>JAZKJV010006723.1:600000-1139984 GCA_037367405.1 Ottelia alismoides
GACAAGAGATGAGAGCCACTGGATCCCTTCCCAACCAGTGGCGAGGAAGATGCCATTTCTTCAAGCTTCAAGAAAAATACACATCTGCATATAATTACCAACGTGACGTTGGACACAAACAGATAAACTACGATATCATTCGCATCTCAACATCGCTCTCGCTATATATATAGACAAGCACTTATGCTCACCTTAACTATCTCAAAGAGACTAACAGTTGTACCTTAGATATATTGAGTGCAATGGACAACGTGATGAAATTGGCATCACAGAAGGCAGTGGTGATCTTTAGCATGAGCTCATGTTGCATGTGTCATACCACCAAGAGGCTCTTCTGCGAGCTAGGTTGCAGTCCCGCCGTCTACGAGCTCGACGAGGAGCCCAAGGGGAGGGACATGGAGAAGGCCCTCGCCAAGCTCCTGGGCGGGAACCCTCCGGTTCCGGCCGTGTTCGTAGGAGGAAGACTGGTAGGCTCGACCGACAGGGTCATGACCCTCCACTTAAGCGGCAGCCTCGTCCCGCTCCTCCGGCAAGCCGGAGCTATTTGGCTGTAGAAGGTCGGAAGTTTTTCGCAGTGCGTACGTACTTATACGGTTATATTCATGTAACCAGTACATCACACTAGTTTTTGTTGTTATCCTTTTGTTTGTACCATGCAATTCCAAGTGTAATGATCATGTCCTTGATTTCGGATTTCGGACTGCTTGTTGTTGGTGATTTGTAAAATTGTATGAATGTTGGGCTAATTGGTGATTTGATTATTGTTTTACATGATATTAATATCACCTAAAAGTTACAGGTGATTTTCAATTATTTCAAAGCATGCGAAACCCATCCGTTAACGATGCTGGATTTTAACAATCAGAATTTAAACCATATAATTATAATATACCTTATTAGGGCGACAACTAACACGCTTCCATCTTGATTTAGATTAATTATCTCAGTGCCTAAGGTGTCTTCCAAAAAAAAGCTTTGTAGATTACTACTAAAGATTAAGAATTTCGGCACTGTCAGCTAATGCAATCAAAGGAAAGATTTTCACGAGTACCACATCCTTCAGTTGATTCAAACTGCGTATTTTCGATAATAAGAGAAAATGTATATAAAGGATGTTTCAAGAGAACCAAGAAATTTAAGGTCGAAATCTTCTGAGATTTCGAAGCTTAAGTGCTTATAACCACTGCGTTCTGGAAGATTTCGTATGCATTTGACTATAGGTACCTCTGCAAGATGTTAGAAAGATTGTGTTGAGGCAGCAGAAGATTACTGGTTTATAAGAAGCAAATTAAAGGGAGAGAATATGGATCAATGTACAAGGTAGATGTGAACTCAAGAACTTCTTTTCATTATAACTTTAACTTGCATATATGACTTGAACTTTTACAAGAAGAAGACTTACATTGTTTACAACAAAGAAAGAAGGACTTACAACACTTGGAAGGAGGAGAACACTTGAGAGACTCTTGTGGTAGTAGTGGACTTGTTGTTATTGTTTTGTTAAATGAGGACATCTTGGGTGATATTTATAGGCCATCAAGAGGGTGGAGATATTTTGGAAGATGATCTAAAATCCTTTTCCATGCTTATCCTTTAAGAGAAAATATCTAGATATTTTGGTGAGAGGTGGAGATATCTAGATATTTTCTCCATCTCTCTCTCTTTTCTAGAATATTTTCCTAACCACATATTTTAATGAAGCTTCTTCATATTTGGTGGAATATATAGGCCAACATCTTCTCATATGGGTGGATGATTTTAGGCTCATGTGTAAAAGGGTCTAATGCAATAATACTTCATGGGCAAGTTACAAATTATTTTTTCAACACTCCCTCTTAATTTATAATTTGCATTATCTTCCTGAAGTATAGAAACTTTTCTGTTGGAAGTGGCTTTGTAAAAATTTCTGCAAGTTAATCCTCTATACTGATGAACTCAAGCTTTATGTCGCCATTCTCGACCAACTCTCGTACACAGTGATGATGAAGTTCAATATGCTTTGTTCTTCCATGAAAGACTGGATTCTTTATCATAGCAATGGATGACATGTTGTCACATAATATAGTTGTTGGAAGAGTATTCTCTTCTTGAATATCATGAAGAAGTCTTCTCAGCTATACAACTTCACATGATGCATTTATAATATAAATATATTCGGCTTCAGCAGAGGAAAGAGCTATGGTCTTTTGCTTCTTAGAACTCTAAGATATAACTTTAGATCCCATACAAAATAAATAACTTGATGTGCTTTTTCTATCATCTATAGATCCAACCCAATCACTATCTGAGTAGCCTTTGAGAGAATTATCTTCTTATGAAATATATTTAATTCCAAAATTCTTAGTACTGTAAACATAGAGAATAATCCTTTTCGCGCTGTATAATGAAGATTGCTGAGCTTGCTCATAAATCTTGATACGACATTAACTGCTTATATTATATCTGGTCTTGTATTAGTTAAATATAACAAGGAACCTGCAAGACTCCTATAAAGAGAAACATCGGCTTCTTGAGCTCCATCAATTGCAGAAAGTTTTGTATTAGCAGGCATAGGAGTTGCTTCTGTCTTGCAATTTAACATATGAAATTTTTTAAGAATATCGTAAACATATTTTTCTTAAGAGATAAACATTTCACCTTCTTTTTGTTGAACTTGAATATCAAGGAAATATCTCATAAGACCGAGATCTGTCATTTCATACTCTTTCATCATTGCTTTCTTGAATTCCTCAATCATCTTGAAGCAATTGCATGTATATATAAGATCATCAACATAAAGACATACAATGAGGAAATTATGCATACCTTCTTTCTTCACATAGAGAGATGGCTCATTAGGACTTCGTAGATATCTATTATCTCGAAAAATATCCATCAATTTTATTATTCCAAGCTCTTGGTGCTTGCTTTAAACCATATTAGGCTTTGCGGAGACTACAGACCTTTTCTTCATTATCTTTGGAGATATATCCTTGAGGTTGTTCAACATAAACCTCTTCTTCAAGATCACCGTTAAGAAATGTAGACTTAACATCAAATTGATAAACCGGTAACTTCTTTGAGCAGCAAGTGCAAGCAAAGTTCTAATTGTCTCCATACGAGCAATAAGTGCAAAAGTTTCATTATAATCAATATCTGGCTGTTGTGAATAACCTTTAGCAACAAATCAAGCTTTATGCTTGTGAATGAAGCCATCTTCATTATATTTGATTTTATAAATCCATTTAAGATCGATGATATCATTATCCTTAGACCAATCCACGAGCTCTCAAGTGTGATTTTTATTAATGACTGCAATCTATTCATGCATTGCTTGAATCCATCTTTCTTCTTTAATTGCTTCTTCACATTTTTGTGGCTCACAAGCAAATAAAAGCAATAGAAGAAGATGATGCATAAATTTCTTCAAGAGATCGTATCTTTTGTTGTGGATGTTTTCAATCAGAGATATTTGGCCCGAGTGATCTTTGAATTGAAGGAAAAATATCTTCATCATTTGGTTTGTCTTCTTCAACTGCAATGTGCTTTTGTGACACTGAAGAATCATCTCATTTCTATGAAGATGTTTCATTAAAGATGACATCTCTATATATATTTAATTTTTTTTCTTTAGGTTCATATAATCTGTAAGCTTTAAATTCATCACAATATCCAATGAAGATATATTTTTCTCCTTTTTCATCAAACTTTTCTTGTCTAACTTGAGATGGAATATGAGCATATGCAATAGAGGCAAAGATTTTGAAATGACTAACCTTGACCTTCCTTTCATACCAAGCTTCATAAGGTGTTCTATCCAACACTTCTTTGGTAGGAAATATATTCAATATATAAACCACAATATTTACTGCCTCTACCCAAAGTTTGTTAGGAAGATCCTTACCTTTTAACATGATTCTTGTCATCTCAACAATTGTTTGATTTCTTCTTTCAGCTACTCCATTCTGTTGAGGAGTATATCTTGTTATTAGCTCCTTCTTGATTCCTTCAGTTATGCAGAAGTCTTGAAATTCTTTATATGTAAATTCTCCTCCACGATCTGATCGGAAAACTTTTATTTTTCTTCCACTTTGCTTTTCAACAAAAGCTTTAAACTTGATAAAGGAAGAAAATACTTCTGACTTTTCTTTCAAAAAGTAAACCCACATCATTCTACTGTAATCATCAACAAATAATAAGAAGTGCGTGGCTCTATTGATAGACGGAGTTTGAGTTGATCCACATACGTCTGAGTGCATCAACTCAAGTGGAGATTTTGCTCTCTATGATGTCTTCGTAAATGGTAATCTATGCATCTTTTCATATATGCATCCTTCGCATATGATTTCATCTTTCTTTATGAATGGAAGTCCGACAACCAAGTTTTTTTGCTTTAGTAACATGAGGCTTCTAAATTTTAAATGTCCAAATCTTAAATGCCATAACAAAGAATCATCATCATTTATAGCCTTTAGGGTGCGTTTGGTTCGTGGATTATCCATGGGTGGATAACCCGATTTTGTGTTTGTGTGTTTGATTGATGGGTTAAGGGTTGTGAGGGTTTGTGTGATTTGATTGTATTGGAATTTGAAAAAGTTGGTAGTTATTATGATATAATTATATTGAAATTTGAAAAAGTGGGTGGTTGTTGTGATGTGATTGTATTGAAGTTTGAAATAGTGAGTAGAAGTTGAGTATTTTATGATTTTTAGATGATATGATGGTATAATATATAATTGTTTTGATGGGAAGAGAGTGGGCCCCACTAGTGGGTTAAAAGTGGGGGTTTTGGGGGGTTACCCACACAAAGTGGGGGGTAAACCCCCAACCAAACGCACCCTTAGTGCATAGCCTTCTTTTATAGGCATAGATAATGGAAAGACTTTATTTGGAGCCATTTTAATGTTTGCAATTAGTAGCTTTCTTCTTTTATAAAAAGATTTTGCATACTCCATTATCAAATCTTAGAGAATGACCATTATTCATAAGTTGACCAACACTTAAAAGATTCTCAGTTAATCCTGGAACATAGAGAACATCATAAATGAGTTTTGGAATCCTCATCTTTTACAATATAATTAGACTCATTCTTTTGGAACCAGCAGGCCCTTTGAGAATGATTTGCAATTTCGCACTTTGTGCAGCGTGATCTACAATCCTTGGATTCATGATTATCTTTCTCCTTCTCCTCCGACGATGCGCTCGTACCGTCCAGGGCGTTGGCATCTCGTTCGGGGATAACCTCGTCGACCTCGAATCCACGGAAAGGAGTACCAGAGAGACGACACCCTGCAGTTCAATACGCAACCCAGAAGCAACACGAACACCGTGATCTATAAGCCGATGATCCCCTGTTAAATGAATGACCAATGGGTCCAAAAGTACACCTTCCCCTGGAGATGTGGAAGAGTTTTTTTGTAGGAACTGAGCGGCTACAACAGAGACAATTCATGGAAAGGTACAACTTCAATCCAGTGAACGACCGCCAACTCCCTGGATGGTACGGGCGCATCGGCGGAGGAGAAGGAGGAGGACACTTGAGAGACTCTTGTGATAGTAGTGGACTTGTTGTTGTTGTTTTGTTAAATAAGGACCTCTTGGATGGTATTTATAGCCCCCCTATAGGGTGGAGATATTTTAGAAGAGTGATTTAGAATCCCCTTCCATGCTTATCTTTTAAGAGATCATATCTAGATTTTTTGGCGAGAGGTGGAGAAATATCTTGATATTTTCTCCACCTCTCTCTTTTCTAGAATATTCTCCCAAGTGCATATTTTTATGAAGCTTCTTCATATGTTGGTGGAAGATATAAGCTCACATCTTCTCATATGAGTGGAGGATTGTAGGCCCATATGTAAGAAGGCCCATTGCAATAATACTTCACGGACAAGTTACAAATTATATTTTCAATAGAATGATTGTTTTCGTTTTTCTAAGATTAAGAAAAATCGTAGAAGGAAATGATTAAACATGTAGATTAAAGATATAATGGTTAAAAAATATTATCTTTTAGTTTAATATAAAGCACCTGCAGATAAATGCTTAATTAAAAAATTATTCACATTCATCTTTCATTTCTAAACATTTACATTATTTGCAATTGCAACAACAAAGCAATATCAATGAATACTATATTTGTTGATGCCGATGAATATTATTCATCGAATATTATCATGTACTCTTGAAATTTTCTAAGATTCTCATATTTGTTGTCACATTATTAGCAAACAATCATGTTTTCTGTTAACATTCTCAAGAATTTTTCATCTAATTGTTGCAAAAATAACGACTAATGGAAATTTTAACAAAAAAATATATGAATTATCATCACTGTATGAATTGTTGACAATGAATATAACATTCATGGTGAATTCCAAAATAATAATAACAATTTTATAACGGATTAATGTTCTTTGTTATATACTTTAAATCGAATGATATGATAAACAATATTCCAACTATTTATAGCTATATACCAATTATGTCTTTGTGTTGTTTCAGATAGACAAAACAAATCGCAGACGAAAGGAACGAGCAAATAAGACGACAATTACGCACACATATGTACGAGGGTTACCCCTCAATCAAACTACAACATGCATGATGTATCACAATTACTAGTGTCAGAGCCGGCCCTGGGGATTGTTTGGAAGTGCAACCGCCCAGGGCCCATGAGCTTTAAGGGGCTCATTTTCTTGCATGTTGAAAAATCTAAAAAATAGGCCCCTTAGATCTTCATCTACCTCAACATTTCTATTTTCAGATTCCCAATTACGGAAAAGATGTTTGCTCTTTTCATGAAATCCTCTACTCAACGGCTATATAAATTATCTTTTTAAGCAATTCTTAATTTAATTCATCACCACCTTTCTCTTTCTCAATATCTTTGTTGTTATGTTCTCTCGATCTTTCTCTCCCGAAAAATTCGAATGAGAACAACACTGGTAATTCTTTTGTTGTTATTATGTTATCATATTTTTTAAATATTCTATTCTTTACTTGTTTCACAGTTCGGAATTTTTTTAAGTTTCTGGGACTGTGGCTTTGTTTATGGATTTATTGTTAACCAATAGCAGGACACGCGTGCATTGTGCATCGAGGGATAAATTTCATTGCATCGTACGGATTGTTAATTGAGATTCAATGTGGCTAATTGCATGCGAGTTAGTATAATCGTGTTATTATCAATAATGGATAGAAGATGTGTGATTTTCTGTTTATGTCTCCTATATTTTTATGGATGCTGCTAAAGTTGAGATAGATTGTAATAAGTTTAGCTAATATATAACATATACTGCATTGGGAAACGAACAAATTTGGCTCTTGCTTTCGTCGTGAAATACTTATAGATACAAGATAACGAGGCATATGCTATATTGAACTATATATATCCGCTATGTATTCATAAAATAAGAGCGAGTTCAAATACCCACGTAGTTGTTGTATTTCCTTATAGCATAATGATTTTAGGCCATTATTTTTCTTCTTCCAAAGAGATAATGAAAACAATAGCAGGGATTGTTGTGAGTGTTGCAATTGTACATTGAAGATTAATTGAAGGGAGGAATTTGTTTGGATAGTAAACCATTCGCTTAAAAATGATTTTGTCTAGTAAGGTATTTATCCGGTAGTAATAGCATGAATCTCATGGTAATATCATGGTCGTTAATGAGGGTAGTTTACGAGTGCAATGGCCCAGGGCTCCATCAACTTGAGTGGTCGATTTTTACATGTATTCAACCTTTAATTTAGAAAAAATATTGTATGTCCTAATGAGGCCTTGTAAATCAATTTTTTAGTAAAACAACTCACCGAAAAATGAGCAATCGAAATTTTCGATGAAATAATTTGTTAAAAAATGAGCTCTTATGGAATCGATATTTTGGTGAAACAACTCGTAAAAAAATGAGCCCTTATAGAATCGAAATTTCAGTGAACAACTCAATGTTAAAGTCATGGAATTATATAAGGGCGCATTGTTCATCGAAATTTACAAGGGTCCATTTTTTTTCTTTTGCCCAGGGCCTACGAAATGTCAGGGTCGGCACATGTCAGGGTCGGCACTGGTGTCAGGCTTAAATCATTAGGAAGTGGCAAGTGCCCTTAGAAATCTCGGTCATAATGGTGTCATCAATGATAATTTTTAGGGTTTTTTATCACACATGTCCTTCTTAATTTATGCAACAACGACTATGCCCTTTTCTTTTTTGAAATATCAGTTGTGCCCCTACCTTCTTACAAAATTCACGGTTATGTTCTTCTGTTAAGATAAAGTAGGAATGTAACTAATAGTCCAAAGGGAAGAATTGTGAATTTTGTAAGAACATAGGGACACAACTGATATTCCAAAAAAGGGAATGGTATAACTGTTATTGCAAAAGTTAAGGACACAAGTGATAAAAACCCTCACAATTATCATTGTAATAATTTCTCGGAGGGGCATAATCCATGAGTTTTAATGATTTTTTTACTAAAATAGCATGATTTTTAATAATTAAATTCAAAGAAAAAATAGAGAAAACTGACGAAAAGAATGAACAAAATCAACGACTCGAATCGTCCTCCCTTATACTTAGGGTAAAAGATTCCTAAGTACAGAAAAAGAATATCAACAAGTTGAAGGATAAGTAAGAGAACAGAAGAAATAAAATAAAATAAAAACACGAAAGAGACGGAATGAACAACATCACTCTCCCTATACTTAATGTAAAGGATCCCTAAGTATAAGCAACAACATGAGTGATGAAACGGAATGAAAATGGAAACACTCAAATCATTCACCTCCCCTATACTTAGGATAGAATATATCTTAAGTATAACACACACAAAAAAGAGTTGAACTATAAAAATGGAAGAAAAAAAGAATAAAACGAAAGGATATATACAAGAGGAAATCAACTCATGTATCAGATGCAGAAGATGTCATAATTCATCATCTGATACCACAGATATGGAATCAACTACGGACAAGAATGTATCATGATCTAGATATAGCTTCAGTAACTGTCTGTTCACAACAAATGGTTGTGTGTTAGATGACAACTCATATATGACAATACTACCATTGTCACACAGCTCTCACAATGAACGATCTTGACCATTTGCTTTTTAACTTGTCGGAAAACAACTTCAATTTACCATCAAATAATCAAACTCTCTGATCAAGGAAGAAAGTCTTCCTTCTAATATGTCCATCATGTCAATGCTTGACTTTCTCCTTATACATGAGTGAGTTGTCGTATGCAAAATCTCAGAATTCCAGCAATCTGTTCAGATCCAACTTCCTTCTATGTCCTGCTGTCTCATAATCCAAATTGAATGCACGGAGTACCCATAATGATTTGAGAATTAATTCAACCGGCAAGTGGCAAGGCTTTCCATATACCAATCTGTAACGAGACATACCCAAAGGAGACTTGTACGTCGTCTGATAAGCCCATAGAATTGAGTTAAGCATCTGGGATCAGTTCTCCTATCTGGACGTATAAGTTTCTGCAATATCATCTTTATTTCCCTATTTTAAATCTCAGCCATGCCATTAATCTGTGGATAGTAAGGAGACACAACTCTATGCTCAATGATGTACTCCTTCACAAACTTCTTGACTTCTCTGTTAATGAAGTGGCTTCCTCCATTTGAAATGAGTATCTTGGGAATCCTGAACCACGTAATAATGTGGTCCTTGAGAAAGGAACAAACTGCACGACTATCAATGGCTCGGTTGGGGATAACGTCCACCCAACGACTACGTAATCCACGACAAGTAGGTTGTACTGAAATCCCTGAATGACAGGAAATGGGTCCATCAAGTCTATACCCTAAGCATCAAAAACATATGAAATCTGGATATATCTCAGGGTCATAGTATCTTTGAAATCAATGATTCCTCCCATCTTCTGATAGTTAGTACAACCTTGAACATAATATGCAGCATCCATAAATAAAGTTGGCCCCATAGGCTGCTTTGTAAAATCTTTGTTGTCGTGCGCTTCCCCGAATGATGCCCACCATATTCTAATTTGTGGCAATGCTCAAGTACGCTGGTGTATTCCTCCTGAGGAATGCACCTTCTCCAGATACAGTCCGCACCCTCACGAAACAGATACATATCCTCCCACTAGTAAAAATATATCTCTGACAGGAATTTGTGTACCTTATGCTTCACCCAATCTTGTGAAACTTTCTTGGAGACAAGATAGTTCACAATATCAGCATACCATGGGAGTGAGTCCACATACAAAATGATCTCATCTGGAAAGGTATCGGATATAGGAAGTATTGATTGCTCAGAAGTCTCTACATTTATGATACGAGAAAGGTGATCTGCCACAATATTTTTCACTGTAGGTTTATCTCGAATATCTAAATCAAACTCCTGGAGGAGAAAGATCCATCTAATAAGGCGTGGTATGGCATCCTTCTTTACATGTAGATACAGTATGGCAGTGTGATCTGTGTATATATGACATGTGAACCAAGGAGGTAAGATATGAACTTCTTTAATGCGAAAACCACTGCTAACATCTCCTTCTCTGTGACTGTGTAATTGCGATGTGCTTCATCCAGAGTCTTGCTAGCATAATGTATAGCAAACAGTATCCCATGCCTTCTCTGCCCTGGAATAACCCCAACTACAAAATCTGATGCGTTCGTTATGATCTCAAAGGGAAGAGACCAATGAGGTGGCTGTAGGACATGAGCACTAGTAACCATGTCTTTCATCTGATTAAATCCAAGGAGTACTTTCTCATCAACAATAAGATCACTCTCCTTGCACAGAAGCTCAGTCAAAGGTCTGACGATCTTGATGAAGTCCTTAATGAATCACTTATAAAATCTAGCGTGTCTCAGAAATGACCTCAACTGCTTCAAATTCTACAGTGGCCCTAGCTTGGAGATCACATCAATCTTAGCCAGATCAACCTCCATACCATTTTTGAAGATGGCGTGGCCCTATACAATCCCACTAGCCACCATAAAGTGACTCTTCTCTTACGAAAGCACTAAGTTTACCTCACAGAAACGTTGAAGTATTCGGTCTAAGTGAGCAAGACATGTATCAAAGCTATCCCCATAGATCAAGAAATCATCCATGAAGACCTCTAGAAAACTACCTACCATGTCGGCAAAAACAACCAACATACACCTTTGGAATGTAGTAGGAGTGTAACACAACCAAAGTGCATCCATCTAAAGGTGTAGGTGCTAAACAAACAAGTAAAACTAGTTTTCTCCTGATCTTCAAGAGAAATTGCAACCTGATTATACCCCGAGTACCCATCCAAGAAACAAAAAAACTCCTTATCTACTAACCTCTCAATAATCTGATCAATAAAGGGCAGTGGAAAGTGATCTTTATTGGTAGTTAAATTCAGATACCGGTAATCTACATAAACATGCCATGAAGTAAGTACACGGGTCAGAATCTTTTCACCACAGTCATTCTTTACGATAGTAATCTCGGCTTTCTTCAGGACTGACCCACTTGGAATCCGATATGGAATAAATAAAGCCAACATCACACCATTTTCTGATCTCTTTCATAACAACATCCCAAAGATTTGGATTGAGATGACGCTTACACTCATGAGAGGGTTTGTTGTCATCATCTAAGTAGATATGATGTGAGCACAAAGCTGGACTAATACCACGGAGATATGAAATATTCCATCCAATGGACTTGCGGTTTCTCTCAAGAACCTCTAGCACACGAGGTTCTTGTTCATCGTCAACTACGAACTGATGATGACCAGAAATATTTGGGGGGCGCAAGGAAGGTATATTTCAATGTTGAGGGTAAAGCCTTAAGCTCAGGTGGGGTCTGAATCGGTTCTACAATAATCTCTGCAACATCACTTGTAGATGGTATATGATCTGTACTATATGAACTGTCCATCGTGGCTATTGTCGGATCAACAAGAAGAATCTCAGAAAGATATGCAAGGAATGATCTCTACTCAGATAGGAATAGCTCATTAGGATGTTCGGAATCCTTAACAAAAATCTCAGAAATCTCAGTAGGAGGTATCTCATCAGTAATCTCAGAAAAGGAATGTGTCTATCTCAGAATGTACCTCCAATCTCTTAAAACGATCCTCAGAATACATCTCAAACTATCCATCATCTAACGACCCAGTATGATCAACAAGGGAACTAATATTGACTGTGCTTTCCAGGGATTCTTTATCAGAAAGCAGTTCTTGGATGTCCATGAAATCAGTGAAAAGTTCTGTGTCTCTAAACTCAATAAGAAAATCACATTCCTTAGAAACTGTTGTAACTGTATCTCTCTCATCTGCTGCTGCTGGTGGCAGTGATGGCCTAGGATTGGGGATCGTCTCAATTTTCACCTTATCACTACGAGAGTGAAAGATGGTCTCTCCAATAACATAATCAACTACCACTTCGGTCGTTCGAAGGAACGATCGACCAAGTATGATTGGGGTATGGAGTAACAGTGTAGAGGTATCCATATCCATAACAATAAAGTTAACTGGGAATCTCATTCCGTGCACTATTACAATAATATTCTTTAAAATGCATCACGGCCTCTTGATCGATCTATCAGCAAACTATAGGATCATCCTGGTGGATCTAAGAGGCCCAACCCAAACTCAGTGAGTAGCAAATATGGCATGAGATTAATGGAGGATGCACTATCGAGAAGAGTACAATCAAATTCTTGATCTAAGATGTGGCAACGGACGTAAGGTGCTCCCTTTTATTTCTTTTTAGGTGGGAGGTTGCTAATGGAATGAACTGTGACCATGGTTAAGATGTGCTTCTCTATTTTTTTCGTCTATTTTGGTTAGGTTGATGCTTTTGAGTACATGCTTCGTTCATTCTCTTTTTGTCTGCAGACATGTACTCCATGGCCTTAAGAAGTGACATCTCTAAAAAGATATTCTGTAGGATCTCCAAGATCAGATAGTACGATTTTTAATTTTTGGATTTTTTTGATTTTATTCAAAGAAGAAGGGAATGGAACAAAATTATGAGAAACATCAAACCGCTCAATTCTTTTATTCAAAATAGAGTCATCATTTACAATTGGGTGATTATATTTGGTCTATACAGTATCACCCACAATAGGAATAGAAGAAATAAAGTGAAAAACATGGCAGGTTACATCTACTGGTGTAGAAGAAGATTCTATGACGGGTGTGCTCTCCTTCGTGGTTGACTGTTTGGTATTTTCTGAATAAAGAAGGTGACAGTGGTGTGATGAAGAAGAAGAAGATGGTGAAAATCCATGCTCAGGCTCTGCAACACAAGATCTCTGCTCAGCACGTGAAGAAGATGATGAAGTCAATGAAGCTCTCTCAACGGCTCTCTCCAATCCTAATGACTATGAAGGCGGTTGCAATCTCCTACCGTTTCTGAGATGAATGGCGTATGTAAAATCAAGGACCATACCTATCTCGGGGGCGGATGGATCATGGGTACCTGCTCCTTACGCCTAAAGTTGTTAGGATTGGCTTCGACTTGTGTTGGAATTAGTGTCTTCGTGGTAGTCTGGTCGTCAAGCCTCTAAGTCAGATCATTCATATTCTTCGTCAATAGGGCAAGCTGATCAAGTGCGGCATTCACCGAAGGTGCCTCTGGGTGCTCTATGACTGGTTGTTGCTGAGACTGGTAGTAAAGAGGTTGTTGGTATCCATATGATTGTGGTTGTTGATAATGAGAAGGATGATGATGATGTGAAAACTCTCCATACGATGCAGACTGCTGCTGGAAGTAAGGCTGGTGAGGGTATGCATACTGCATCTGCTGCTATCCATGTCTCCAGTTCTAGAAATGTGGTGGAGACACAAAGTGAGGTTGTAACTGTTGGTGCTAGGGATGTGGTCTCCCGCCCTGAAAATGATGGGTGGGTCTCTGACCTTGCTGGGAACCCAACTGACCTTGCTCTGACGGACAGGGTTGGTTGTGCTCTCAGTCGAACCAAATACCGTTCACCTCCTAAATGAGAGGTGGAAGTGGAGACAACTTCTCAGGAATATATGGAAGCTCCTGCTGGTAAGGTACAATCTGGTGTGATTGTTGCTGGACCTAGTCAGGGGTCTGCACGTAGTAAACGTGTTGAACTGTAGACAATCCTCCGATACTCTGTTGTGCTTAAGTGGAAGTAGTCTGCTCACGAGTAGAGGTATCTGTTGCTGCACTTGCACTCTAACATGCACTGATTGTACTGACATGAAGCGTCAGATGCTTCGTAATCTCATCTAGATTGTCCAGATTCTTCGTCCTCTATTAGATCACATGGAGCTTCTCAAGCTCCTTGGATCATTTCTCAATTATCCACTTTGGATAGGTGATTGCCTACGATGGTCAGATCTGAACTGTCCACCCTATCAACATCATGTGATGTCGTCATGTTGACAGCCTTGTGGGATACTCAAGGAGTGGTAAATGGATGCTTCTGAAAAGCATGTGAAGAAGAAATAGTTGCTGAGCTCTCCGCCATCTCCTTAAAAATCTGATAAAGGATGTCCTCGTCCTTGTTGAAATGGAAACCCCAACAAACGGCATCTACCAGCTTCTGGTTCTCAATGTTCAAACCCTCAAAGAAGTTTGCACACGTCTAGTCTTTAGAATATCATTATGCGGGCACTTATCGTCAAATCTTTGTATCTTTCCCACGCCTCGTGAATAGTCTCATGGGACATTTGGGAGAAGTTAACAATTAGGGATCGCATTCGATTGAGACATCCAAGCAGATAATACTTGTTTAGGAAAGCTGACCACACTCTTCCCAAGTGATGACAGCCCTTCCCAAGTTGTTAATCCAATATAATGCCTTATCCATGAGACTAAACAGGAAGGCTATCATCTTCAGTACCTCTAATGGAACATTCGGGTAGTGTATTGTGCCACAAATACGATCAAGCTATTGGAGGTATTGATGAATCCATGATTCTCACTCTTTATTCTTTTATTTTAGCTATTTACTTGGCAAAGCATATGTAAATAGGTGTAAATATAATAAGTTAGCATTCAGCATGCATGTGTTAACATTGTATAATTAGCACGTATTTGTGCAAAAATAAAATAATAAAGTAAAAGAAAAAGGAAGGAGGTATTTAGAACAAATACAGAGTGACCTGAACTCCAAGAGAAGGTCAAGCCTTGACCTAATCGCCAGATAAAATAAGTAGAGAGAGATAGGGCCTACTCTATGTTGTACATATTACCTATGTAGATAGATAATTATTTTTAATAAAATAAAAATAAAATATTCTTTTTACCTCCTGGTATATATTCCAAAAAATAAAATAAAAATAAAATAAAAATAAAAAATAAGAATAAAATCCATTCTCACTTGTACAAAATACATGTATACATGTTTCACCCTATTTATTCTATACCTGTATAAATCTTAAAAATAAAATAAAAATTATTTTATATCCCTAAAAACATGTTGAAAATAAATAAAATACAAAATTGGGTTTTTTATAAAAATAATAAAATAAAAATAATTGTATAAAATACATAGGTATATTATACTCGTATATAATACTATATATTGTATATACACTAATTTATTTTTCACAAAATAATTAAATATCATAGAAAAATTCCTTGAAAAATAATAAACATTTTTAATTTTATCCTTTTTCATTTAAATTCATTTATTATTTTTAATGTAATTTTCTTCATTTTTCTAGTAGTTTGTCGTGTAGCGTCTTTTATCCTTTTCCGTCGCCGCTCCTGATTGGTCCAGGTCAGCTATGTTGATCCCGGTCAACTGACCCTACTGCCTCTTTTTTCACTCAGACCCGGTTTGCTTCAGTTTTTGCCAAATTCTCTAGACCCGATCCGATCGTGTTTATCTTCGAGCAATGGCTCCGATTAGAAAGGGAAGATCCATGATCCATGCCTGATGACATCCCTACGGATCCGACCCTCGGTTTGCACGCCCTCGTTCCATCTTTCTTGGATCCTGCAGACTATAAAACCTCATGGAGCTCCACCTTCTTCAGTATCTTTGGCTGCCTCTCTTCGTTCGAGGAGCTCCGTCATCCTCCCGTGAGTGATAGCGCGTGAGAGGGGTTCGTTCATCGAGGTGTTAAGCCGCACGCCTCTGATCTGGCGGTTCCTCCGTCGTGCTTCGCCATGAGGTGGGATAAGCCTCTGGGCCCGTTGACCCATCGAGGCCATGACCCCCGGAGGTCCCTGACCTCCAGCCTAGACGACTCCAACCATCAGGTAACTTAGTTTCGTTGGATTATTGCTTTAGATTCGAGTTTGAGAGTTGTAGCAGAGCTTCCCTTTCAGCTCTGGTCTCTTGGCCAGAGCATCTTCTGGCTATTCCGAACCCACAACCACCTCCACCAGACTCCTCCGTACCTTCTCCACCCATCCATTCACCTCGTTGTTCACGGGAAAGAGCTCTCGCCCTCCTCAGCCGTCGCTTCATCGGAGGGCCACGCATCACCCATCAGTCATCCAATTCGAGATTTAATGGATTGAGGCATTTTACCCTCGACCCTGTTGTTCACCTGTGCATGTTAGAACACGAAAGGACCTCATTTGGAGATCGAGGTATCCAAGCACAACAGCTCCAGGTTTCACAGCTCACTAGGACTTCCTCCGGGGTCCTGGGACCTTCTGAGCACGCCCTCAACTGCAGACCGCCGTCTCTGACCTTTCCCCCACCAGAGCAGCTCCTGAGGACGCTCCTGGAGTGCGTATTGGCCACCCGAAACTTGCAAGAGGCGAGTTCTTTGCCGGTTCTTCCAGTGATCGTCCCAGCCGTCGAATCCGGGCCTCTTCCAGGTCTAATCGTCACCATCAAATCTCGAGGAGCATGGACCGTCAGATCCATCTGAGGATCCTCCAGCAACCTTCCATCGTCGAAGGGGTACCCTCGCATACAGACCATCCATCCATTAGTGGAGACCTCTCAACCGTTGGATCGAGCTTTAGTAAAGGGTAAATTACACTTAGTCCCTTTCTTGTTTTGCATTTAGTATCTAGTCCTGTAAATATTTGTCGTAGTTATTTTTATTTTGGGCATTTTGTAGTTTGGACCTCCAGTTTTTAATATTTGCATTTTAGTCAATCTAAATCCGAAGCACGTGTTTTTCCACATGACTTGTTGGGTTAATTGCATGAACTCTTGATAAGTTTTAGAATGAATGAAAGTTTATGCTATTTACGGTTATACCCCTCTAAACTGAGATCACGTGTGGTGCGCATTTTTATATGGGATTTTTTACAACATTAGTCATGAATTTTTATTGAATATTATTATTTGGCCCGGACTTTGGGATAATTGCAATTTGGTCCCTACTTGCTGTGTGCTTTGTTTTGAATCAAATACTTACTAAATCAACTTCAAAAATTCCATAAAATTACAGTTAGCTCATGCTAACATATAATATTTATGGTAATTTTTGTGAATTAATTTAGTTTTATTTGATATTTTTTAAAAATCAAAAACATCCAAAAACTATTCTGCCTATTTTATAAAACACATAAGAAATCAAAAAATTGTCTAACAAATCCTGTAAAAATTTGTGTGTGTGTTTTTATGTGCTTTGTATTCAGTAGCATTTTGGTTTGAAAATTCCTAATAAAAACTGTAAAAGTCATAAAAGACTCAAACACATATAAAATCATTAAAAATTCTAGAAAATAAAAAAATAGGATTTAAGTTGCTGATTAGATATTTTTATTTGCTTTTTCATAAAAATAATCACCAGGTTTTTAAGGCATTTTTACTATTTTAAACTTGCCTTTTACTATTTTGGTATTGTTTCATTTTTATAAAATCATATAAAAATTGGAAAAATCCCATAAAAACATCTGAATATTTGAAAACATAAAAATATTTTTATTTCCTATTTTTGGGTATTTTTAGTCTTAATAAAAATTGTTAAAGCTTGTTTTTACCTTGTTCTTTTTATTTGTTTTCTCATTTTGAAAATATAAAAAAATTACAAATAAAAAAAAACCACAAAAATATGTTTTTATTCATCTGATTTCCGACTACTTCATACATTTCTGTGCTCCTTGTGTTCGAGCATGGTCGCTATACCAGGTTAAAAAAATTACAAATTAAAAAAACCATAAAAATATGTTTTCATTTTATCCTTTTTTCATTTAAATTCATTTATTATTTTTAATGTAATTTTCTTTATTTTTCTAGTAGTTTGTCGTGTAGCATCTTTTGTCCTTTTCCGCCGCTGCTCCTGAGAGGTCCAGGTCAGCTATGTTGACACCGGTCAACTGACCCCTCTGCCTCCTTTTTCGCTCAGACCCAGTTTGCTTCACTTTTTGCCAAATTCTCTAGACCCGATCCGATCGTGTTTATCTTCGAGCAACAGCTCCGATTAGAAAGGGAAGATCCATGATCCACGCCCGACGACATTCCTAGGGATCCGACCCTCGGTTTGCACGCCCTCATTCCATCTTTCTCGAACCCTGCAGACTATAAAACCTCTTGGAGCTCTGCCTTCTTCAGTATCTTTGGTTGCCTCTCTTCGTTCGAGGAGCTCCGTCAACCTCCTATGAGTGATAGCTCGTGAGAGGGGTTCGTTCAACGAGGTGTTGAGCCGCACGCCTATGATCCAGCTGTTCCTCCGTCGTGCTCCGCCGCGAGGTGGGCTAAGCCTCTGGGCCCGTTGACCCATCGAGGCCATGACCCCTGGAGGACCCTGACCTCCAGCCTAGATGACTCCAGCCATCAGGTAACTTAGTTTCGTAGGATTACTGCTCTAGATTCGAGTTTGAGAGTTGTATCAAAGCTTCCCTTTCAGCTCTGGTCTCTTGGTCAGAGCATCTTCTAGCTATTTCGAACCGACAACCACCTCCACCAGACTCCTCTCTACCTTCTCCACCCATCCATTCACCTCGTTCATCACACTAACGAGCTCTCGGCTCTCCTCTGCCATCGCTTCGTCGAAGGGCCACGCATCGCCCCATCAGTCATCCAATTTGAGATTTAATGGGTCGTGGCATTTTGCCCTCGACCCTGTTGTTCACCTGTGCAGGTTAGAACACGAAAGGACCCAATCTGGAGATCGAGGTATCCAAGCACATCAGCTCCAGGTTTCACAGCTCACTGGGACTTCCTCCGGGGTCCTGGGACCTTCTGAGCACGCCCTCAGCTATGGACCGTCATCTCTGACCTTGCCCCCACCAGAGCAGCTCCTGAGGACGCTCCTAGCGTGCGTATTGGGCGCCTGAAACTCACAAGAGGTGAGTTATTTGCCGGTTCTTCCAGTGATCTTCCCAGCCGTCAAATTCGAGCCTCTTCCAGGTCTAATCGTCACCATCAAATCTCGAGGAGCGTGGACCATCAGATCCATCTGAGGATCCTCCAGCAACCATCCATCGTCGAAGGAGTACCCTCGCATCCAGGCCATCCATACATTAGTGGAGACCTCTTAGCCATTGGATCGAGCTTTAGTAAAGGGTAAATTACACTTAGGCCCTTTCTTGTTTTGCATTTAGTATCTAGTCCTTTAAATATTTGTTGTAGTTATTTTTATTTTGGGCATATTGTAGTTTGGACCTCCAGTTTTTATTATTTGCATTTTAGTCACTCTAAATCTGAAGCATGTGTTGTCCCACATGACTTGTTGGGTTAATTGCATGAACTCTTGATAAGTTATAGAATGAATGAAAGTTTATAGTATTTATAGTTATACCCCTGTGAATCGAGATCACGTGTGGTGCACATGTTTATCTGGGATTTTTTGCAATATTAGTCCTGAATTTTTATTGAATATTATTGGTTGGCCCAGACTTCAAGATAATTGCAATTAGGTCCTTACTTGCTGTGTGCTTTGTTTTGAATCAAATAATTAATAAATCAATTCCAAAAATTCCATAAAAATTATAATTAACTCATGCTAACATGTAATATTTATGGTAATTTTTGTGAATTAATTTAGATTTATTTGATATTTTCCAAAAATAAAAAACATCCAAAAACTATTTTTCCTATTTTATAACACTTAAAAAATAAAAAATATAAAAAATACTGTAAAAATTTGTGCCTGTGTTTTTATATGCTTTGTATTTAGTAGCTTTTTGGTTTGAAAATTCCTCATAAAAACTGTAAAAATAATAAAAGACTCAAACACTTATAAAAATTGTTAAAAATTCTAGAAAATAAAAAAAATTAGGATTTTAGTTGCTGAGTTAGATATTTTTATTTGCTTTTTCATAAAAACAATCACCAGGTTTTTAAGGTATTTTTACTATTTTAAACTTGCCTTTTAGTCCAGGTTGAACATCGTTTTACTATTTTAGTCTTGTTAATTTTATAAAATCATATAAAAATTGGAAAAATCCCATAAAATTACCAAAAACATCTGAATATTTGAAAAACATAAAAATATTTTTACTTCCTGTTTTTGGGCATTTTTAGTCTTAATAAAAATGGTTAAAGCTTGTTTTTACCTTATTCTTTTTATTTGTTTTCTCATTTTGAAAATTTAAAAAAATTTACAAATTTAAAAAACAACAAAAATATGTTTTTATTCATCTAATTTCCAACTACTTCGTACATTTCCGTGCTCCTTGTGTTCGACCCTGGTCGCTATTCCATGTTAAAAAATTACAAATAAAAAAAAACACAAAAATATGTTTTCATTTTATCCTTTTTTCATTTAAATTCATTTATTATTTTTAATGTAATTTTCTTTATTTTTCTAATAGTTTGTCATGTAGCGTCTTTTGTACTTTTCCGTCGTCGCTCCTGATTGGTCCAGGTCAGATATGTTGACCCTGGTCAACTGACCCCTCTGCCTCCTTTTTCGCTCGGACCCAGTTTGCTTCTCTTTTTGCCAAATTCTCTAGACCTGATCCGATCGTGTTTATCTTCGAGCAACGACTCCGATTAGAAAGGGAAGATCCTTGATCCACGCCCTATGACATCCCTAGGGATCCGACCCTCGATTTGCATGCCCTCGTTCCATCTTTCTCGGACCCTGCAGACTATAAAACCTCCTGGAGCTCCACCTTCTTCAGTAACTTTGGATGTCGCTCCTCGTTCGAGGAGCTCCGTCAACCTCCCGTGAGTGATAACGCGTGAGAGGGGTTCGTTCCGCGAGGTGTTGAGTCGCACGCCTTTTATCCGGCGGTTCCTCCGTCGTGCTCCGCCGCGAGGTGGGCTAAGCCTCTTGGCATGTTCATCCATCGAGGCCATGACCTTCAGAGGTCCCTGACCTCCAGCATAGACGATTCCAGCCATCAGGTAACTTAGTTTCGTAGGATTACTGCTTTAGATTCGAGTTTGAGTGTTGTAGCAGAGCTTCCCTTTCACTCCGGTCTCTTGGCCAGAGCATCTTCTGGCTATTCTGAACCCACAACTACCTCCACTAGACTCCTCTGTACCTTCTCCACCCATCCATTCACCTCATTCTTCACAAGAAAGAGCTATCGGCCCTCCTCCATCGTCGCTTTGTTGGAGGGCCACACATCGCCCCATCAGTCATCGAATTCGAGATTTAATGGGTCGAGGCATTTTGTCCTTGACCATGCTGTTCACTTGTGCAGGTTAGAACACGAAAGGAACTCTGGAGATCGAGGTATCCAAGCACACCAGCTCCAGGTTTCACAGCTCAGTGGGACTTCCTACGGGGTCCTGGGACCTTCTAAGCACGTCCTCAGCTGCGGACCGTCGTCTCTGACCTTTCCCCCACCAGAGCAGCTCCTGAGGACGCTCCTGGAGTGCGTATTGGCCTCCCAAAACTCTAAAGAGGCGAGTTCTTTGCCGATTCATCCAGTGATCGTCCCAGCCGTCGAATCCGGGCCTCTTCCAGGTCTAACTGTCACCATCAAATCTCGAGGAGCGTGGACTGTCAGATCCATCTGAGGATCCTCCAGCAACCGTCCATCGTCGAAGGGGTACCCTCGCATCCAGACCATGCATCCATTAGTGGAGACCTCTCAGCCGTTGGATCGAGCTTTAGTAAAGGGTAAATTACACTTAGGCCCTTTCTTGTTTTGCATTTAGTATCCAGTCCTGTAAATATTTGTCGTAGTTAATTTTATTTTGGGCATTTTGTAGTTTGGACCTCCAGTTTTTAATATTTGCATTTTAGTCCCTCTAAATCTGAAGCACGTGTTGTCCCACATGACTTGTTGGGTTAATTGCATGAACTCTTGATAAGTTATAGAATGAATGAAAGTTTATGATATTTATAGTTATACCCCTGTGAACCGAGATTACGTGTGGTGCACATGTTTATCAGGGATTTTTTGCAATATTAGTCCTGAATTTTTATTGAATATTATTGTTTGGACTAGACTTTAGGATAATTGCAATTAGGTCCCTACTTGCTGTGTGCTTTATTTTGAATCAATAATTACTAAATCAAATCCAAAAATTCCATTAAAAATTACAGTTAGCTCACGCTAACATGTACTATTTATGGTAATTTTTGTGAATTAATTTAGTTTTATTTGATATTTTATAAAAATAAAAAACAACCAAAACTAATCTGCCTATTTTATAAAACACATAAAAATCGAAAAATTGTCTAATAAATCCTGTAAAAATTTATGTGTGTGTTTTATGTGCTTCGTATTTAGTAGCTTTTTGGTTTGAAAATTCCTCATAAAAACTGTAAAAATCATAAAAGACTCAAACACTTTTTTAAAAATCATTAAAAATTCTAGAAATAAAAAAATAGGATTTTAATTACTGAGTTAGATATTTGTATTTGCTTTTTCATAAAAATAATCACCAGGTTTTTAAGGCATTTTTACTATTTTAAACTTGCCTTTTAGTCCAGGCTGGACATTGTTTTACTGTTTTGGTCTTGTTTGATTTTTATAAAATCATACAAAAATTGGAAAAATCCCATAAAACCAAAAACATCTAAATATTTGAAAAATATAAAAATATTTTTATTTCCTCTTTTTGGGTATTTTTAGTCTTAATAAAAATTGTTAAAGCTTGTCTTTACCATGTTCTTTTTATTTGTTTTCTCATTTTGAAAATATAAAAAAATTACAAATTAAAAAACCACAAAAATATGTTTTTATTCATCTGATTTCCGACTACTTCATACATTTCCGTGCTCCTAGTGTTCGACCCTGGTCGCTATACTTGATTAAAAAAACTACAAATAAAAAAAACCACAAAAATATGTTTCCATTTTATCCTTTTTTCATTTAAATTCATTTATTATTTTTAATGTAATTTTCTTTATATTTTTAGTAGTTTGTCATGTAGTGTCTTTTGTCCTTTTCCGTCGTCGCTCCTGATTGGTCCAGGTCAACTATGTTGACCCCGGTCAACTGACCCCTCTGCCTCCTTTTTCGCTCGGACCCGGTTTGCTTCACTTTTTGCCAAATTCTCTAGACCCGATCCGATCATGTTTATAATAGAGCAACGACTCTGATTAGAAAGGGAAGATCCATGATCCACACCCGACTACATCCCTAGGGATCCGACCCTCAGTTTGCATGCCCTCGTTCCATCTTTCTTGGACCATGCAGACTTTAAAACCTCCTGGAACTCCACCGTCTTCAGTATCTTTGGTTGCCGCTCTTTGTTCGGGGAGTTCCGTCAACCTCCCGTGAGTGATAGTGCATGAGAGGGGTTTGTTCAGCGAGGTATTGAGCCGCACACCTCTGATCCGGTGGATCCTCCATCGTGCTCCGCCGCGAGGTGGGCTAAACCTCTGGGTCCATTGACCCATCGAGGCCATGACCCCCGGAGGTCCCTGACCTCCAGCCTAGACGACTCTAGCCATTAGGTAACTTAGTTTTGTATGATTACTGCTTTAGATTCGAGTTTGAGAGTTGTAGCAGAGCTTCCCTTTCAGCTCCGGTCTCTTGTCCAGAGCATCTTCTGGCTATTCCGAACACACAACCTCCTCCACCAAACTCCTCTGTACCTTCTCCACCCATCTATTCACCTCGTTCTTCACAGGAACGAGCTCTTGGCCCTCCTCTATCATCGATTTGTCGGAGTTCCACGCATCACCCCATCAGTCATCCAATTCGAGATTTAATGGGTCGAGGCATTTTGCCATCGACCCTGTTGTTCACCTGTGCAGGTTAGAACACGAAAGGACCCCATCTGGAGATCGGGGTATCCAAGCACAACAGCTCCAGGTTTCACAGCTCACTGGGACTTCCTCCGGGATCTTGGGACCTTCTGAGCACGCCCTCAGCTGCGGACCGTCGTTTCTGACCTTTCCCCTACCAGAGCAGCTCCTGAAGATGCTCCTAGCGTGCGTATTGGCCGCCCAAAACTCGCAAGAGGCGAGTTCTTTGCCGGTTCTTCCAGTGATCGTCACAGCCTTCGAATCTGGGCCTCTTCCAAGTCTAATCGTCACCATCAAATCTCGAGGAGCGTGGACCATCAGATCCATCTGAGGATCCTCCAACAACCATCCATCGTCGAAGGGGTACCCTCGCATCCAGACCATCCATCCATTAGTGGAGTGGATCGAGCTTTAGTAAAGGGTAAATTAGACTTAGGCCCTTTCTTATTTTGCATTTAGTATCTAGTCCTGTAAATATTTGTCGTAGTTATTTTTTATTTTGGGCATTTTGTAGTTTGGACTTCCAGTTTTTAATATTTGCATTTTAGTCCCTCTAAATCTGAAGCACGTGTTGTCCCACGTGACTTGTTGGGTTAATTGCATTAACTCTTGATAAGTTATAGAATGATTGAAAGTTTATGATATTTACAGTTATACCCCTGCGAACCGAGATCACATGTGGTGCGCATGTTTATCTGTGATTTTTTGCAATATTAGTCATGAA
The DNA here is from genome assembly GCA_037367405.1 of Ottelia alismoides. Classification (NCBI taxonomy): domain Eukaryota; kingdom Viridiplantae; phylum Streptophyta; class Magnoliopsida; order Alismatales; family Hydrocharitaceae; genus Ottelia; species Ottelia alismoides. The sequence continues at coordinate 624,721 of JAZKJV010006723.1, forward strand.
TTTTTATTGAATATTATTTTTTGTCCCAGACTTTGGGATAATTGCATTTAGGTCCCTACTTGATGTATGCTTTGTTTTGAATCAAATAATTACTAAATCAGCTCTAAAAATTCAATAAAAATTACAGTTAGCTCATGCTAATATGTAATATTTATGGTAAATTTTGTGAATTAAATTTAGTTTTATTTGATATTTTCTAAAAATCAAAAACATCCTAAAACTTTTCTGCCTATTTTATAAAACACAGAAAAATCGAAAAATTGTCTAATAAATCCTGTAAAAATTTGTATGTGTGTTTTTATGTGCTTTGTATTCAGTAGCTTTTTTGTTTGAAAATTCCTCATAAAAACTGTAAAAATCATAAAAGACTCAAACACTTATAAAAATCATTAAAAATTCTAGAAAATCAAAAGAATAAGATTTTAGTTGCTGAGTTAGATATTTTTATTTGCTTTTTCATGAAAATAATCACCAGGTTTTTAAGGCAATTTTACTATTTTAAACTTGCCTTTTAGTCCAGGCTGAACATTATTTTACTATTTTGGCCTTGTTTGATTTTTATAAAATCATGTAAAAATTGGAAGAAATCCATAAAATTACTAAATACATCTGAATATTTGAAAAATATAAAAAAATTATTTCTTATTTTTGGGTATTTTTAGTCTTAATAAAAATTGTTAAAGCTTGTTTTTATCTTGTTCTTTTTATTTATTTTTCTCATTTTGAAAATATAAAAAATTTCAAATTAAAAAAAATCACAAAAATATGTTTTTATTCATCTGATTCCCGACTACTTCGTACATTTCCGTGCTCCTTGTGTTCGACCCTGGTCGTTATACCTTGTTAAAAAACTACAAATTAAAAGAAACACAAAAATACGTTTTCATTTTATCCTTTTTCATTTAAATTCATTTATTATTTTTATTGTAATTTTCTTTATTTTTCTAGTAGTTTGTCATGTAGCGACTTTTGTCCTTTTCCGTCACCGCTCCTGATTGGTCCAGGTCAGCTATGTTGACCCCGGTCAACTGACCCCGGTCAACTGACCCCTCTGCCTCCGTTTTCGCTCGGACCCGATTTGCTTCACTTTTTGCCAAATTCTCTAGACAAGATCAGATCGTGTTTATCTTCGAGCAGCCCCCGATTAGAAAGGGAAGATCCATGATCCACGCCTGACAACATCCCTAGGTATCCGACCATCGGTTTGCATGCCCTCGTTCAACTTTCTCGGACCCTGCATACTTTAAAACCTCCTGGAGCTCCATCGTCTTCAATATCTTTGGTTGTCGCTCTTCGTTCGAGGAGCTCCATCAACATCTAGTGAGTGATAGCGTGTGAGAGGGGTTCGTTCAGCGAGGTGTTGAGCCGCATGCCTCTGATCCGGCGGTTCCTCCGTCGTGCTCTGCCGCGAGGTGGGCTAAGCCTCTAGGCCCATTGACCCATCGAGGCCATGACCCCCGGAGGTCCCTGACCTCCAGCCTAGACGACTCCAGCCATCAGGTAACTTAGTTTCATAGGATTACTGCTTTAGATTCGAGTTTGAGAGTTGTAGCAGAGCTTCCCTTTCAGCTCCGGTCTCTTGGCCAGTGCATCTTCTGGCTATTCCGAACATACAACCACCTCCACCAGACTCCTCTATACCTTCTCCACCCATCTATTCACCTCGTTCTTCATAGGAACGAGCTCTTGGCCCTCCTCCATCGTCGCTTCATCGTAGGTCCATGCATCGCCCCATCAGTCATCCTATTCGAGATTTAATGGGTCGAGGCATTTTGCCCTCGACCCTGTTGTTCACCTGTGCAGGTTAGAACACGAATGGACCTCATCTGGAGATCGAGGTATCCAGGCACAGCAGCTCCAGGTTTCACAGCTCACTGGGACTTCCTCCGGGATCTTGGGACCTTCTGAGCATGCCCTCAGCTGCGGACCGTCGTCTCTGACCTTTCCCCCACCAGAACAGCTCCGGAAGATGCTCCTGGCGTGCATATTGGCCGCCCGAAACTCGCAAGAGGCGAGTTCTTTGCCGGTTCTTCCAGTGATCGTCCCAGCCGTCGAATCCGAGCCTCTTCCAGGTCTAATCGTCACCATCAAATCTCGAGGAGTGTGGACCGCCAGATCCATCTGAGGATCCTCCAACAACCGTCCATCGTTGTAGGGGTACCCTCGCATCCAGACCATCCATCCATTAGTGGAGACCTCTCGGCCGTTGGATCGAGCTTTAGTAAAGGGTAAATTAGACTTAGGCCCTTTCTTGTTTTGTATTTAGTATCTAGTTCTGTAAAAATATTTGTCGTAGTTATTTTTATTTTGGGCATTTTGTAGTTTGGACCTCCAGTTTTTAATATTTGCATTTTAGTCCCTCTAAATATGAAGCACGTGTTGTCCCGCATGACTTGTTGGGTTAATTGCATGAACTCTTGATAAGTTATAGAATGAATGAATGTTTATGATATCTACAGTTATACCCCTGTGAACCGAGATCACATGTGGTGCGCAAGTTTATCTAGGATTTTTTGCAATATTCGTCATGAATTTTTATTGAATATTATTGTTTGGCCCAGACTTTGGGATAATTGCAATTAGGTCTCTACTTGCTGTGTGCTTTGTTTTGAATCAAATAATTACTAAATCAACTGTAAAAATTCCGTAGAAAATATAGTTAGCTCATGCTAACATGTAATATTTATGGTAATTTTTGTGAATTAATTTAGTTTTATTTGATATTTTCTAAAAATCAAAAACATCCAAAAACTTTTCTTCCTACTTTATAAAACATATAAAAATCGAACAACTAATAAATCCTGTAAAAATTTGTGTGTGTATTTTTATGTGCTTTGTATTCAGTAGCTTTTTGGTTTGAAAATTTCTCATAAAAACTGTAAAAATCATAAAAGACTCAAACACCTATAAGAATCATTAAAAACTCTAGAAAAAAATAGGATTTTAGTTGCTGAGTTAGATATTTTTATTTGCTTTTTCATAAAAATAATCACCAGGTTTTTAAGGCATTTTTACTATTTTAAACTTGCCTTTTAGTCGAGGCTGAACTGTTTTGGTCTTGTTTGATTTTTATAATATTATATAAAAATTGTAAAAATCCCATAAAATTACCAAAACCATCTCAATATTTGAAAAATATAAAAATATTTTTATTTCATGTTTTTAGGTATTTTTAGTCTTAATAAAATTGTTAAAGCTTGTTTTTACCTTGTTCTTTTTATTTATTTTCTCATTTTGAAAATATAAAAAAATAACAAATTTAAAAAACCACAAAAATATGTTTTTATTCATCTGATTTCCGACTACTTCATACATTATTGTGCTCCTTGTATTCGACCATGGTCGCTATACCTGGTTACAAAATTTACAAATTAAAAAAAACCACAAAAATATGTTTTCATTTTATCCTTTTTTCATTTAAATTCATTTATTATTTTAATGTAATTTTCTTTATTTTTCTAATAGTTTGTCGTGTTGCGTCTTTTGTCCTTTTCCGTTGCCACTCCTGATTGGTCCAGGTTAGTAATGTTGACCCCGGTCAACTGACCCCTCTGCCTCCTTTTTCGCTCGGACCCGATTTGCTTTATTTTTTGCCAAATTCTCTAGACCCGATCCGATCGTGTTTATCTTCGAGCAACAGCTCTGATTAGAAAGGGAAGATCCATGATCCACGCTCGACAACATCCCAAGGAATCCGACCCTCGGTTTGCATGCCCTCGTTCCATTTTTCACGGACCCTGCAGACTATAAAACCTCATGGAGCTCCACCTTCTTCAGTATCTTTGGCTGCCACTCTTCGTTCGAGGAGCTCCGTCAGCCTCCTGTGAGTGATAGTACGTGAGAGGTGTTCGTTCAGCGAGGTGTTGAGCCGCATGCCTCTGATCCGGCGGTTCCTCCGTCGTGCTCCACCGCGAGGTGGGCTAAGCCTCTGGGCCCATTGACCCATCGAGGCTGAGACCCTGATGAATACCCATTCATTACTCTTTATTCTTTTATTTTAGCTACAAAACCTATGCAAAACACATGTATATTCTTGTAAATAGTAATAATTATCATCTTGCATGCATTGTGTAAATATGCATAATTAGCATGTTTTTGTGCATAAATAAAAGAATAAAGAAATAAAAGAAAAAGAGGGAGATATTTAGAATAAATATTGAGCGACTTCATCCCAAGGGAGGGCTCAGCATGAGCCTGACCGCAAAAGAATCCACGTAGAGAGAGATAGGGAAGATCATGTGTGTACATATACCTATGTAAATAAATAAAAATTATTTTCCTCTTATTCAAAATAAAAATGTGTGCTTATTTATTTGTACATATTTGTAAATACAAAATTAAAATAAAAATGGGAAAAATAAAATAAAAATAAAAAGAAATAAAATTCCCTTCATTGTACATAGACCATGTGTATAAAACCACATATCTATCTATTTTCCTCTTGTAAATAAATAATTAAAATCCCATAAAAATATTTTCAAATTGCACATTTCATGGTGTAAATAAATAAAATAAAAATTAGAAAGATAAAAACAAAATAAAAAGAAATTAAATAAAAATTAAAATCCACATTGTATATATACCATGTACATATTTGTATATATCTATTTATTTTTCCTCTGTAAATAAATAATAAAAATCAAATAAAAATACCCTTTTATTCCAAATTTTATTCTATAAATAAATAAAATATAAATTTGGAATAAATTATATAAAAATAAATAATTAAAAATAAAAATAAAAATGTATATATGTATATACCTATATATAAGGGGGCAGGGAGCCTGCACCCTAGGGTGTAGGAAACTCCCTGTACCCACCCCCATTTTTCGATTATTTTTTTATTTTTTGGATTAAAAGTTAGGGGGATTAACTTAATATGTTAAGCGTAATATGTTTTTCAAGTTTCATGCAAAACAAACATTCCTAACACGTTCATCTAGACATGGTCAATTTCAGCAATTCTGAGACCGTTAAAATTTGGTAGTGTTGGTGGAGATGATAGAAGTTTCGAATTAAGTTGAATTTGGAATGACAACATGGTGATATATAGTGATCTAAATCCCCCAAGGTTTCATTTCAAAAAAAATAAAAAATAATGAAAAATTAGGCCGGGTGTAGGAAGTTACCTACACCCGCCGAGGTAGGCTCCTTTTTCCCTATATATAATAATAATATTTTGTAAATACCTAATTTATATTTCAAAAAAATAAATAAAAATCACCAAAAAAGTATTTAAAAATAAATATACATTTTTCATGTTTAAAGTTTTTCGAAATAATTGCATTTACTATTTTTTATTGAATTTTTAAATATTTAATAATTGGCGAGCTCTGATTGGTCCAAGGGGGATGTTGACCCCCAGTCAACTCTCCCCCCAGGACCACCAGACTCGGATCTTGTTGCCCCGACCCGATTTCTCCTAGTTTTCCCCACTTGATCTGATCGCCAAATCACTAAACCCCGGGCTCCATTTGACCCTTGTTCATTCCTGATCCACGCCTGGTAGTTCATCCTAGGGATCCGAGCTCCGACAACTCGCCCGACCTCCTTCTTCTCGGACCCCTAGCCATATAAAGTTCCATCTCCGGTCAGCTTTTCGCTCCATCTTTGGTGCTACTTCTTCATCCCAGGACCTCCATCCCCTTCCATTGAGTGACAGCTTTGCGAGGGTGGTGTCGAAGAGAGGAGAGGACGCCTGCCGCCACTGATCTGGCGACCTCTACCGCCGTGTGCCGCCGCGAGGTGCGCCCGAGCCTCGGGCCCCGACGACCCTTCGAGGCTATGACCCAGAGCTTCCTGAGCTCATCCCCAGTCGGCTCCCGTCATCAGGTAGACCCGTATCCCTTTAGCTTCGTCCAATTTCATCTTTCGCCCAATTCGCTCCGCCGCCATCTTTCATCGGTTCCGGCCACTCCAATCATCCATTTGATCATCCGACCCGACCAACATCTTCGGGAGACTCCCCTCCACATTCTTCACCCACTCGCTCACCTTGGTTCGCCTCGGAACCAAGGCTCGACCTTCATCGCCGTCGCCTCGTCGGAGGTCGTCCATCTCGACTCGCCAGCCACCCACGCCACCCCTAACCGGGTCGAGGCAGTTTGCCCTCGACCCAGGAGTCCTCTCGTACGATTTTGCAGGTTAAAGGGACCTTATCTGGAGGTCCAAGGTTCGAGCACAGAGGCTCAGCTCCGCCTTCGTCGCCGGAGCTCCTCGGAGCTCCTCAGCCTCATCGGAGGGGCTCAGTAGCTGCGGAACGCCTTCGCGGATCTTTTCTATATCTCAGCAGCAGCAGAGGAGGACCTCAACGCGCATACGGAGCCGGTGAAGCTTGCCGGCGAGCTGTTCTTGTAGCATCCTTCTCTGTTGTCCGATCGTCCCCAACGCTCCAGATCCAATCACGACCGTCCATTTAAGGAGCTTCAGCCACCGTCGATACCTGCTAGGGCTTGATCTGGACCATCCAGCCGCGAAGAGGCGTGCACGCATCTCAGCCTTCAGATCATCCACGTGGTGCATCTCCGGCCGTCCAATAATTAAGGGGTAAATTTCTATTATACCCCTGCTCTTTTGTTTTTGCACCTTAGTCCTGTAAATATTTTATACAGTTGTTTTTATTTTGTAAAAGTTGAATAGAGGACCTTTATGTTTCAGACATTTGCATTTTAGTCCTTTCACATGTGGTCCACATGCTTCGATATGTGAGGGTTTGGTACATTTGCAGTTTGTTCCCTGTGCTTTCTATGTGTTACTGTTTGGATGTTTTAAAATAGGCATTACATCTATATCCCTCCGTGTCTGGGCCACGTGCCTTGCGCATGATTTCTTGAACTTTTTGCATGTTTGGTCCCTGAGCTTTATTGTCGTGTTACGGATTGGCCCCCGGAACTATTTTATTTGCGTTTAGGTCCATGTGAATGTGAGCCTTCATATTAAATAAAATAGCAAAGTAAGTCCAAATCGCGTGAAAATTGGATACGTGGCTCCTGCCACTGTGTAAAATTTTCACCAAAAAATTGGTGCATTTTTGAGGCGTTTTGATTTTTTAAAAATTTAAAAACAGTCGTTTTTGCCTCTATCTTGATTAGAAAATCATAAAAAATATTAAAACTGTTTTAAAAATTCCAAAAAAAATGTGTTTGTTAATTTTGTTGTGTTTGATTTTCTATGCATTTTCGGCTATTTTTGGATATATAAAAACCTTAAAAATGAAAAAAAACACTTAAAAAGTTATACAAATTCTAAAAAATTATAGAAAAACCAAAAAATACAAATTGTTTTTCTGAATTTTCCTTTTTGTTTGTATTTTTCATAAAACTAACCTCTAGACTGTGAAAGGACCATCTGATATTTTTCATGGCCCCTTGAATCTGGCTAGATAGTTTGTTCCTGTTTTGGCCCTTTTTGATTTTTAGATAATTCTATAAAAATTATAAAAATCTGAAAAATTCATTAAAAATAGTAAAAAACCTAAAAAACTTAAAAATAGTTTTGTTTGAATTTTTGGAGGTTTTTAGAGTGTTGAAATAATTTGTTGATTGTGCTTGATTTTATCTTTTTCCTATTTCCCTTTATTATTAAAAATCCAAAAAAATATAAAAATAATTAATAACCACCAAAAATACTTGTTTTTGTTCTATTTTCTTTTCTGACTACTTCGTAGGCTGCAAGGCCAACTCGTGCTCCCTGAGTCTGACCCTGGGTGCTATACCAGATTAATCACATAGCAGGACCGCTATTTTGGTTTTGATTGATTTTTGTCTTTTTGATTGGTGGTCTGCTCTTTAATTTTCTTGATCGACCGATTTTCTCTCTCGATCCGGGCCACAATGACCTGAGAGTGATTATTTATACCTGATCTGAACTGAGAGATTTTCGGCTCAACAGAATGGCGCCATTGTCGGGGAGCACGGCTTAGTAGTCGGTTTTATTTTCATTTTATTTTCTTTTGATTTCCGCGGTTTTCTGCGGCTTTCTGTTTGTCCGTGGCTTTTCGCGGCTTTTTGTTTTTCATTTGTTTTATTTTATTTTATTTTATTTTTATTTTTGTTTGTTTTGGTTGTTTTTATTTTTTATATATATAGCCTGTTTTCTTTTATCTGTCTTATTTTACTTTTATCTGGTTTGTGACACTCTGATTGTTTCTTGCGAGGGCCCGAGGACCGAGGCGGCTTCTTCGGAAGCCGAGGCAACCACGGGAGTCGAAGGCGGCTTCCTTCTCTACGAAGCCACAGGAGAGCGCGAGGAGCGACCAGGAGTGTGGGAGACGCGGAGTAGCCGCAGATTTTAGTTTAGCTTAGATTAGGTTTAATTTTCTGCAGACCATTTATTATTGTAATAATACAGGTACCCGGACTCTCTTGGACACTTGTGACTATCGGGGTCTGTTTCATCGAGAACCGGTGTGCTCGGGGGAGCCCACCACTGTTTTGGTTTTTCTCGCCTTTTTTCTTTTTATTTGATTTCATGTGGATTTCTGTGCTTGAGCCCTAGACTTAGGTTTTTATTCGTTGAGCCAGGTAGCCTTAGGTCTACAGCCCTAATAAGAATATCTGTTCCTATAGATTGCGATTAGATCTAGGCAAATAAATCAGTGCTTCACGATAATAGAAGCTTTTGTTTAGGATGATTCTTGCACTGCATCCATATAGGTAGTTTAAATTTATACGCGGATCATAATTGCATGTAGACTGCTGGAGTCAGGTACGCCTTCTATCTCGTGCATGCATCATTGATTTATCGTGCATCGGCTTTTCCGCTTTCCTCTCCCTTGATTTTCTGGACTTAGGAATAAAAGGAAATCGGAAAAATCGTTAGACGATTTTTGAAAAATACATAAAAAGAAAAACAATAAAATCGGGACTTCTAATCACACTTGATCTAAAAGACACCTCATTTGAATATCTGTCTTGGGGAGAGTAACCCCCTCCTTGTTTGGTTTGGATGAGCGAGAGAGTGACCCACATCCTAGGCTAGAGCCATATCCGATTTCTTGACTGACTACCGGCCTTTTATTCGGGACAATCGGTTGAGAATATTGGATTCCTATCAGCTCATGTAATCGCTCTGAAAGACTGACTTGATCACTTAAAATAAAATTGACAAGATAATTGACCGATCTCTTACGGTCTTCAGCTCAGTGTGCGTAGGTGAATCGGGGGTTTGCTTTCCCATCTTGTGTGATTCCAGATCCTTTCTGCCTTTCCCCATCTACCTTCTTCTCCCACCCACCCTCCCTTCAGTCTTTTCTCTTCTTCTTCTCCTTTACCCCTGGATGATGGATCCCCCTCAATTCTGGCTGACTCTTGCGGTTTTTTCTCCATCCTCTGACCATCAGTCCAGTCCACCTTCGAAGGAGGTCGGATCCTTGACCAACCTCCCGCTCCCTCCCTCCCATCCCATTCACTACTCTGGGCATGCTGCGCTAGACGTCCGCGGATATCAGATCGAGCAGATGCGAGACCCGGACGATGCCATTGCTGAGTTGAGAGTGCACTCCATTCGTGATCAGAGAGAGCAGATGATACTATTGATAATCACGTTTTATCGAGGGTCTAAATAGTCCACACAAGGCGGGGCTACTACGTCGTTGTGGTGACCCACAATAAACCGTAATTAATCAACAATTAACCCACACTATAGATCAAGCAATAAGAAATAAATGTGAAGTTAAAATTTATTTTTAACTCTACATAAATGGTGTATAGAACAAGTATGCAGAGAGTTCGAACACAGGGAGCAAACATGGTAGATCAAAAAGGTGTGTGTGTGAGTGAATGTGAAATGTTGTCTACACTATGCAATGCAAATATTTTTGTGGGTTTTTTTATTTTTTTATTTTAATTATTAATTTTTATTTTGATTTTTAATTTTCTGATTTTTATATTTTTATAATTTATATATATATTTTTTCTTTTTCAATATTAGAATATATAAGCTATATAATAAAAGAGAGGATAGGATATTTATAAAAATATGCAAAAATAGTCAAAAATTCAGAAATAAAATCTTTTTTATATTTATGATTTTTTACTATTTTTGTGATTTTTGGGTATTTTTCAAAATATTTTTGGTATTTTTAAAAACAAAATAAATGAAAACAGTGAAGAAGCTATTGGCTGAAGGTAAACTGGAAATTAAAAATATCAAATAGCCACAAAATTTTCCCAAAATGGTTATAAATTAAAGAGAATAAAATAAGAAACCTACAGAACTTGAGTTTCTATTTTTCTGATTTTTCTATGATTTTTTATATTTTTTTAATTTTTATGTATTTTTGAATTTTTAAGGTTTTTCTTTTGAATTTTTTAGTGATTTTTGGACTGACACTAAAATAGGTTAAACTACACAATAGGTATTTGTTTGGAATTTTTCGAGATATTTTAATATTTTTTTGGTATTTTTTAAGCTAGACAGTACTGAAATGACTTTATTTTTATTTTTAATAAATATAAAAATGCAACAAAAATAAAATTTAAAAATATGGTGTTAAAGTACAAGCACACAGAAGCTTAACGTGAATTTTTGGGAATTTTTGGAATCAAAATGAGGCCTTAAACAAATCAGACAAGCACACGAAAATAATTCAGCCCGGTAGGGGTATAAGTGCAAATATCAAAACATCCAGGGACATACATGCAAATTACCACAAAATTTAACACTGAAAATTGAATTTTATGGACCAATCACAAATGTTCAAACCCGCAAGGGTATCGGCGCAAAATGTCCCCCAGGGCGCGTGACTTGTACGCGCCTGGGAAGGACCTGATTGTAATTTCAACAACCCCTGAGGCTTACATGCAATATTCCCAAAAGTTTAACACTTAAACTATAACTCCTGGTACCGAAACGAAATAGACAAAAGGCCAAGGGCCTCCCTGCAAAAAGCCCACACCTCACGTGAACAGGTCACGTGAGGTGACGTGGCAGAGGACCTATGTGCAAATACCTAAAGTCCGAGGGCCTACTTGCAAATTTTACAAAAAATTTTAAACTACTAAGGAAAGTTTCAGGGCCAAAATAAAATTACAAAAGGTACGGGGGTATACTTGCAAAAATCCATCGCTAAGGCGATCGAACGGCTGCGGGCCTTTCACTTGACACGTGGTGCGCCCTGGACGCGCGATGACGGTTCAGCTTCGACGTCTGAGATTGGATCTCAGATGAGATCTGACGGTGGGCTGGCTCTGATGATCGGACGGTCAACATGGAATCTGGGCCGCCGTCAAGATCCAATGGCTTCGAAGGGCTCTCGAAGAACTGGGACGAACTCACGGGGAGGCGAGTTTCCGAGGCATCAATCTCCCTCCTCCGCCGCTCCTTTGCGCTCCAAAATGGCGTCCGATGCTCCTGCGGTGGTCCACAAAGTGCTGGTAGCTCCAGAAATCTCCGGCGGAGGCCGGAGGGCTCGCACGAGATCGCCGGAGCACAAGGGCTCTAGGTACCTCTCCGCCTCCTCCAAAATGAGCCACATGTGCGACTTAGGGCCCAACACCTGTAAGAGAAGAGTGAAAGGGCTCAGGGCAAAATGCCTGAGCCCCGCGGGGGGAATGCTATGGTGTGAATCGGCAGGGTGAAGCTTGGCCGGAGGTGTGCTCCGGCGAGATGAATGGATTGGACGAATTGATCGATGAAAGCGAGATTTTTTTGAGGGTTTTTGATTCTACGATTATGGCTAGACGAATGCGAATGAAATGGAGAGGAATAAACACACCTCAAGGGACTGGGGGCCTGAGGTTAAGGGTACCTCGACGGTGGGTGGCCAGAGGTCAATGGAACGCCCTAAGCCGCGCTGCTCCGCCTCCTGGACGAGTCAGTCCTGGAGCTGTCACCTCCAGGAGTCGAGTGAGACCACTAGGGGCACGAGAGGGACCAAGATTGGGGTTCAAATTCGAATGGAAGTCAAGGTCTAGGTTTTGTAGTGTTGACGACGGGGCTCCTTGAACGAGGGATAGCGGTCAGATCTTTGCTCCATGGCCCGAGGTATCACTTGGACGTGAATCTCCATTCGCCGAGGAAGAAAAGTGGTTTAGAGCGCAACATCAAAGGGTGCAAGGTGCGCCCCCCAAAAATCCTCGAAGAAGGCGAAAAACATGGCTTTGACTACCCACAGGGGGCGGGTCAGAGAGTTGACCCGAGGTCAACTCTCGGACCCTCTTAGTTGGTCCACGTGGACCAACCAGGAAAAACCCTGGAAAAACATTTTATTAAATCGATTAAAAATAGAAAATGGCTGAATTAGATTTAGGTTATTAAATAATAAATATTTATTATTTTATGTAGTATTTTATTCTGATTTTTAATTATTTTTATGGAATATATTTTTATGAGTTACCCATTATGCCCCTTATAGGTATATTACCTATGTATTTTAGTATTTTATTTTTATTTGGTATTTTTATTTTATTTATTTTTGTTTATTATTTTATAAAAGCATAAAATACTTTTATACACACAAATATATTTTTATTTTATTTTATTGCTGTGTTTTGTACACTTAATAAAATAGAAGTGTAGAATGTATAGGTATGTTTATAGGTATAATACATGTGTATTTTATATACATATATTTTTATTTTGAGTTTTATTTGGGTTTTTATTCCTGTTCTAAATGTACATAATTATTATAAGTAATATTTACAACAATTATAAACATATAAAATCATAAAAATAATGAATAAAGAATAAATTGAATATTTTAATCTGTACAAGTATACAATGAGGGTCCAAAACTCAACTTTCAAATCGTAGCTCCGCCAAATGCGAAACCACCGCCAGTAGATAGATTATTTTATTCTATATACAATTAAGGTGAGTTTGCTGCATTTGGAGTTTTCAGTTGTAAGATACAGGTCTGGGAAGTTGGGGATCTGGATATTTATTCAGACCACAACTTTTTATCTATATATTATTTTTCAGTGAAATCAATTTTGTATTTTTCTTTATTAAATTATCTACAACTTTCATGTACAAAGTTTCCTTATTTGAGGTATAAAAAGTGGAACCAAAAATAGGTCCCAAATGAATAAAGAATGAATGACAAGAATTGGTATTTTTGCTGTATTTTAACCCTTATCTCCCCCTACTTTATTCCTTATCGACCTATTCATCAAGATGCCTAGGTCTCGGGGTTTGGGTCATAAAATATTTACAATATTTTATTCTTTTTCTTTTCTTTTATTTATTCTATAATTTTGGCTTTAATTACAGTATTTTATACACTATTTACAGACATATGCATGAATGCAAATATGCTCTAATTAATGCTATTTACAAGCATTTACTAGGGTTTTTGAGGCCAAAATGATAGAATAAAGATGATGAAATGTGGATTCATCATCCCCCTATACTTTACCTTTGCTAGTCCCTAGCAAACACTTATGCAATAAGTGCAAAAAGAAAAATAAAGAAAAGAAAAAGAAGAACTTGGATTTAGTTTAGTTATCAAACTTGTCTTCACAAAATCAAAGTTTGGAGCTTAAGTCGGACCTTTGGAATTTTAGTGCGGGTGGAACCTTAATGAGAACCGAATTTGAAATCCAACAGTCCTTGAGAATCCCAAAACTCTGCCCAAGTCTCCTCAATAGCCAAGTCAGAAATATTTCAATTCATACGCAAACTCTTACGACTATGAATCTGACTCGTACAGTGTAAGTGATGGTGGCTCTCTCCAACTAGAATGGCAAAGAAACTGACTTCTCCAGTACGACAACCCAATGATTCCCCAATGCAACAACTCCATCCTCGAGGAGCGGGATATTCTCTTCTAAGTTCAAGTGGCAACCAGCTCAAGAGGAGGGGGTGAAGAGAAGAATGGACGGTAGCCAGTGTAGCTACCTATCCTAGGATGCAAGACCAGTGTAGTCAAGTCATCCAGCTGCAGGCTCACATGGTATGACTTTGGAACTCAAGCTTGCTTATTGACTTTTCAACATTTGTACATACTTTGCAGGCTATTTATTTTTGTACATGCCTGAACTTTTTTTTGAATACTATTCACAGCAGCAATTACATAAGGAGTTTTTCCTCTTGAGCCAGTAGACTATCCCTCTTTTGAAGCTTTATCGCAACCCACAACCTCCTGTCTTTAGACTTCCTTATCACTGGACGGGTTGGGGTGCACTTCCCTCCCTAGAGGAGGACAAATGTTTCCACTTGTGTGCATCTCATACCGGCAAATCCAATCCCCTCACCACTCCAACTGAGTTGAGCCATGTGAAAGGTGCAGGTGTCCAAGTTAGGTCATTATCAACAAGAGTCGTGCGTGTGCTCCGAAACACTCTACTTAGGCAGTCAAGAATCCATTGAACCAAATCTCGTGATCCTCAAAGAATTAAGTCAACTAGACCTGAAGTACCTCAAACCCAATTCCTATAAGGTTCCTGTTATTAGGTAGATTTTAAGGTCCAATCAAGCTCCAATCTCCGAATTTTACTTGGACTTGTTCAACTATCAAACTCAATCCGAAAAATGCTCATGCTATGCAATGTTATGCAGAAAATATTTTTTTGTGATGCAATTTTCAAAGATTTTGAACTTTTTATGGATTTTTGAAAAGATGATGATGCATATGCATTTTTTTGTATTGTTCACAAAGATTTTTCAAATGTTTTTGGATTTTAGTTTTGCAAATGTTTTTGGGATTTTTGAAAACAAAAAGTTTTTGGCTAAAAGTTAGGTGAAAACTATGTACACGGGAGTGCTTCTTATATATACAAGAAGTGGATTTTAAGAATTTACAAGGGTAAGTGGTCAATTTTATAAGTACATAGTGGATTTTGGTGAGATGTTCATATATTCCTCAAACTTATTTGACACAAGTTTTTCAAAGAATTTTTGAAAACTATAGTCCAAAATAGTTTTTACAAACATTTTACAAACATGTACACACATTTGAAAAACATTTTGCAAAGGTTTTCAAAACAATATATATAGATTTTTCAAAATATTTTTGCAACCATTTTTCAAACCATTTGCAAATCATTTTTTAAACATTTTATTTCACAAAAAGAAAATAAATTTTTACAAACCACACATTTTTACAAAGGTTGAAAACATGTAACAAAACATTTTCAAAATAGTTTTCAATAGATTTTCACAGAGATTTTCAAACTATTTTTCAAACATTTTGCAAAAAACATTTTCACCTGATTTATTAATCAGTATATACAAAAAGAATTTGAGGAACAAAACACCTTTTTATTAGGGATTTTAATGAATTTTAAAGAATTATTAGCCATATTATTAAGAAAATACGAAAGTACGAGTTATGGCTAAAGTATATACACAGTATATACGACCCCCCTATACTTAGCTTGAGCTATGTCCTCATAGGTCGGAGAGAAAAGAGAAGACATAACTCGTACTAAGTATAGACAAGTCTAAAGAATAAATGATTAAACCAATAAGAAGTTGACCGTCCTCCCTATACTTAGGATCAAAGAATCCTAAGTATAGCAGACTGTACACTACGCAGGGAGGGTCAAGGGTGGGAATGAACA
Organism: Ottelia alismoides; assembly: GCA_037367405.1. Taxonomy (NCBI): domain Eukaryota; kingdom Viridiplantae; phylum Streptophyta; class Magnoliopsida; order Alismatales; family Hydrocharitaceae; genus Ottelia; species Ottelia alismoides. The sequence continues at coordinate 640,224 of JAZKJV010006723.1, forward strand.
GATCGTACTCAAATTGTCTCCCCCTATACTTAGGGTAAAATATCCCTAAGTATAGACAAGAAGAGGAGACAATGGAGAGGATCGAAATGAAACTGAAAGAACTCGGGGTGCAAACCCCCCTATACTTAGGACAAAGTACGTCCTCAGTACCGAAAACTGACAACAAGGGGCGACACCTTTTTGATAGATAAAGAAAATAGAAAAGGAAAAGAAGAAAAGAAATCAACAGATGAAAGAGTGATATGGACAGATGGATCTGTACAGCGGAAGATGGAATTGATCACCATGTATGAGATGCAGATGATATGAGTCAAAGAACACATCTCATACCAGAAGAATGGGGGCAACGTCAATGGTCAGCGGATCATGATCTAGATATAGTTTCAGGCGTTGACCATTGACACGGAAGATGGAAGAAGATGACGGTTCGGATATGTCGATGTTGCCATTGTCATGTACCTTCCTGACCACATATGGACCTTTCCACTTGCTCTGTAATTTTCCTGGAAATAATTTCAGCCTGGAATCAAACAACCATACTCTCTGATCTGGCTCAAACTGTTTATGGCTGATATGGGAATCATGCCAAGTTTTCACTTTTTCTTTGTACTGTAGGCTGTTGAAAAAGGCTGTGTCTCTCAGTTCTTCCAGGGCTGCCAATTCTGCTCTTCTCTGTTCTCCTATACTCTCGAGATCTAACAGTAACTCAGTGACTGCCCAAAAGGATTTATGCTTGATCTCCACCGGCAAATGGCACGACTTTCCATAGACGAGTCGAAAGGGAGATGTCCCCAATGGATTCTTGAAAGAAGTCCGATAGGCCCACAAGACCGAGTCCAAAAGCTGTGACCAATCCTTTCAGTCTGGGCAGACAACTTTCTGCAAGATAGTTTTTATCTCCCGGTTCGATACTTCGGTAAGACCATTAGTCTGAGGGTGATACGGTGTGGCAACCCGATGGTCAATGCCGAACTCGTCTGCAAGGGCCCTAACCTTGTCATTGATGAAATGAGACCCCCGTCTGAAATCAAGACTCTAGGTATCCTGAACCATGAAGTGATATTTTTCCTCAAAAAGTTGCACACAGTTTTAGCATCTGCGGCTCGGGTGGGGATGGCCTCAACCCATCGGCTGATATAATCCACAGCGAGCAAAATATGCTCGAATCCCTGACTCTTAGGAAATGGGCCCATGAAATCAATCCCCCATGCATCAAAAACCTCACAAAAGTGAATGGGTTGTATGGGCATCATGTCTCTCTGTCCGCAGGTTCCCATTTTCTGACAGTCAGTACATATCTTCACGGACTCATCAGAATCCTTGAAGAGAGTAGGCCACCATAGGCCGGATTGAAGCACCTTCTGTGCTGTCCTTTTTCCAGAATGATGTCCTCCTCCCTCAAGCTTGTGGCAGTATGTGAGGACGCTATGCTGCTCTTCTTGAGAAATGCACCTCCTCCAGATGCTGTCCCCTCCTTCATGATAAAGGACGGGATCCTCCCAATGGTAAAACTTGGCCTTCGCCAGGAAGGTCTCGAGTTTCTTCCTGGGCCAACCTTGTGGAACTGTCTTGGCAACAAGATAGTTTACAATGTCGGCGTACCATGGGAGCAAGGTGATAGCCAAGATCGCCTCATCTGGAAATGTCTCTGTGATAGGTGCGCTGGGCTTAGATTCCTCAAGATTCTCCAATCTGGAGAGATGATCCGCCACCACATTTTTAACTCCAGGCTTATCCTTAATCTCAATATCAAATTCCCGGAGCAGAAGGATCCATCTGGTAAGGCGTGCTTTGGCATCCTTCTTGGCCATTAAGTATCGGATGGCGGTGTGATCTGTGTAGATTGTCACTCTAGATCCGAGAATATAAGATCTGTACTTATCCAAAGCAAAGACTACAACCATCATCTCCTTCTCAGTCACAGTATAATTCCGCTGAGCGGCATCCAAAGTCCGGCCGGCGTGGTGAATGGCAAACGGTAAACCATCCCTCCTCTGTCCAAGCACAGCCCCAACGGCAAAATCTGAAGCATCCGTCATGATCTCAAATGGGAGAGACCAATCGGGTGGCTGAAGGACAGGAGCTGAAACAACCATATTTTTGAGAGTCTCAAAAGACGCAAGACACTTATCATTGACAATGAACTCGGTGTCTTTCGTCAGCAAATCAGTAAGCGCTCAGGCAATACGACTGAAGTCCTGAATGAACCGTCGGTAGAAACCGACATGCCCTAGAAAAGACCGCAATTGACGCAAATTGGACGGTGGATTGAGTTTTCTAATGATATCCACCTTGGCCGGATCGACCTCCATGCCCCTGTTGGAGACGATATGACCAAGGACCGTCCCTTGAGTCACCATGAAGTGACTCTTCTCCCAAGACAAGACAAGATTGACCTCAATGCAGCGCTGAAGCACACGGTCTAGGCAGTCAAGACAAGCATCAAACCCGTCGCCATAGACCGAGAAGTCATTCATGAAGACCTCTAAACAGTCACCCACCATGTCCGAGAATATGGACAACATGCACCTTTGGAATGTCGCCGAAGCGTTACATAGACCAAAGGGCATCCGTCTGAAAGCATAAGTCCCAAACGGACAGGTGAATGTCATTTTCTCCTGGTCTTTGGGCGCAATGGCCACTTGATTATATCCGGAGTACCCGTCAAGAAAGCAGTAATGACTCTTCCCAGCTAGCCGCTCGATAATCTGATCAATGAATGGCAGCGGGAAATGATCCTTCTTGGTGGCCTCATTCAATCGTCTGTAGTCCACACAGACCCTCCAAGAAGTGGGTACTCAGGTAGCGATCTCCTCTCCAGACTCATTCACCACTGTAGTGATGCCCGTCTTCTTGGGCACCACATGTAACGGACTAACGCATTTAGAGTCGGAGATGGGGTAGATAAAATCGGTGCTCCACCACTTCGAAATTTCTTTCATGACTACGTCTCGGAGATTCAGGTTCAGCCGTCGTTGGAACTCACGTGACGGCCTAGCGTTATACTCGAGATAGATGTGGTGGGAGCACAGAGTCGGACTAATCCCTTGGAGATCAGCTATACTCCAACCGATCGCCTTGCGGTTTCTTTCAAGAACCTCCATCAGACGAGATTCTTGTTCTCCAGTCAAACCAGCTGAGATAATGACTGGATGCATATCTGGCTCACCCGTAAGGAATCTATACTTCAACGACTGCGGCAGAGTTTTCAGTTCTGGACAACTGGGAGGTGGCAGATCTGGCTTCTGATATGTCTGTGTGAAGGCGACCAGGTCTGCATGGGAGAACTCTCACTCTGCATGAACCTCTGACGAAGGGCGGCCTGCTGAATCATCAATAAACTGCACTGGCTCGCACTCTGTCATGAATGTTGGCTCAGAAGGAATCAGACAAGGCAAATAGTCGTCGAAATCATCCTAATCAATGTCTGAATCCGAGGGATCATAAGAAGATGAACAAGATTGAAAATCATCAGCACCACTCATCCCAACACTGTCAGCCTCAAGTGTATCCTCGTCCAGGGGTGTGCTCTCCAGGCTCTCGACTGCCATAAGCTTTCGATATAGTGAATCTGTAGGGCAAAGCGAGGGTCGGTGCTACAGGATCTGTCCAGTTAGATTCATCATCTGTCATCACAAAATCACACTCCTGGTGGATGTCTAGCTCTTCCTCTATCATCTGCGCGGCTTCACTGGACTGCTCTGAGCATTCTAGTTCTCTGGCTCTTGTTTCTTCGATCGTCTCTATTTGTATGGTTGTGCCCTATACGCGAAAACACACCTTCCCACTATCATGATCGGTCACCGCCTTGGCTGTGGCCAAGAATGGACGTCTGAGTATGATGGGGGCATCGGTTACCGACTCAGGGATCTCCATGTCCAACACAACGAAGTCCACGGGGAATTTCAGGCCCTGAATGGTAACGACCACGTCTTTCAATAACCCCTTCGGCCTCTTAGTCGACCTATCAGCAAACTGAAGGACTGTCCTGCTCCTAAGAAGAGGACGAAACTCGAATTGGTCGAGTAAGGCTGCCGGAAGAAGGTTAATTGAAGAGCTGCCGTCTAACAGAGTACGATCAAACTGCTGCTCTTGAATCTCGCATCTGACATAGAGAGCTCCTGCATCTAGTTGCTTGGCTGGCAGTTTGTTCTGAATAGTGCAGCAAGTGGAATGAGTGAGCACATGGATTTGATCTCTGTGGTTCCTCCTCTTCCTACGTACTGTAGTTTTCTCCTTCAAGTTCTTTTTGAAGAGGGGGATGTGCTCGAGTGCTTCTTGTAGAGTCAGTTGAATGTGGAATCTGTCTATCATCTGATTGCTGAACTCTACCTGCTGGTCTTTTTAGGATTTTCTCTTTTATTCCACTTCGTCCGGCGGAGTGTCTCGGGGAAGGGGATGGTAGGGGCCTCCTCAGATGGAGGACTAGGAATAGGTCCCTGTGCCTGTGAAGGATTAGAATCCATACAATCATCATCATTCAACACATATGGATCCGCAATTTGAACAGAAACCTTTCCTTTATTCATATTTTTGTTTTTCTTGTTATTACAGTCCATAGACACAAAAGGTGGTAACATCACAGAAGGACGCTCAACAAAAGTAGATGTGGTGGCCTCAATACCACCACCGGCACCTGTCTTTGCGGCATCAGCACCACGCTCTGGCTCTGCATCCAAAATGGTGGCATCAGCACCACCGTCTGCATCTGGTATCACGACGGCCTCAGTACCATTGTCTGGATCTCCATCATTGGTGGCCTCATCACCACCGTCTTCAACATCATCATTAGCGGCATCAGCACCGCTACTCTGCTCCTCTGGCGCTCCTGATCCTGCATGTGGTTGTCGCTCAGAAGAGGCGTCGCCGGCTGGCATCCTACTGCTCCTAGTAGTCACAAAATCAACATCATACAAAGATAAAGACATGTCACTGAAATAGTCACTAGGAGAGGTATCCTCTGTAAACTCTACCTGCTCAGACTTCCTTTTCAGATTGTTCGGGTTAGGTTCAGTCTGAGCGGGTATGGCGGCTTTGCCTTTGATGATTTCTCTCATCTCCTGCCGGAATTCATCCATTTCTTGCCTGAAGGATGCTCGCTGTTCGGAAAGCAAGCATGCAAGATCGTCTAATGATGGGTTCTCAAAAGCCGGGGTCTGAGAACCGGATGGGTTCCCTTGCGGGAAATGAGGCTGTTGCTGTTGCTGGTATGGATAGTTCTGGGTCGGCTGGGAATAAGACTGCTGAGGCTGCTGACCCTGCCTCCACTGTTGTCCCTGATAGGCGGGACGAGGAACCTGATGGTTGTTGCGGCTGGGCATACTGGGGCTGCTGCTGTTGTGGTTGCTGGCTGCTCTGCTGTCCCTGAGCATGAGGTTGCTACTGAGATGAGGAACCACCGTTGCCCCAATGGAATCCGAGGTGATCACGACGAATCCCGGGCTGAGGGTACCGGTCATACCATATCCCATTGACTTCCATCAATGGTTCCTACTCGAAGGAGGGTGGAGGAAGAACTGCCAGTGGCTGCTCCGGCTGATATACCACCATCTGAGTGTCCTGAGGAGATGGCGGCTGCACTGGGTAGTACTGTAGCAACGGGACCAGCTCTGCCTGGATGTGGTTGACCTAGCGGCACGAGACAGAGGGTTGGGATGAGTTGCTACTGCTCGGATCAACATGTGACCTGGGAGGCTGCTGGGAAGAAGTTTGTGCCTCCTGGACGCAAAGGATCTGCGTCTTCAGGTCACTCATCGTCTTGGCAATCTGGTCCATCTGAGTCATGCCTTGCATCTGCTTTTTCTCGAGGATCTTGAGACGGTCCAGCTTCTCACTAATTATACCCATGTCGGCTACGGCTGATTCGGCTTGGGTTGCGGCTGCCGACAAATTGTTAGGACCGGCATCGATGCGGGCGATCCTCTGGAATGATCCTGCTCCTTGCGGGGCTTCTGTTGTGTGTAAACATGGGCCTGGGCCATGATGGTTGAGTTCTCTGTCATGCCTTCGTATATGGCCCCAAACGTCATCCTCACCCTTGGAAAAATAGGACCCACCGCAAGAGGCGTTCACTTGCCCCTGCAGCTCCGGTGTCAGCCCACAAAAGAAACTCTGCACTAGATTGAGCTTAGATATGTCATGGTGTGGACACCGGTCGATGAGCTCTCTGAATCGATCCCAGGCTTCATGGAATTGTTCATTCGGGATCATGACGAAATTACTGATCATTGCTCTAGCTGTATTAGTCCGACCGAGAGGGTAGTACTTCTTCAGATACGCGGTCCGGAGATCTGCCCAAGTATCGATGAATCGCCCCAGATGTTTGAGCCAGTACGTGTCTCTGTCAACCAAGGAGAAAGGGAAGGCGATCATCTTGATCGTGTCCTCGGTCATCAGCCTATCATGGATCGTGCTGCAGATCATTTCAAATTCTTGGAGGTGGAGGTGTGGCTCTTTGGTCGGCATCCCATGGAATTTGGGTAGAAGCTGAATGGTATGGGGCCGAAGCTCTAAATCTCCATGGATAGGCGGAAGTCTGATCCAACGATGAGTGAGGGATGCTGCTGTATTGTGCAATTTCCTCATGATAGTCTGTGGCAGTCTCTCAGCGTCGGGATCACCTCCTCCTGCATCAGGTCCACCTCCTCCTCCACCACCGCCATCGCCCCCAGGTCGATTTTCTCTCATCTGTGATATTTCTCTCATGAGATCACCCATGAAGGTTCCCTGGTCTCGGATTTGCCTCTGCATGGTCTCCAGGGATGCTAGCAAGGAATTGTTAATGGCCGCTTGATCAAATAAGAAAGGAGGGTGATCATGGTCATCTGGGTGCTCTCCTCTGTCAGCCATGTCTGGGTTCTCTGAAAAAGCAAAAGATCCCATCTCAGGTGCCGTCAAATGTTCTGAGATCTACGATGCACTAAATTCTGAGATTCTTGGACTGATGGAAGGGGAATGAGAAGGGTGGTCGAGGGGGAACATGGTGGAAGTAAACTCAGGCTTGGAGAGCGGACTCTCCGAGGTCGTCCTAGATGAATGAGGAGGAGTGCTGGATAGCGGTGCCGACAGAGTCGGCCTAAGAGACCTCCGTCCCATCATCTTGATTATTGAGAAGAGTAAGGTGAATGCAAAATGAAGAAAGAAGAAGGGATATGCAAAATTGCGCACAAGTGTGCTGTGTTTTTGATCTTGACCTAAATATAACTAGCAATCAAACACAAAACAGGAGTGAGTTCACCAACTCAACACATGAAGCCGTGAAGGTTCGGCTTTTATCTTGTCAGTTTTAATCTTGAATTCAGGAATTTATCTTGTCATGAGTCCTTAGAGCGCTACGCCTAAAGGAGAGAGAGTACTGCCGGAAATGTATTCCCGTACTTGTCCTCCTCCTGTGTAACCTGTAGCTTGCGCTTTTAAGGTCCTTGTAACCCTTCCTGGATCCCTACTCAGCCAAAGAATAAGAGGGAGGAAGTCGATAGGCGAAACCGATATTTCGGACCTCGCTCGCAACGGAATCACCCGTGAGCATGCAAGATCCTACTCGGACGCAGACGGTGAGACAGACACACCCGTGAAGGCGTGGCCTATGCTCGGTACTTCGGACAAGGTCGGTGCTCACACAATAGTGAGTCACCAATGGCGACCAAGCCCTACTCGCCTACGTACGATAGTAGCGCCAATACTTCGGGAATCCAGGCGATACACAAGGCAGCCACAAGCTGGGATTTCGGCTCTAATCCTTACGAAGCACTCTGCTCACTTGGAAGGAGACCTTCCCATGCAACCTGAATACAAGTGAGGGTTTACTCTCCCCAATCAATGAATCCAATTACCAATTTTATTTTTGGTCAAGGTTTTCTTAGCAGTCCCTTTTTTAATTTTTTTGGTGTTATCGTTTCTTTTGAGTTGATTCAAACAAGCGCCTAACGATTTTTGTATTTTCTTGATCCTATTTTGTCCAAAAACAGAGGGAGAATAGAGTCGTAAAAGCCAATGCAAGTCGACACCAAGGTGGAAATCTCACCTTTGTGCCTAAATGATGGATGCAAAGTAAGAAGACTTACAACGAATCCCAGCTCTCTCCATGCGGGATGCAAAGCAGAAATTTATAAACCTACACTACATACCGGTATGCAATGCGGAAATCGTCCTAAGATAGGCAACTGCTACGTGAAAAACCATAAGTCAACCACCAATCTCCAATCCTAAGGTTCGGTCTAGGCTCACCCCTCCTTCTCTCGACACATCGAGTTTAGGAGAAGCGCTTGGCGGGATGAGCTCGTGGCGCGCGGATCGAAGACTAATGACTAACTGTTTAATTAGACTAAGTCCAAATACGATCTATAGGAGCATGCAAACGTTATTAATGTGTTTGGACCTAATCTAATCGATCAAGCAAAGGCCTAAAAATCTAAGGGCTCAATCCACAAAAGAAATAAAAATGAAAACAAAACCGGAAAATGACAATCGGAAAACGTGATGAAAACCGCGGTGAGCCCCCGGGTGAACAAACACCCGGAAATTAGGCCCGGAAGTCTGAGTGTCCAAGTCCCTGTATTATTAGAAATTAATAGTTACACTCTCATAAAAAGAAAATGCAAGCTAATCTAATCACTCTCTCACTCCTCATGCTCTCTCCTGTCGGCTTGGCTTAAGAAAAGCCGGCTCCGCTTCACATGGTTGCTCCGGATCCCCTAGGCGATCCGCCTCGCTCCGCGGTCCCTCGCAAGAAGACAAAGAGATGGTCAGAAAAACTCAACAATATCTATCAAAAACAAGAGAGATAAAAGAGCAAGCAATAATGAAGACAACAAACACAATCAAGCAAAAATATGAACTACTCGCTGTTACTCCCCGGCAATGGCGCCATTTGATAATCACGTTTTATCAAGGGTCTAAATAGTCCACACAAGGCGGGGCTATTACGTCGTTGTGGCGACCCACAATAAACCGTAATTAATCAACAATTAACCCACACTATAGATCAAGCAATAAGAAATAAATGTGAAGTTAAAATTTATTTTTAACTCTACATAAATGGTGTATAGAGCAAGTATGCAGAGAGTTCGAACACAGGGAGCAAACAGGGTAGATCAAAAAGGTGTGTGTGTGTGTGTGTGAGTGAATGTGAAATGTTGTCTACACTATGCAATGCAAATATTTTTGTGGGTTTTTAATTTTTTAATTTTTTTATTTTAATTTTTAGTTTTGTATTTTGATTTTTAATTTTCTGATTTTTATATTTTTATAATTTATATATATTTTTTTCTTTTTCAATATTGGAATATATAAGCTACATAATAAAAGAGAGGATAGGATATTTATAAAAATATGCAAAAATAGTCAAAAATTCAGAAATAAAATCTTTTTGGTATTTTTATGATTTTTTACTATTTTTGTGATTTTTGGGTATTTTTCAAAATATTTTTGGTATTTTTAAAAAAACAAAATAAATGAAAACAACGAATAAGTTACTGGCTGAAGGTAAACTGGAAATTAAAAATATCAAACAACCACAAAATTTTCCTAAACTGATTTTAGATTAAAGAGAATAAAATAAGAAACCTACAGAACTTGAGTTTCTATTTTTCTGATTTTTCTATGATTTTTTATATTTTTTTTGAAGTTTTTGTGTATTTTCAAATTTTTAAGGTTTTACTTTTGAAAATTTTAGTGATTTTTGGACTAACACTAAAATAGGTTAAACTACACAATAGGTATTTTTTTTTGGAATTTTTCGAGATATTTTAATATTTTTTGGTATTTTCTAAGCTAGACAGTACTGAAATGACATATTTTGATTTTTAATAAATATAAAAATGCAACAAAAATAAAATTTAAAAATATGGTGTTAAAGTACAAGCACACAGGAGCTTAACGTGAATTTTTGGGAATTTTTGGAATCAAAATGAGGCCTTAAACAAATCAGACAAGCACACAAAAATAATTCAGCATGGCAGGGGTATAAGTGCAAATATCAAAACATCCAGGGGCATACATGCAAAATACCACAAAATTTAACACTGAAAATTGAATTTTATGGACCAATCACAAATGTTCAAACCCATAAGGGTATCGGCGCAAATGTCCCTAGGCGCATGACTTGCACGCGCTTGGAAAGGACTGATTGTAATTTCAACAACCCCTAGGGGCTTACATGCAATATTCCCAAAAGTTTAACACTTAAACTATAACTCCTGGAACCGAAACGAAATAGACAAAAGGCTAAGGGCCTCCCTGCAAAAAGCCCACACCTCATGTGAACAGGTCACGTGAGGTGACGTGGTAGAGGACCTATGTGCAAATACCTAAAGTCCGAGGGCCTACTTGCAAATTTTACAAAAAAAATTTAAACTACTAAGGAAAGTTTCAGGGCCAAAATAAAATTACAAAAGGTGTGGGGGTATACTTGCAAAAATCCCTCGCTAAGGCGATCGAACGGCTGTGGGCCATTCACTTGACACGTGGCGCGCCCTGGACGCGCGATGACGGTTCGGCTTCGACGTATGAGATTGGATCTCAGATGAGATCCGACGGTGGGTTGGCTTTGATGATCGGACGGTCGACGTGGAATCTGGGCCGCCTTCAAGATCCAACGGCTGCGAAGGGCTCTCGAAGAACTGGGACGAACTCGCGGGGAAGCGAGTTTCCCAGGCGTCAATCTCCCTCCTCCGCCGCTCCTTTGCGCTCCAAAATGGCGTCCGATGCTCCTGCGGTGGTCCACAAAGTGCTGGTAGCTCCAGAAATCTCCGATGGAGGCTGGAGGGCTCGCGCGAGGTCGCCGAAGCACAAGGGCTCCAGGTGCCTCTACGCCTCCTCCAAAATGAGCCCCAGGTGCGACTTAGGGCCCAACACCTGCAAGAGAAGAGTGAAAGGGCTCAGGGAAAAATGCCTGAGCCCCGCAGGGGGAATGCTATGGTGTGAATCGGCGGGGTGAAGCTTGGCCGGAGGTGCGCTCCGGCGAGATGAATGGATGGGACGAATTGATCGATGAAAGCGAGATTTTTTGAGGGTTTTTTATTCTACGATTATGGCTAGACGAATGCGAATGAAATGGAGAGGAATAAACACACCTCAAGGGCCTGGGGGCCCGAGGTTAAGGGTACCTCGACGGTGGGTGGCCGGAGGTCAATGGAACACCCTAAGCCGCGCTGCTCCGCCTCTTGGACGAGTCGGTCCTGGAGCTGTCACCTCCAGGAGTCGATTGAGATCACTAGGGGCACGAGAGGGACCAAGATTGGGGTTCAAATTCGAATGGAAGTCAAGGTCTAGGTTTTGTAGTGTTGACGACGGGGTTCCTTGAACGAGGGATATCGGTCAGATCTTTGCTCCCATGGCCCGAGGTATCACTTGGACGTGAATCTCCATTCAACGAGGAAGAAAAGTGGTTTAGAGCGCAACATCAAAGGGTGCAAGGTGCGCCCCCCAAAAATCCTCGAAGAAGGCGAAAATATGGCTCTGACTACCCACAGGGGGCGGGTCAGAGAGTTGACCTGAGGTCAACTCTCGGACCCTCCTGGTTGGTCCACGTGGACCAACCAGGAAAACCCCTGGAAAAACATTTTATTAAATCGATTAAAAATAGAAAATGGCTGAATTAGATTTAGGTCATTAAATAATAAATATTTATTATTTTATGTAGTATTTTATTCTGATTTTTAATTATTTTTATGGAATATATTTTTATGAGTTACCCATTATGCCCCTTATAGGTATATTACCTATGTATTATAGTATTTTATTTTTATTGGTTTTTTTAATTTTATTTATTTTTGTTTATTATTTTATAAAATCATAAAATACTTTTATACACATAAATATATTTTTATTTTATTTTATTGCTGTGTTTTGTACATTTAATAAAATAGAAGTGTAGAATGTATAGGTATGTTTATAGGTATATACCTGTGTATTTTATATACATATATTTTTATTTTGAGTTTTATTTGGGTTTTTATTCCTTTTCTAAATGTACATAATTATTATAAGTAATATTTACAACAATTATAAAAATATAAAATCATAAAAATAATGATTAAAGAATAAATTGAATATTTTAATCTGTACAAGTATACAATGAGGGTCCAAAACTCAACTTTCAAAACCGTAGCTCCGCCAAATGCGAAACCACCACCATTAGATAGATTATTTTATTCTATATACAATTAAAAGTGAGTTTGCTGCATTTGGAGTTTTCAGTTGTGAGATACGGGTCTGGAAGTTGGCGATCTGGATTTTTATTCAGACCACAACTTTTTATCTGTATACTATTTTCAGTGAAATCAATTTTGTATTTTTCTTTATTAAATTATCTACAACTTTCATGTACAAAGTTTCCTTATTTGTGGTATAAAAAGTGGAACCAAAAATAGGTCCCAAAATGAATAAAGAATGAATGACAAGAATTGATATTTTGCTGTATTTTAACCCTTATCTCCCCCTACTTTATTCCTTGTCGACCTATTCATCAAGATGCCTAGGTCTCGGCGTTTTGGGTCATAAAATATTTACAACATTTTATTCTTTTTCTTTTCTTTTATTTATTCTTTAATTTTGGATTTAATTACAGTATTTTATACACTATTTACATACACATGCATGAATGCTAATATGCTCTAATTAATGCTATTTACAAGCATTTACTAGGGTTTTTGAGGCCAAAATGATAGAACAAAGATGATGAAATGTGGATTCATCAACTATCAGATAGATCCTATGCCAGATTGATGGAGTAGCAGATAGGATAGGGAGCTCAGTCAGCTTCTATACTAGGTCCATTCATTCTGGATTTGGATCTTATTCAGAGACTGCCGACATTTTCAGGGGAGGCGCACAAGGAGCCCTCATCTCACTTGTAGAGTTCGAGGAGTTTTGCAGGCACAGCCTTATTCAGATATCACTACGGAGAGATGATGTTGAGGACCTTCCCATTCACGCTTCAGGACAGAGCCATGAGATGGCACAGACGATTGGGGAGGATATTCACTACATGGGGGAGAGCTACACTGAGAGTTTTTACAGAGATACTTTCCCCATCGTAGAGCAGAGTTGATACGGTCTTTGATTACCGAGTTTTCAGTTGACCCTCAGGAGCCACAGCATGAGGCATGGCCGAGGTTTCTTGACCTCTTGAGGAGATTTCCCGACCACGGAATTCCACCGATAGACCTTATTGAGATCTTCATGTGAGGGGATGACCGCAGAGCAGATAGCACTGGTGATTACCATATGTGGCAGGTTCACACCGCAGTTCCGACATTCACTTACTAGATACCATCTCGAGCTTACTTTCACAGAGATCATCTTCACGAGATGCCGTAATTGGGACAACACATGAGGACGTTCCAGGACCAGTGCGGTATGTCGCATTACATGAGGATACAACTTCTACACACCAACCCAAGGACTTGGATCATACAACACCACAGAGTACAGAGGAGATGACTGTGACAAGTAGAGGTTCAGACCCAGAGTCTTCTTGAGTTCCCGTTGGTTTTCCAGCTAGAGTTCGAGGAAGCCCCAGAGTTTCCAGTTGATGAGTCTTGGATATCAGATCTTCTGATACTCCAGGAGCCGGAGGAGCCCCCCCTATTACAGCCATTGATTCATCCACTTCGGTGTCCAGTCCCAAAGGAGTCAGCTTCTTTTCTGCAGAGTCACTTCTCGGAGTCTGACAGATACCATGACTCAGCCCAACAGTCACAGCTCGATAGGGGACACCACTTCGAGATGTCAGATACAGATAGTCCCATATTCGAGCCTTTTGTCCTCCACTGTGATGAGACAGACACACTTGCTGAGGACCAGTTGGCAGCCAGCATTGCCGCAGAGCGAGGATCAGCCGCAGACACAGTGCCAGGCTCCGTAGTGTTGACCAAATACCTTCTCCAGCTTCCAGATTGCCGAGAGCCACAGTTCAGATGAGGATGCAGCCTGGTGCACCGAGTGGATACTTGACAGCAGTGCAGATGCCTTTCTAGATCATGATCCTCTATTTCTCACCTCTGATCTTGCATTCTCCCCGAGGGTTATCTTTGGGAGGATGCCACCCATGATGAGTACTCGGTTTCACCTTCTGAGAGTGTATCCGATCTAACAGAACACGAAACTGAGTCTTCTGATCCTTCTGACTCTGAGTCATCTCACCTCGATGGCCCTCGCGAGGATGAGACCATCCTGGAGATATTCGATGATCTGTCTGATTTCTCTTCATTATATACATCGGATATCAGTTTTCTTAGAGAGTCTCCTGATCTTGACTGTCCACACCTTTTTGAGACACTGATCGACGTGGAGGATTCCATGACTGATCCATCCTTCTCCACGTTTGATTTCTTCGGCTCTACACTTCCACTCCAGTTTGATCCAGAGCTGACGATTTCTTTTGTGCTACCGGATCTCGATCACATACTTCCATATCCTTGGCCGGTAGCAGACACCCGCCTGATTGCATACCTGGGTGTCTTTCTTTACACTGTTGATTTCGTCGCTGTTCTCATACCGAGACTGCGACGACAGTACGACATTCACCTTACCGATGCCGCCCTGAACCTTCACACTACTTTATCCTAGCCTTTGCGCCTAGCTAGGGGCATAAAAACTAGCGCTTGTTGAGAGGCACCTCAACATTGTACCCTTTTGTATATACATGTTTCGTCTTAGTTTGATCTTTCTTTCTTCCGTTTTTGTTTTCACCCCAGGTCTCGTATAGGATTATCTTTGCTATACTTAGGATATACCTCATCCTAAGTATAGGGGGGGGGGGGGTGGAAACACCGAGTTGTTCTTCCGTTCTGTTTCATTACTTCTGTTGTTGCCTATACTTAAGGATTCTTCACCTTAAGTATAAGGGGAGTGATGCCCCTCCATCTTGTATATATTTGTTGATTTTCTTCGTGTCTTTTTACCTCTGTTTTGCTGCTTATACTTAGGGATATTTTACCCTAAGTATAGGGGGGGGGGGGGTAAACCATGTACATTCTTCACCCGGATTTCCCTTCGTGTACAGCCTGTTATACTTAAGATTATTTGATCCTAAGTATAGGGGGAAGACCGAGATCCTCTTGATTTTCTATTCTTTCATTCGTCTTTGTATATAACCTTCCTCTTCACTTCCCTATACTAAGCACGAGTTATGTCTTCTCCATCGCTCTTGACTCTGAGGACATCGTTCGAGCTAAGTATAGGGGGTGTGTATATATTTCATATATACTTTAGCTATAACTCGTACTTTGTGTGAGTGTGTTAATAAATAAAAATGGCTAAAACCCAAAAATCCATAAAAATTTAAAATTTCCCCTTGTAAATAATCATTCTTTTATTGCACATACATAGCTATTGTACAATTTTTTTGTAAAAGTGTTTTCAAAAACTTTTTGTGTAAATAGTGTGTAAATATGTGCATATCAAAATTATGTATATAGTACAAAATTTTTCCAAAATGTTTTGAAAATCAAAAGTTTGCAAAAACCTTGTGTAAATTTGTTTTACACCAAATTTACACAAGGTTCTTGCAAACTTTCATGATTTTCAAAACATTTTTCAAAAATTTTGCATATGTGTAAATATTGTGTAAATAGCATCTTTGTAAATATATGTACAGTTTTTCCTGGATTATAGTTGACATTTAAACTAGCCTGGAATTAAATTGGGAAATGGAGCTTGATTAAGATCTTAATCCACCTAATTATAAGAGGGACCTTATAGGGCTTAGGGTTAAGGCTTTTCAGGTCCATGGTGACTTAAATCTTTGAGTCCACTAGGCTATGATCACATGTCATCTCAATGAGCCTAAGTAGAGCACTTAACAACACACACATGACTCATATAGACAATGGCTTGACTTGGAGCACTTTACACCGAGCTCTCTACGGATGAGGTGGTGAGGAGGCAGTCTTCCTTGACTTGGGGTAGCATATGAGGGTAGTACTTCTAGGCGGAACCTCTCTTCTTCTTATAGTGAAGGAAGTGCGTCTCAACTTGGTCTGGTTGCCGTGAGGTCTAACGACAGGAGTTGTGGGTTGCAATAATGCTTCAAAAGAGGGATAGTCTACTGGCTCAAGAGGAAAAACTCCTTATGTACATATGTTGCACCTTGTAAATATGTTGTATAGATGCACTTGAAAAAAATGCAAAAAGAAAATAACTCCAAAAAGTGGTGGATCTAATAGAATGATAATCCCACCGGAGTATGTATATAGTGCAATAAGCAAAGCTTGAGACTCATGTTCCATCTTATGTAGCTTGCAGCAGGGAGACTTGGCTACACTGGTTGAGCTCCCAAGGATACATGCCTACACTGGCCATGGTCCATTCTCTTCTTCCCCCTCTTCTTGAGCCAATTGAACTTGAACTCAGAAGGGAATACCCCGCTCCTCGAGGAAAGAGTGGCCAGACTAGGGTCATAAAGTTACCTTGTTGGGGAGGGTTGTCAAGTTGCTACTTCTAGGGTGGAGAGCTATACCTCACATACACTGTACAAGGAAAGATTCATGGTCTTCAGGGTTTTTGTATGTAGACTTGTTCTGATCTGGATTGTTGAGGAGTCTTGACTATAGATTAGTGGATATTAGAGACTGTTAAGTTTTAAACCTGAGTCTAAATAAGGTTCCGACACATTAATAATCCAAAGATCTAATCGAGCTCTATATTTCAATTTAATGAAGGCGAGTTTAATAATCATCATTGATCCATGCATTTTCTCCTCTTTTTCGTTTTCTTTTTCTTTTTCACTTCTTTTTCAAATAAGTGTTTGCTAAGGGACTAGCAAAGTTAAGTATAGGGGGTGATGAATACCCATTCATCACTCTTTATTCTTTTATTTTAGCTACAAAACCTATGCAAAACACATGTATATTCTTGTAAATAGTAATAATTATCATCTTGCATGCATTGTGTAAATATGCATAATTAGCATGTTTTTGTGCATAAATAAAAGAATAAAGAAATAAAAGTAAAAGAGGGAGATATTTAGAATAAATATTGAGCAACCTAATCCCAAGGGAGGGCTCAGCATGGGCCTGACCGCAAAAGAATCCAAGTAGAGAGAGATAGGGAAGCTCATGTGTGTACATATACCTATGTAAATAAATAAAAATTATTTTCCTCTTATTCAAAATAAAAATGTGTGCTTATTTATTTGTACATATTTGTAAATACAAAATTAAAAAAAATGGAAAAAATAAAAGAAAAATAAAAAGAAATAAAATTCCCTTCTTCATTGTACATAGACCATGTGTATAAAACCACATATCTATTTATTTTCCTCTTGTAAAAAAATAATTAAAATCCCATAAAAAAATTTTAAATTCCAAATTTCATGGTGTAAATAAATAAAATAAAAATTAGAAAAATAAAAATAAAATAAAAAGAAATAAAATAAAAATCAAAATCCACATTGTATATATACCATGTACATATTTGTATATATCTATTTATTTTTCCTCTGTAAATAAATAATAAAAATAAAATAAAAATACCCTTTTATTCCAAATTTTATTCTATAAATAAAATATAAAATTGGAATAAATTATATAAAAATAAATAATCAAAAATAAAAATAAAAAATGTATATATGTATATACCTATATATAATAATAATATTTTGTAAATACCTATTTTATATTTCAAAAAAATAAATAAAAATCACTAAAAAATTATTTTAAAATAAATAAACATTTTTTATGTTTAAAGTTTTTCGAAATAATTGCATTTACTAATTTTTATTGAATTTTTAAATCTTTAATAATTGGGGAGCTCTGATTAGTCCACGGGGGATGTTGACCCCCCGGTCAACTCTCCCCCCAGAACCACCAGACTCGGATCTTGTTGCCCCGGCCCGATTTCTCCTACTTTTCCCCACTTGATCTGATCGCCAAATCCCTAAACCTCAGGCTCCATTTGACCCTTGTTCATTCCTGATCCACGCCCGGTAGTTCATCCTAGGGATCCGAGCTCCGACAACTCGCCCGACCTCCTTCTTCTCGGACCCCTAGCCATATAAAGTTCCACCTCCGGCCAGAGTTTCACTCCATCTTTGGCGCTGCTCCTTCGTCCCAGGACCTCCATCTCCTTCCATTGAGTGACAGCTTTGCGAGGGTGGTGTCGAAGAGAGGAGAGGACGCCTGCTACCACTGATCCGGCGACTTCTGTCGTCGTGCACCGCCGCGAGGTGCGCCCGAGCCTCGGGCCCCGACGACCCTTCGAGGCTACGACCCAGAGCTTCCTAAGCTCATCCCCAGTCGGCTCCCGTCATCAGGTAGACCCGTATCCCTTTAGCTTCGTCCAATTTCATCTTTCGCCCAATTCGCTTCGCCGCCATCTTTCATAGATTCCGGCCACTCCGATCATCCATTTGATCATCCGACCCGACCAACATCTTCGCGAGACTCCCCTTCACATTCTTCGCCCACTCGCTCACCTTGGTTCGCCCCGGAACCAAGGCTTGACCTTCATCACCATCGCCTCGCCGGAGGTCGTCCATCTCGACTCGCCAGCCACCCACGCCACCCCTAACCGGGTCGAGGCAGTTTGTCCTCGACCCAGGAGTCCTCTCGTGCGATTTTGCAGGTTAAAGGGACCTTATCTGGAGGTCCAAGGTTCGAGCACAGAGGCTCAGCTCCGCCTTCGTCGTCGGAGCTCCTGGAGCTCCTCGGCCTCATCGGAGGGGCTCAGTAGCTGTGGAACGCCTTCGTGGATCTTTTCCATATCTAAGCAGCAGCAGAGGAGGACCTCAACGTGCATATGGAGCCGGCGAAGCTCCCGGCGAGCTGTTCTTGGAGCATCCTTCTCCGTCGTCCGATCGTCCCCAACGCTCCAGATACAATCATCCATTTAAGGAGCTTCAGCCACCGTCGATACCTGCTAGGGCTCGATCTGGACCGTCCAGCCATGAAGAGGCGTGCACGCATCTCAGCCTTCAGATCATCCACGTGGCGCATCTCCGGCCATCCAATAATTAAGGGGTAAATTTCTATTAGGCCCCTGCTCTTTTGTTTTTACACCTTAGTCCTGTAAATATTTTATACAATTGTTTTTATTTTGTAAAAATTGCATAGAGGACCTTTATGTTTCATACATTTGCATTTTAGTCCTTTCATATGTGGTCCACGTGCTTCGACACGTGAGGGTTTGGTACATTTGCAGTTTGTTCCCTGTGCTTTCTATGTGTTACTGTTTGGATGTTTTAAAATAAGAATTACATCTATACCCCTCTGTGTCTGGGCCACGTGCCTTGTGCGTGATTTCTTGGGCTTTTTGCATGTTTGTCCCCTGAGCTTTCTTGCCGTGTTACAGATTGGCCCCCGAAACTATTTTATTTGCGTTTAGGTCCATGTGACTGTGAGCCTTCATTTTAATTAAATAAAATAGCAAAGTAAGTCCAAATCACGTGAAAATTGGATACATGGCTCCTACCACTATGTAAAATTTTCATCAAAAAATTGGTACATTTTTTAGACGTTTTGATATTTTTAATAATTTAAAAATAGTCATTTTTGCCTCTGTCCATATTAGAAAAACATAAAAATATTAAAATTGTTTTAAAAATTCCAAATAAAATTAGTGTTTGTTAATTTTGTTGTGTTTGATTTTCTGTGCATTTTTTTGGGCAATTTTTGGATATATAAAAACCTTAAAAACTAAAAAACACTTAAAAACTTATAAAAATTCTAAAAAATTATAGAAAAACCAAAAAAATACAAATTCTTTTTCTGAATTTTCCTTTTTGTTTGTATTTTTCATAAAAATTACCTCCAGACCGTGAAAGGACCATTTGATATTTTTCATGGCCCCTTGAAATCTGGCTGGACAGTTTGTTCCTATTTTGGCCCTTTTTGATTTTTAGAAAATTCTATAAAAATTATAAAAATCTGAAAAATTCACCAAAAACAGTAAAAAGCCTAAAAAACTTAAAAATATTTTTGTTTGAATTTTTGGAGCTTTTTAGAGTGTTGAAATAATTTTGTTGACTGTGATTGATTTTGTCTTTTTCCTATTTCCCTTTATTATTAAAAATCCAAAAAAATATAAAAATAATTAAAAATCACAAAATTATTTGTTTTTGTTCTATTTTCTTTTCTGACTACTTCGTAGGCCACAAGGCCAACTCGTGCTCCCTGAGTCCGACCCTGGGTGCTATACCAGGTTAATCACATAGCAGGACCGCTATTTTGGTTTTGATTGATTTTTGTCTTTTTGATTGGTGGTCTGATTTTGTTTTCTTGATTGAGCTCTGAGCCCCGAGTGACTGAGGTCGCAACGACCTTAGTGATATATTTACCTTAGTCTATCGGGTGGCTCATCAGACCCCCGGAGGTCCTGACCTCCAGCCTAGACGACTCCGTCCATCAGGTAACTTAGTTTCATAGGATTACTGCTTTAGATTCGAGTTTGAGATTTGTAGCAGAGCTTCTCTTTCAGCTCCGGTCTTTCGGCCAGAGCATCTTCTGGCTATTCCGAACCCACAACCACCTCCACCAGACTCCTCTGTACCTTCTCCACCCATCCATTCACCTCGTTCTTCACAAGAACGAGCTCTCGGCCCTCCTCTGCTGTCGCTTCGTCGAGGGCCACACATTGCCCCATCAGTCATCCAATTCGAGATTTAATTGGTCGAGGCATTTTGCCCTCGACCCTGTTGTTCACTTGTGCAGGTTAGAACACGAAAGGACCTCATCTGGGAGATCGAGGTATCCAAGCACATCAGCTCCATGTTTTACAGCTCACTGATACTTCCTCCGGGGTCCTGGACCTTCTGAGCACGCCCTCAGCTGCGGACCGTCGTCTCTGACCTTTCCCCCACCAAAGCAGCTCCTGAGGACGCTCTTGGCATGCGTATTGGCTGCCGAACATCGCAAGAGGCGAGTTCTTTGCCGGTTCTTCCAGTGATCATCCCAGTCGTCAGATCCGGGCCTCTTCCATGTCTAATCGTCACCATCAAATCTCGAGGAGCGTGGACCGTCAGATCAATCTGAGGATCCTCCAGCAACCATCCATCGTCGAAGGGGTACCCTCGCATCCAGACCATCCATCCATTAGTGGAGACCTCTCAGCCGTTGGATCGAACTTTAGTAAAGGGTAAATTACACTTAGGCCCTTTCTTGTTTTGCATTTAGCATCTAGTCTTGTAAATATTTGTCGTAGTTATTTTTATTTTGGGCATTTTGTAGTTTGGACCTCCAGTTTTTAATATTTGCATTTTAGTCCCTCTAAATCTGAAGCACGTGTTGTCCCACATGACTTGTTGGGTTAATTGCATGAACTCTTGATAAGTTATAGAATGAATGAAAGTTTATGATATTTACAGTTATAGCCTAGAACCGAGATCACATGTGGTGCACATATTTATCTGGGATTTTTTGCAATATTAGTCAAGAATTTTTATTGAATATTATTGTTTTGCCCAGACTTTGGGATAATTGCAATTAGGTCCCTACTTGTTGTGTGCTTTGTTTTGAATCAAATAATTACTGAATCAACTCTAAAATTCATAAAATTATAGTTAGCTCGTGCTAACATGTAATATTTATGGTAATTTTTGTGAATTAATTTAGTTTTATTTGATATTTTCTAAAAATCAAAAATATCCAAAAACTATTCTGCCTAATTTATAAAACACATAAAAATCGAAAAATTATCTAATAAATCCTATAAAAATTTGTGTGTGTGTTTTATGTGCTTTGTATTCAGTAGCTTTTTGTTTTGAAAATTCCTCATAAAAATTGTAAAAAACATAAAAGACTCAAACGCTTTAAAAACCATTACATATTCTAGAAAATAAAAAAAAGGATTTAGTTGCTGAGTTAGATATTTTTATTTTGTTTTTTTTCATAAAAATAATCACCGAGTTTTTAAGGTATTTTTACTATTTTAAACTTGCCTTTTAGTCCAGACTGAACATTGTTTTACTGTTTTGGTCTTGTTTGATTTTTATAAAATCAAATAAAAATTGGAAAAATCCCATAAAATTACCAAAAACATCTGAATATTTGAAAATATAAAAATATTTTTATTTCCTGTTTTGGGTATTTTTAGTCTTAATAAAATTGTTAAAGCTTGTTTTACCTTACCTTGTTCTTTTTATTTGTTTTCTCATTTTAAAAATATAAAAAAATTACAAATTAAAAAAAACCATAAAAATATGTTTTTATTCATCTGATTTCCGACTACTTCGTACATTTCTGTGCTCCTTGTGTTCGACCCTGATCGCTATACCTGGTTAAAAAACTACAAATTAAAAAACCACAAAAATATGTTTTCATTTTATGCTTTTTTCATTTAAATTCATTTATTATTTTTAATGTAATTTTCTTTATTTTTCTAGTCGTTTGTCGTGTAGCATCTTTTGTCCTTTTCCGTCGCCGCTCCTGATTGGTCCAGGTCAGCTATGTTGACCCCGATCAACTGACCCCTTTGCCTCCTTTTTCGCTCGGACTCGGTTTGCTTCACTTTTTGCCAAATTATCTAGACCCGATCCGATCGTGTTTATATTCAAGCAATGGCTCTGATTAGAAAGGAAAGATCCATGATCCACGCCCGACGACATCCCTAGGGATTCGACCCTCGGTTTACACGCCCTCGTTCCATCTTTCGCGGACCCTCCAGACTATAAAACCTCCTGCAGCTCCACCTTCTTCAGTATCTTTGGATACCGCTCTTCGTTCGAGGAGCTACGTCAAACTCCCGTGAGTGATAGCGCATGAGAGGGGTTTGTTCAGCGAGGTGTTGAGCCGCACGCCTCTGATCCGGTGGTTCCTCCGTCGTGCTCCGCTGCGAGGTGGGCTAAGCCTCTGGGCCCATTGACCCATCGAGGCCATGACCCCCGGAGGTCCCTGACCTCCAGCCTAGACGACTCCAGCCATCAGATAACTTAGTTTCGTAGGATTAGTGCTTTAGATTCGAGTTTAAGAGTTGTAGCAGAGCTTCCCTTTCAGCTCTGGTCTATTGGCCAGAGCATCTTATGGCTATTCCGAACCCACAACCACCTCCACTAGACTCCTCTGTACCTTCTCCACCCATCCATTCACCTCGTTGTTCACAAAAACGAGCTCTCGTCCCTCCTCTACCGTACCGTCGCTTCGTCGGAGGGCCACGCATCACCCCATCAGTCATCCAATTCGAGATTTAATGGGTCGAGGCATTTTGCCCTCGACCCTATTGTTCACCTGTGCATGTTAGAACATGAAAGGACCTCATTTGGAGATTGAGGTATCCAGGCACAGCAGCTCCAGGTTTCACAGCTCACTGGGACTTCCTCCGGGGTCCTGGGACCTTCTGAGCATGCCCTCAGCTGCGGACCGTCGTCTCTGACCTTTCCCCCACCAGAGCAGCTCCTAAGGATGCTCCTCGCATGCGTATTGGCCGTCCGAAACTTGCAAGAGGCGAGTTCTTTGCCGGTTCTTCCAGTGATCGTCCCAGCCGTCGAATCCGGGCCTCTTCCAGGTCTAATCGTCACCATCAAATCTTGAGGAGCGTGGACCGTCAGATCCATCTGAGGATCCTCTAGCAACCGTCCATCGTCGAAGGGGTACCCTCGCATCCAGACCATCCATCCATTAGTGGAGAACTCTCATTCGTTGGATCGAGCTTTAGCAAAGGGTAAATTAGACTTAGGCCCTTTCTTGTTTTGCATTTAGTATCTAGTCCTGTAAATATTTGTCGTAGTTATTTTTATTTTGGGCATTTTGTAGTTTGGACCTCCAGTTTTTAATATTTGCATTTTAGTCCCTCTAAATCTGAAGCGCGTGTTGTCCACATGACTTGTTGGGTTAATTGCATGAACTCTTGATAAGTTATAGAATGGATGAAAGTTTATGATATTTACAGTTATACCCCTGTGAACTGAGATCACGTGTGGTGTGCATGTTTATCAGGGAGTTTTTGCAATATTACTCGTGAATTTTTATTGAATATTATTGTTTGGCCCAGACTTTGGGATAATTGCAATTAGGTCCCTACTTGTTGTGTGCTTTGTTTTGAATCAAATAATTACTAATCAACTCTAAAAATTCCATAAAAATTACAGTTAGCTCATGCTAACATGTAATATTTATGTTAATTTTTGTGAATTAATTTAGTTTTATTTGTTATTTTCTAAAAATAAAAAACATCCAAAAATTATTTTGCCTATTTTATAAATCACATAAAAAATCGAAAAATTTTAGAAAAAATACTGTAAAAATTTGTGTGTGTGTTTTTATGTGCTTTGTATTCAGTAGCTTTCTGGTTTGAAAAAAAAACTATAAATACCATAAAAGACTCAAATATTTATAAAAATCATTACAAATTCTAGAGAATCAAAAAAATAGGATTTTAGTTGCTGAGTTAGATATTTTTATTTGCTTTTTCATAAAAATAATCACCAGGTTTTTAAGGCATTTTTACTATTTTAAACTTGTCTTTTAGTCCATATTGAACATTGTTTTATTGTTTTGGTCTTGTTTGATTTTTATAAAATCATATAAAAATTGGAAAAATCCCATAAAATTACCAAAAACATCTGAATATTTAAAAAACATAATGAAATTTTATTTCCTATTTTTGGGTATTTTTAGTCTTAATAAAAAATTTTAAATCTTGTTTTTACCTTGTTCTTTTTATTTGTTTTCTCATTTTGAAAATATAAAAAAGTTACAAATTTAAAAAAACCATAAAAATATGTTTTTATTCATCTGATTTCCGACTACTTCGTATATTTCCGTGCTCCTTGTGTTCGACTCTGGTCGCTATACCAGGCTAAAATAGCGGAGACCGTTGACATTCCCTTGTTTTGATTGAATTATCTGAGTGGTTTCTATTTTCTTGATCGATCGAATTGATTGGCTAGGAACAACGACGCTTGCTTATTTTTCCATCTTAACCGATCTCGATTTTCGTGCTCATTAGAATGGCGTCATTGTCGGGGATCCCGACTTAGTAGTATTTTCATATTTCTTTTTATTTTTATTTTTGTCTATATTTTATATAATTGTATCTCTGACATTCTCTTTGCTTTGATTTTTATGTGAGGGACCACCCGAGGATGTTTTGGCTTTCGACGGGCGTAACTGCATTGGAGAAGGAGCAGGAGGCCAAGAGGAAATTAGTTATATGTGATAGAGTAGCCTTTATTTTCCAGCATATTATTATTGTTGTAATAACACAGGGACACTCAGACTCTTTCTTGGACACTTGGCATATCAGGATCTGTTTCGCCAAGCACAGGTGTGCTCGTGGGACCTCACCACAGTTTTTCGCTGGTTTTGGTTTTATTTGCATTTTCTTTCCTTCGATTCTCGAAGAATTTGGCCCCTAGATTTAGGAATTTCTTTGATTGCAACGTAAATAATTAAGGCCCAGCCCTAATATCTTGCATGCACTTATAGATTCGTAATTGGACCTTAATAAAAATCATAATAAAAAAAGTGAATCTGATTGAGTGAGAGATCACATGTCGCTAGAGTCCATATACAACGCATGCAGGATCTGTTGTGGCGGACACCGATCGGCATCCGAGATTGGACATCGATCTCTCTCTCTCTATCTCTCTCTCTCTCTAGTCAGTTAACTATTGTTCTTCGTGATTAGAAATTGCTCATCTAAGGTCGTTTTCTTCTTGCATTATTTAGATTAATTTTAATTCTATCTATAATTTATGCGCGGATCACCCTGCATGTAGAATGCTGGAGACATGGATGCATTTCTGACTTTACATGCATCACAAGTTTTGATCGCGCATCGGCTTTTTCGACTTCTCCCCCCGTTTTTGGACTTAAAATAATCAGTAGATCGTAAAATTCGTTAGGCATTTGTTTTGATTATTGAAAAATACCATAAAAAGAGATAATCATAAAATTGAGACTGCTAAACAAACTTGATCCTAAAAGACACTTCACTTAAAGATCTGTCTTGGGAAAGTCATCCCCTCATTGTTTGGTTTGCTTGTGCGAGAGAGTGACCAACACACTAGACTAGAGCCATACCTAAACTCTCATTAGACTACTGGTCTCGGGGTTAGTCGTTCTCCAGTGAGGATCGCTCCGGTCTCCGGTAAAGCGGGTTACGATATCCTTAACAGAGCGAGTTGATCGGGTAGCCGGTAAATGGTCCGCAACTTGTACTGGATGGGAAAGATCTAGCTTTGGGATTGAGCCAGTCTCTTGGGAGCATTGGATTCCTACTAGATCGCTTAATCGTTTGCAAGACTGAATTATCACCTAAAATAACATCGACAAGATAATCGACCGATCCTTCGTGGTCATCGGCTCAGCATTGAGTAGGTGAATTGGGGGTTTGACTATTGATCTTGTTTGCTTTCCAGATCTCTCCCTCTTGTCCCCTTTCTTGTCTTTATTCCATCTCTCTCTTTATTTTCTTTCTCTATCCCTGGATGATGGGTCGCCCACCTTTCTTGCCGGATCTCCCATCATTCCCATCCACTTCCATGGGAAGTCGGAACTCCGACCGACCTTCCATATTCTCCTCTATTCCCTCTTTCTACCGGGCATGTTGTGTTTGATGCCTATGGATATCAGACTAAGCAGATGCGAGACCCGGACTATTTCATTGTTGGGATAAGAGTGCATTCCAGGAGAAATCACATGGAGCAGTTGCGAGTTTTAGATGACTTCTATGTTGGGGTGATGGATAAGCACACCGACTAGGAAGCGCAGTCAGCTTCTACATTGAGTCTGCCATTGCATGATTCATGGTTGAGGTTTCTTAATCTCTTGAGGAGATTTCCAAATCATGGACTTTCGCCGACTGACCTTGTTGAGATCTCCATGAGGGGGATGACCGTTGAGCAGATTGCACTGGTAGGTATCTCGTGTGGTGGATCACACTACAGTTCCGACATTGATTTACTTGGGACCATCTCAAGAGCACTTTCAGACATCCCATCTTCCCGAGATGCATTAGTCGTGACATCACACGAGGGTGATGCGGTACCAATTAGGTGTGCTACATTTCATGAGGACTCATCTACTATACACCAGATTGAGTACATGGATTCTGTTGTAGTACAGATGTTGGATGAGATGATTACCAGCATGGGTTTTCAGACCTAGAGATTGATCGAGTTCCCGCTGGTCTTCCAGCCAGAGTTCATATCAGTACTGTACTTTTTAGTGCAGGAGTCTTGGATATCGGATCTTATGATATTCCAAGATATGGAGGAGGAGCCCATAATGTTTCAGGTGTCAATCCAACCATTTCAGTTTCCACTCCCAGCTCATTCAGCTTCTACTATGTAGAGGTAGGGTTGAGCATCGGGCCGAGCGTGACGTGTTGGGCATCGGCCCGAACCCGAGCCCGTTTATTTTTTCGGGTTTTGGGCCGGGCCGCAGCCTGAAAAAAATTGGATGAGCCAGCCCGAACCCGAACCCAGTCTGAAGTTAAACAGGTCGGGTTCGGGCGGGATGGTCCAGTAACTTCTTTCCTTTAAAAATTTCTATTTTTTAAATGCTTAATACAATGGGTGATATGGAAATGTTTTTCAAAAAAAATATTTTTTAAAAAACTTGTGACAAATCTAGGAATTTTGACATCCCTATGGCATTTCGATAAAAAAAACTTCGAAATGTTTGTTTTTTTCATATACATTTATTTTTTTTCAAAACTTTGAAAAACCAGTGCATGGTAGCATCATTGGAGAGTGGAGATAGGGTTTGAGGGGGATTGGGTTGGGATGGGCCATGAGGGATTAGGGTTAAAGTAATATATTATATATATTATATTATATAAGTTTGGGATCGGGCTTCAGGTCGGGCTTCGGGTCGGGCTCTACTCAGCCCGAACCCGGCCCGTTTTAGAAACATGCTCTTTTTTCAGGCCCGAGCCCGGCCCAAATTTAAACGGGTTTGGGTTCGAGCCGGGCTTAATGGGTCGGGTTGCGGGCCGGGTCGGGCTAGCCCGACCCAATGCTCAACCCTATGTAGAGGTACTTCTCTGATTCAGATGGATATCATGACCCAGCCCAGCAGCCAGAGCTCGATGAGGGACACCATTTTGAGCTAACAGATACAGACAGTCCCATATTTGAGCCTTGTGTCCTCCACTTCGATGACATTGATACACTCCTTGAGGATCCGATGTTAGCCAGCATCTCCACAACTCGAGGATCAGTTGCAGACACTGCTACAACTTCTGCGCTGTTGACCAGGTACCCTTTCCTGTTTCCAGATTATTCAGAGGTCATTTTCAGCCGATGGAACACTTGTGTGCGACGAGTGCGTGCTTGACAGTGGTGTAGATTACCAGTTAGATTCTGATCCTCCTTTCCTCACTGATGATTTTGTATTACTCCTCGAGGGTTATCTGCAGGAGGATGCCACATATGTTGCGTACTTGGTTTCACTTTCTGAGAGTGTATCTGATCTATCGGATCACAAGACCGAGTCTTCTGATATTTCTGATCATGCTTAGTCTGAGTTCTCTCACCTCGATGACCCTCGCGATGATGAGCCGATCTTTGAGATATTCGATGACGTTCTCCATATCATTATCTTCTGTGCCTTTTTGAGATGATGATTAACATGGAGGATTCCATGACTGATCCTTCCTTCTTCACGTTCGACTTCTTCGGCTCCACCCTTCCACTTTATTCTGATATTGAGCCGATGAGTTCTTTTGCGTTACCGGAGTCGATTTCATTCTGCCATATCTTTACCTGGTAGTAGACACATGCATGATTGTCCACTTGGGTGTCACCCTCTACGTTGTTGACCTCGTCGTTGTTCTTCTACCGAGACTACGACGACAGTACGGCATTCGCCTCACAGATGTCGTCCTGAACCTTGATACTGCATTATCCTAACCTTTGCGCCCAGCTAGGGGCGTAAAATCTAGCGCTTGTTGTGAGGCATTTCAACAATGTCTAATTTGTATATACGTGTTTCGTCATGAGTTGTTCCTTGCTTCTTTTGTTTTTTGTTTCACACCCCAGGTCTCATGTAGGATTATTTTTGCTATACTTAGTATGTACTTTATCCTAAGTATAGGGTGTGTAGACATCGAGTTGTTCATTCTTGTTCTGTTTCATTACTCTTGTTGTTGCCTATACTTAAGGATCCTTTACCTTGAGTATAGGGGGAGTGATGAATCTCGGATTCATCACTCTATGTCTCATTAATTAAGCTCAGATCCCTCAAAATCAACAGCTTTTCTGCATTTATTTTGCATAATTAGCATTCATACATGATTTCATAAGAATTGCATTTTAGTAGTAATTTTTGCATAAAATAAAAATCCAAGCCAGAAATGACCTGTAAATAGCCTAACTTCCCCCATTTTTAACTCCTTCATGCTAACACGCATGACACAAAACACCTCCACTATGTACACATCACTAACAAGAATAAATAAAAAAATATAAAAAAATAACTAACCCGGATAAGTGGATCAAAAACCCAAACCCTAATTTCAGGATTTTCGGACTAAAAGCCACATATCTTCCCCATCTAGAGTCTGATTTGATCCTACTCACTTTTGAACTAATGCACATTCAATTACCTTCAAAACAAGACCAAGTTCAAGTGAATCGGAGCTCGTATGTGAAAGTTGGGTTTCGGGCCTCTTTTGTACATTGTATATTTTAGCGGTTTTCTGACTTATATTTTATGTATATATTTTCTTAATTAATAAAAATCCAAAAATATAGATTTAGATGTCTTTTGTTTATCTCTTTCCTTATTTTTCTGGATTTTTATCTTGTTTAAAAATAAAAAAAATAGAAAACCCAAAAATCAAGGTATTATATGTACATGGGATACCCCAAAAATTCACTTTTTACATTTGACTGATTTTGGCTTTAATGTCTTCATGAAAGTTGTAGATCTCGTCGAGACAAACATTTTTCATGAAGGAACTTTTTCGATCCGAGGTCATTTACTATTTCTTTTTGATTTTACAAAATCTTTTCCTACGATTTTTCTGGTGCTGACACGTGGCAGCCCCAGAGGCTGCCACGTGTCAGCATTTTTTGAGTTTTATTTTATTTCATTTTTATAAAAAATTAAAGAAAACAAATTGGTTGCACGTGCATCGTACGTGCCTCCTAGGCACGTGCTCCGCACGTGCTTCGCCTTCCCCTTTCACCCCTCGCCACGTGGCGTAGCCCCGGCCGTTCAATCGACCGCTGATCGAACGGCCCATGCACTTCATCTTCAACCTCCCGCCCCCGCGAACTTCGCAACCTCTGCCGCCTTGCCGCCAACTACCCCCCGAGATATCCGCAACGGCCAACCAACCGCCTCCTCCATCGTCGTTGACCCTAACAACCCTCCGCTCATCTCGCTCCCAACCAACCACCTCCGACCTCACCGCCGTCCTATTTAAAACCCTCGATGCCTCCCTTGTTCCTCATCCACCGACTGCACACAAGAAAAGGTCGGGGTGACAGCCCGACCTCCTTCTTCCCCGGTGAGGTCCGAGGTTTGCGCCTCGTTGCAGCAGCGACCATCGCCGCCTTTGTTGCCCAGCTCCGAGCCTCTCGTCGAGCTATATCTTTTCCCACCTTCATCTTCAACTTCTCCGCCGCTTCAACGCAACTCCGACGACCACGACCATCTCCATCGCTATGCCTCCGCGACGCCGACCACCACCGCACCTCCAGCTTCGTCTCCAATCCAAATTGAGTTTGAAATCAAAGAAACAAATTGGGTCCAAGTCTTCACTAACCGACTATAGAAAATTGGTCTTTTCATGTTTTAATTTATTTCTTTTTTTTAATTAATAAAAATCCAAAAAAGTTAGATTAACATGTAAATATTTATCTTTGATTTTTCTATATTTTTTCCAGATTTTTATCTGATTTAAAAATGACATAAAAAATATAAAACCCAAAAATCAAGGTATTCTATGTACATGGGATACCCCAAAAATATCACTTTTTGCAATTGATCGATTTTGATTTTGATGTCTTCATGAAAGTTGTAGATCTCATCGAGACGAGCAATTTTCGCGAAGAAACTTTTTCGATCGGAGGCCATTTGCTATTTATTTTTGATTTTACAAAAGATTAATTCTCTGAATTTTCTGGTGCTGAACTCGGCATACAGAATTCATCTTTTTGGACCCAAGATTCTGAATTGATACGTTAGATAGGGATAGATCGATCGTACCTAGTAAATTTTATTATCTTCTCTTTTGTCAATCGATCGTTCTTTTTATACTTTTGCTCCTTGATAAAAAAAAAGATTGGATCTCTCATAACCATCCAATTTCTTTCTCATTTTTCTGCCTATTTCGGATTTCATTATCAATATTCTTCACCTGGCGGCTCCTGAAGCCGCCATGTGACAGCCATTTTTGGCATTTTTATTATTCTTATTTTTTTAAAAATAAAGCTCTGCACGTGCGTCGCACGTGCCCCGCCCATTCACACCTCCTGTCGCCACGTGGCACTACAGGAACCGTCCAATCACGCTCGATCGAACGGCTCCTGTGCATCATCTCCATCAGGCCACTTTCCCAATCCGCCTGACTAATCCTCCGATTTCTCCGCCGCCATCTCACAATTAACATCGATCGAATCCCCGCCGACCTTCCATCAGATCAATCCCCGATCATCCCCTCATCAAATCGACCCCCGATTCCCAACCAAACCTCGTCAACCAACCTTCTTTCGCCGGCCGCCCTTCCTTCTTCTATATAAGAATCGCCGCCGCCCCATGTCTCTTCATCCACCGTTCAACACCTCTGGTCGTGACAGCCAAAGCGACGGCATGATCCGAGGCTTATTCAGCCTCATCGCAGCCCCGCCTCTGGCAGTTTCTCTGCTCCGGCCAAGCAACGCCATTGAGCCCCCCTCCACTCCAGGTACCCCTCCTCATCCTCTGATTAGCATTCCCGAACATCGTCTCCTTTCTCCAATCAACCTCCCTCCATCCATCATCTCTGCCTACCATCAAACGCCCACGATCGAGCCCCTGCGATTCCCTCTTCCCGGAGCTCTGATCACCATCGACTTCAGTCGCCGGTCAGCTCCAGAAGCTATGCCCGTCGCCTCCAACGCTTCAACAGCCAACCTCTGCGGCCCCAACGAACCGGCCTGAGCTTCGCAGTCCCGGACCTCCTGCATAGGACCACTTCGCTTCAAAGGATAGGAGGTTCCCTTTCTCGTTGTCGGTCAACACTTCGCCGACCGCCGCCCCTCCAACGACCCATGGTCATGTGCCGGCCATCCGTAGCCGACCGATCAAGCTGCCTCGAGCATCTGAGCCATCGAAGCATTCACGTGCAAGCAATCGGTGGATCACATCAGATAAAGCTCCATCGACGGTTCAGATCCTCTCCAGGCCTACATTCGAGCCGAACTCCACGCCAGCAGCCTCGGTCAATGCCGAGGCACGGTAGCTCAACACGTGGACCCCCTGAGCCTGACCTCCCACCGAGCCGACCAAGTACACGTGACCTCACGTGAAGCAGGGGAGAATTACAGAAGAAGCCCCAGACTTCCAGTTATTCACGCCATAGCCCCACCGACCAGAGGGCACGTGCAACGCACGTGCCCCACTAGATATTTTGCAAGAAAGCCCCCAGTGTTCTTGGTAATTACAACTAGGCCCTACATAGTTTATTTATATTTATTTGCATATGTACCCATGTCTTTCTCAGTCATTTTAGACCTCTAAATTACATCATCTAATTATCCAAAATTAGCATTTTGTTCATCAATTAATTCTCTACGTTTTGACATATTGTGGACATTTTTGTGATTGATGGTTAACTAATAATTAATTGTTCTTTGAAAACTTGCATATTTTGCCTATTTTGTTCTCTTAAATTTGCCATTAATTAACCATTGCTCTAAAAATTCTCGAAAAATAATATATTGTAGAATTAATTGTGCTTGACGTTGTGCCCAAAAAGAATCGCATTTGCATGCACAATTTGCCCTGTAAAAATCATTTTGCATATTTTAGTGTTTGATTTTTAATAGGTATTAGATCTCACATTTTCGAGGTTTAGGATTTTTCTGAGACCCATCACCTAGTGATAGATCTTAGATAATTTTATCTCTCGAAAATAATTAGATTTAGTATTTATTATAATTAAATATTGAAATTCATTCTGTTTGCATTTAAAAATTCATAAGAAAAATCATATTGCATTCAAAACTTCCAATAAAATACAGTGCATTCATTTTGTTATATTTATCATCTCGGCCAAGTTTCAATTTTTCGGATATCTTTTGAGCGTAACTTACATTTTAGTCCCTAAAATAAGCTGAAATTGCATTTTGCATCCTTTATTGCATTAAAAATTCCAAAAAAAAGACTACCTCGAAAACCATGCATGAATTTTGATATTATTCTAGGTTGTTCCTTTGCCTCCTTGTGTTCGACCTTGGGACTTGCCCAAGTAAAATAAACATAAAACCGCATTCATTAAAATCAACAAATATTTTGTGGTTATTTTCTTGGCCGATTCCGATTGCAGCCTACAACGAACGACAAATCATTATTTTAAGCGAACGATAAATACACATTTTTAACACAACGAATTTCGGAATCGTCAGCCTCTCATAATGCATTCCAGTATGTAACCTATACATGGTATCGGAGCTACGGTCATAGACCGGAGTTACCGAGTCCTTCCCTAACCCTAACCCTTCCCTCCTCGACACTTGTCCCCCCTTCCACCCTCGCGCACTCCTTGTCGCCCTACCCCACGAACACCACGCCGGGCTCCTTCCCCCGCGCCTGCGCCTGCACTGCGCCAGGCCCCTTCCCCCAGCGCCTTCCCCCGTGCCTTCGTCCGCGCCTTCCCCCGCGCCTTCGCCTGCGCCTGCACTTCGCTTCTGCACGCTAGAGACCCAACGACCCCCGCGCCCTATGCGGATTCCGCGACCCCGTACACCCTGAAGCCCTGCACCCTACGACCCCTGAAGCCATGCGCCGACTTCTAGGAGCCCCACCATGCCCCTGCCCCTGCCCACGACCCCTGAAGCGCGTGCCTAGCGTCGCCACGACCCCTGAAGCCATGCGCCTCACGACCCCTACCCTGCCCCGACTTCCAGGCGCCCCACCAGGCCCTTCTGCGCCCTGCGCCCCCTCAGCTCCATGTTCTCTGTGCGCTGAGGCCGCGACCTGGCCCCTTGAATCGTGAGTCAGACCTTTTACGGATTGTTCTATGCCAGACAGAGTAACTTCGGACCTTTAAGTTCTGGTTTTCGGCAAGCAACAAGAAGTACAAAAGATGGTTGTATGAGTATACACATTCAACCACTCCTTCGTATGAATTTGTAGACTCGTTTATATTGGTCTATCCTCTGGTCGAGTTTCGTTATTTGGCTATCAATATGTCAGACAACAAAGGTGACATCTTCTCGCCCGGAACCTTCAAGGGCCCGGCTCCCATCGTTAAGATGGATGGGACCAACTATGAGTTGTGGTCCATGTAGTTCCTCACCCTCATGCAGTGCAAAAACAAGGAGCACATCCTGACAGATCCAGAGCCAGAAGACAAGACCGGAGCAAATGCTTCTTGGAAGCAAGATGATGCATACGTATGTGTTTGGCTTTGTCGGACTCTTTCTACAGAGATAGCCAACGGTATACTAACTCAGCCCACTGCCAAGGCAATGTGGGACACTTCGGCATCCACCTATGCACATGCGAAGAATGAGGCCAAAATCCTTCAACTACAGTTTGATATCTACAACACCAAGCAGAATGGTTGCCCTTGCATGTTTACTACTCTTAGCTACGTGGTATGTTTGAAAAACTCCATGGCTACATGCCTATCACGACATCTATTGAGCAGCAGAAGACGTATAGGAACTCCACGATGGTTGGAGTTTTTTTTTCGGTTTAAGTTCGAAGCACAAACAAATGCAGAAATTTTTAAAAGCCTAAGATGCCTAAGAGAAAGGGGAGCTCACAGTGCATGCACTTCTAGCGCTAATCCGTAATATTTTGTCCTGCTGATGGCGAGCTTTTCCGATAAGGGAGGGGAATTAAGATTACAAAAATTTAAAACAGATTACAAGTGTGCAAAAAATGCATGGATCTTCATTTTTTTTCTTTTCGGAGTTCAAGTACCTGAAATAAAAAAATTACACGGATTAGAATATCGAAAATAAGTTAGGAATGAAGAAAAAAAGTTGCAAATGTTGCCTAGTCCCCGGCAACGGCGCCAAAATGTTGACACGATTTTATGCAGTTTAAAAAGTTGTTTTACCACGTCGTTGTTGTCCCACACAAAACCGCAATCAAACAAATAATATACAACTACGAGCATGATCAAAGTACAGAAAAAATGTACGCGGCAAGTAGAGGATCGAATCAACAGGGACCAAGCAAATTTGCGATATTTGTTCTTCTTTCAAGCTTAATTAGAATTTTAATCCATGGTGACGATAGAAAGACGTGAATTTTTGAAGAGACGATGCAATCTACGGTGAAAGTACTTCCAAGAACTTAAAGTTAACGAATGAGGGCATGCGTGCAACTAAATAAAATAACGGGGGCCGAATTGCAAATTAAGATGAAAGAAATAAGAGGTCACTTGCAATGTTTCAATAAAAAAGTGGAATGTAAAACTTGCGATGAATTCATTCAAAGAAAACTTAGAGATGAAAAGAGACCTTACAAAATAAAAATGCTTTCAAGTTCAATTCTAACAAAACCAACTAGTGTAAAAATGCAAGAGAACTTATAACATAAGAGTTGTTTCCTTCCAACTTCAACTTAAACAGATTAACCAAGGGAATAAAAATGTAGGAGACAAGTAATAGGGAGGAGAAATGCTTCTCTATCCGGATGCGGAATGAAGACGATGTCGACGACGACGGAGACGGGTGCGTGAGCCGCTAGATGCGTGAGTAGGGAAGTGCGGGCTGAAGTGGCAGAGAACGGTGGTGCGCCGGTGACGTGCAGGCTTGGATGCACAGCTGCGGACTCCAACAAGGTGGCACCGGTGGCTGAACGCGCGCGAGGAGGTCGCAAGACAGCGGCCGGAGGCGTGGACTTGCACCCTCGCAAGGGTGGCAGTAGCTGGGCGCAAAGAAGGATGCGCGCAAGATGCGGGGGCGCCGGTGCGCGGTGCTGTTGTGCGTCGAGGTCGCGGGAGAGAAGCTTGAGCAAAGGAACAGTAGAGGTGTGGGTCAGGCTAGCCGTGGGCTGGAGAAGAGGACGCTCCCCACGCCAGGGGAGTGGTCGTTGGCTGCTGCACTTCTTGCCTGCATGAGAGAATAAGAGAGGGAGGAGAGGGGTGCGTGAATGAAAATGGATGGGAGGGGAGAGAGAGTGCGTGAGAAGAAAATAGAAAGGGGAGGAGAGGAGTGAAATAGAGTGCGAGAGAGAGCCCTCATGAATGAGTTTGCATGGGTTTTTATACTAGCCATATACGCCCTTCAACATGGAATGAGGAGTCACATGCATGCATGATAAAATTAATAAATGCATTCATGTATGTATGGAAAATTGCATGGAAAGGACGGTTCTTTTCATGGAGAATGGGAGAGATGCATGTACGTGAGTTACACTAGGCATGATATTAAAGAGAGGAGATTTTTGCACTATCCCCCCTCCCCATTTCTTTCCAAAAAAAAGTTCAAAGAAATGTAAGGCCATCAATGTGCTAGTTTGTTGATAAAACACCGTGATATTTTTAATTCCTTTGAGATATTTTAGAGTATAGGGAATTTCTTCAAGGTGGTGTATTAGCCAGGGTGATTATCGACTTTGGAAAAATAATACTTCCCATCATATAACCATATAGTAGATATTATTGAATAATTCATCTGGATGCAGAATCATGAATGTGTCGATTTTATTCTGTTTAATTTAGAGGTTTTCTCTTGTTGTGTACATGGAATAGAATGGACATTGATTATGTAATTTTAGAGTTCATAAATCAAGAATTGATATTATCTTCCACATAATTTAAGCATGTTATCACAGTATATCAAGTAATCATCAACGTCTATTGAGCAGCAGAAGATGTATAGGAACTCCACGATGGTTGGAGTTTTCATGGCTGGACTTGATAGAGAATATGATGTTGCACGTACTCATCTTCTTATTGGAGCAAACATTCCCCCTATAGAGGAGGCCTATAGCCGTCTCAGCCATCTCACTATCCCGTCGACAGCCACGTCTTCGCACTCCTCAGCAATGGCTGCTTCTCGTGGTCGAGGTGGGGCGATCCAGTCCAGAGGACGTACACCCTGAGGAAGATGCAGTGGATGACATCGTGGTCCCTGCACCCACTGCCGCAAACCTGGACATGCAGAGGATACATGCTATCAGAAGCATGGATATCTTGTTTCTGGTTGAGCAGTAGAGCAGATTGTGTCTTTAGAGACTTCAGCTCCCCAGGCTGATCCACGCCTAGATGATATTGTCTCTCGTATTCGAGAGATCATGACTCCTAGTGCTGACAGCACCACAGATACCGCTACAGCAGCCAGAGCATCTTCGAGCTCCTCAGGTATCACTTATGCCTTTAATGGTAGCATGAATGCAGACATGACATAGTGGATTGTGGGCTCTGGTGCTTCTCACAACTTGTGTGGAGATAAAACGCAGCTAAAGTCCTACAGTGTTATACCACCTGGCAGATGGGTTGTCATTGCTAATGGCGACCACTTACCCGTTACAGGACAGGGGGAGGTGCAGTTGACACCGTCCATGCGCCTGAAGAATGTTTTATATGCTCCTGCTTTTCAAATGAATTTACTTTCTATTAGTCAGATCACTAAGGATCTGCATTGTCGTGCCATCTTTGACCCGCCATCCCTTGTGTTTCAGGACATACTTACTGGCAGGATGATTGGAAGTGGCCGTGAGCAGCGGGGACTCTATAGACTGGTCCAACCTCCTCATGATAGTGTTTCTATTATACCTATTGGACCTGTCTCTCCTTATTTATGGCACCTTAGGTTTGGAAATCTTCCTCTGCAGAAGTTATGTCAT
Source organism: Ottelia alismoides (assembly GCA_037367405.1). Lineage (NCBI taxonomy): Eukaryota > Viridiplantae > Streptophyta > Magnoliopsida > Alismatales > Hydrocharitaceae > Ottelia > Ottelia alismoides. Next base: position 678,122 of record JAZKJV010006723.1, read on the forward strand.
GTTCTCCCTCTGATTTCTACAAGAGGCTCCTTTCAGTGTGAAGCATGTCAGCTTAGGAAGCATCACCGTTCATCTTTTCCATCCAATCAGAGTCGGAGCAGGTCTCAGCTGTTTGAGCTCCTTCATTTAGACATTTGGGGTCCTAGTCATGTTCCTGATCTCCAAGGACATCGTTTTTATCTTGTAGCGGTCGATGATTTTTCTAGACTTTCCTGGGTCTTCTTATTGAAGAATAAGTCTGAGGCTGGATCCACTATCAAGTATTTTATTAATGAAATAAAAAATATTTTTCTTCCAATGTCAAGTATATTCGTTCTGGCAATGCCTTGGAATTTTGCACCTTACATCTTTCTGAATTCCTTAGATCCCATGGCATTGTTCATCAGACCTCATGTGTCTACACTTCCCAACAGAACGGAGTTGCCAAGCGCAAACAATGTCACTTACTTGATGTTACCAGAACATTGTTGATACAAAGCCGTGCTCCTCACTCTTATTGGGGTGATGTTGTCCTTACTGCTTGCTATCTATTAAACTGTATGCCCTCGTCCGTGTTAGGAGAGAAGATTCCTTACTCGATTGCGTTTCTCGAGAAGGACCTCTTCTCTCTTACACCTCATGTGTTTGGATCTGTTGCCTTTGTTCATGATGTCTCTCCAGGGTGTGACAAGCTCTCTCCTATAGCTGTCAAGTGTGTGTTTGTCGGCTACTCTCGTACCCAAAAAGGGTATCGCTGCTTTGATCCACTAAGCCAAAAATATTTTGTTAGTGCTGACGTTACTTTCTTTGAGTCGGTCATGTATTTTTCTCCTACAGGTGACAGACTTACTCCATCAGACTCTAATGATGAGATATACATGCCACCACCTCCTACAGTTGGATCCTCACCTCCACCACCTCCTCCACCACCTCCGTTGGTTCAGTTCTTACCTCGTGGTGTTTCTCGCAGATCTCGCTCTGTCTGCCATGTTTACAAGCCTTGCCCATCATCCAGCACACCTCAGGTATGTAATGAGCATATTATTTCTACCGATGGCACTACTGAATTAACTGTACAACAGGAGGAGCAGGTACCCTCTCAAGAGGGAAATATACAGGCCCAGGACTTGGCAAATGATCTTGACGTACCAATTGCTTTGCGAAAGCAGAAACGAGCGTGTGCTACTTACCCTCTTGCAGCCCAAATTTCGTTGAGAAGGTTATCAGAGGATTTCAGAAGATTTACGTAAGCACTATCAGCCGTACAGATACCAAAGACGTATCAGGACACTCTCAAAGATAGTCAGTGGAGGTTAGCCATGGAGGAGGAGATGGATGCGCTACAATCACGTGGTGCGTGGAGTCTTTTTTCTGCTTCTATTGATACATCAGTCGTGGGATGCAAATGGGTGTTTACTGTGAAACACAGTGCGGATGGCAGTGTGGATCGCTATAAGGCGAGACTTGTAGCACGAGGATTTACCCAGACATATGGGGTGGACTATCACGATACTTTCTCCCCAGTTGCCAGACATTCTACTCTACGCATTCTCCTTGATGTTGCTGTGACACGAGATTGGCATCTCTATCAACTCGATGTGAAGAATGCATTTATCTATGGTGACCTACAGGAGGAGGTCTACATGCAGCAGCCACCTGGGTTTGCTGCTGAGGGGGAGTGTCAGAAGGTTTGCAGGTTACACAAGGCTATCTATGGCCTCAAGCAAAGTCCAAGAGCATGGTTCCAAAAGCTCTCGAACTTGATAGAGCAGCAGGGGTTTGTTAGATCAACTGCTGATCACTCCTTGTTCATACAGAAGACCCAAAGAGGTATTAAAGTTATTCTTGTTTATGTTGATGACATTATTATTACAGGAGATGACGAGCAGGGTATTCAGGATGCCAAGGACTTCCTAGGTCAACAATTCGTGACCAAGGACCTTGGACATTTACGTTACTTCCTCGGAATAGAGTTTGCCAGAAATCAACGGGGTCTTGTAATGACCCAGAGAAAGTATGTTATAGATCTTCTTTCAGAGGCTGGCATGGCAGATTGTAGACCTGCCACTACTCCGCTTGACCCAAGCATGAAGTTCTATGATGATGATACTGAGGAGGTCGAAAAGAGAAGATACAGAGAGCTGGTTGGCAAGCTATTATATATAACTATTACCCGACCCGATATAGCATTTGCAATGAGTAAAGTGAGTCAGTTTATGGAGCAGCCCAGACAGGTACATATGGATGCAATCCATGTGATTCTGAGATATTTGAAGACTTCACCTGGTTCTGGACTTCTTTTCAGCAGAGGCGCATCTCTCTCAATGACATCATACGCAGATGCAGACTATGATGGGTGTCCAAAGGATAGAAAGTGTACGACTGGATTTGCTGTATTCATAGGAAATTCTCTGGTTTCATGGAAGAGTAAGAAGCAGTCTGTAGTTGCTAGATCAAGTGTTGAATCAGAATACAGGGCCATGGCACAGGCTAATACAGAGGTGATGTGGGTCACATCCGTTTTTACTGACCTGACCATAGAAGTACCTCTTCCCATGCACCTCCAATGTGATAATCAAGCTGCTCTCTTCATTGCAAATAATCCAGCCTTTCATGAAAGGACGAAGCATATAGAGGTGGATTGTCACTACACCCTTGACATGATACAGAAAGGTATTGTCACTACTATGCATGTCAGCTCCAGAGATCAGGCAGCAGATATACTTACAAAGGCTCTAGCAAGAGGACCTTATCAGAAATGTTGTTCCAAGCTGTCTCATTGATATCTACGCTCCAGCTTGAGGGGGAGTGTTGAGATAATTTGTTAGGATAGTTACTATTTTTAGTATGTTTCTTTATGTAATTTTCTATTTTATGTTTCATCCTTTTGTAATTTGCCCAATGATTCTTCTCCTATATGAGGGAACCCTTGGGCCTCTCATAATGCATTCCAGTATGTAACCTCTACACAACTCATATCACCATTTCTCAAGCATTCTCTTTTGCGCATGGAATAAGTCAAAGATACCAATCGAAGTCATAGATCTTCCTTTGATTAATAAGGTGGGAAAGGGTTGTGGCTAAGGTGTACAGAAAACAAGACGAGTGTTCAGGCCGATACCACATGTTCCTGACGCAGGAACAACAAGGAAAATATTGATCATTTCTTCTTTGATTGTTTTTTTTACAAGGGTAATTCGGAACTCATAGCAAATCTCTTGGTTAGATTCTACATCTCAAGCTGCTTTAGCATACCAGGGAAGGAAAAGGAGTTGGTGACACTGCAACCTCTTTTAGAAAGCAGGTGTCAGTGTCAAGGTAGTCTTTAGGTCTGAGATCGTACGTAGAGAATGTGCTTCACTTTTATTGTAGTTGAAACTGATAATAGTTGGCCGACAGTTTTAACCACCAGGAGAGAGCAAGAAGTTCGAGGGTGATCTCAGCACACAGTAGCAGAATCAGACTGCAAGATATCAAACACAGACCATAGTTGGACGTGTTTAACGTGCTATCACTTGCGACACAGAAGAATTCACCTAAACATCTATCATGAGAATAACTGAAACAGAAATAGCATCACATCACTGCTTTGCCTAAAAGCTAGATCACAGGAAAGCAAGAGCCAATCATCAATCTTCGGGTGAAGTTATTTTACCGTTACTTTCCGGTTCTGATCAACACAGTAGCAACGATTATTGACGTAAAAAGACGAACATAAATGTCAGATTGTAACATGTTAATCAAGAAACATGCGATGTTAATTTCCATCATGTACAAATTACATTTCTTTCCTCATTTTAGGCTTATTTGCAAGAAAAATAGAATTGTCGAGAGCAAATTAGAATAAATCATTCAATTTACATCAGCAATTCGCTACATCTCTTCTGTATCAAATAGCTTGGCACCAAGAAGACATACAAAAAGAAAATCATCCGGGAACCAGCATGCTAGCTTGATACAGAATACAGATGCTTACGGGAGATTTTAAGTGCGATAGCTTTTCACCATATGTACAAGTTTCGGTGAAAGTAAGATGTTGGATCTTGCTGGAGAAATAGACAAACCACCCGAGAAGAATGAAACCAAGAAGCCATGAGCGTGAATAGGGACATCTATATCTGAAATGGTTTCCTTGGTGTAGGCGCACGGTTCTCCAGAGACTGCAACCTCTGTTTAAGATGAAAGACCTCTACCTACAAAACAGATTTGGACTTGAAAATGGGCAACGAGGCTATCCATGCCTTCAATCATCTTTGAATCAGGAACAAGAGTGAACAATCGCTATCGAATATCAATAATACCTGAAGCTGGAAGGCCCTTGCCCTTTCTCCTGCAAGAACCCCCCTTGTAGAATGCAATTCCTAAACAGAATAAATTGTCAGGTCTCCATAGACCAATAGACAGTGTATGTATATACATATGCATATAACAAAAATGGAGCCACGAGAGTCAGGATGTTTTCTTGGAGTCGAGTCATTCGCCATAGGAGGAAAGAAAGGGGCAAATAAGCATACCTTCTGAGTATCTTCCAAGACTGCTTTTAGAAATGCAACATCATGCTCAAGCTTGACATTATCAGTGTGCACCATATTGGAGATGCTATTAGCCTCTTCCTGAGCCAATTCTGCATTTGCAAGTTTCTCCTTCAGTATCTCAACGTCCTTGACTGTATCGACTAGCCTTCTCTCCAAATCCTGCTTGCTTCTTATAACTGAAGTCAAATTTTTTTCAGCGTTTTCCCGGGTTACTAATGCCGCGGCCAGTTGTCCTTCTAGGTGGACATTCTTTCTAACCAAAGTAGCTATTTTTGTTTCATATAATTGAGATATATTTGATGGTGCACCTAAAAGCAACTTGCCATCTGGACCAGGAGAAGCCATATCATCACTGTCTGGATTCCCAGAGCCTCGGGGTACCGGTTGATAGCCATTGGAGATCTCTGGGTCTAAAAAAAAGTTATCTTCTTCCACATTAGCTGTGCTACTGGCGGTATCCATTTTAACAACAGTTTCCTGCACTTTGTTCTTCCGCTCTGCAATCTGGCAGCAAGATAACTCACTTAATAATAAAGGTAAATATTTTTATAATACAGTAAACAGGGAGTTTTACACATCGAGTCAAATCTTTTGCAAGCACATGTATACCTGTTGATGGAAAGAGTTATTCTATATTCCAAAGAACCCTAGGCTCTCTTATATAGAGAAAACCCAAGGGTAAATTACATAAGAAGCAACCAAGAAAATAAAAATAGGACAAACAATACACCGACTACATAATTATCTCTACACTCCCCCTCAAGATGGATCATAGATATCAATCATGCTCAGCTTGGAAGAACACTTCTGGAATGGTCCTCTGAGCAATGGCTTGGTGAAGATGTCGGCAGTCTGCTCCCCAGAACTAACATGTGAAGTAGAAATCAGGCTCTTCTGAATCATATCTTTAGTGCAGTGGCAGTCTACCTCAATATGTTTTGTTCTTTCATGAAAGGCATGATTATTAGCAATGAACAATGCGGCTTGATTATCACATTGTAGCTGCATGGGTAGAGGTACAATTATATGCAGGTCTTCTAGTACAGCTCGAACCCACATCATCTCTGTACTTGCTTGTGGCATGACCCTATACTCAGATTCAACACTAGATCTAGCCACAACAGTTTGTTTCTTGCTTTTCCAAGAAACCATGGAGCTGCTCACAAAAACTGCAAAGCCCGAAGTAGACATTCGATCCTTAGGGCATCCTGCATAATCTGCATCCGCACATGCCAAAATAGATAGATTAGTTTACTTTTTAAACAACAATCCTGTGCCTGGAGACGACTTTAGATACCTTAGTATCACATATATGGCATCCATATGTATCTGTCTCAGTTGTTCCATGAACTGACTCACTCGACTAACTGCAAAGGCAATATCAGGTCGAGTTACAATAATGTAAAGAAGCTTACCCACCATTTCTCTGTACATTCTCATGTCAACTTCCTCGGTATCATCACCATATAATTTCATGCTTGGATCCATAGGAGTACTTGCGGGTCTACACCCAACCATGCATGTTTCAACAAGTAAATCTGTAATATATTTATTTCCTTTGGGTCATCACAAGGCCCTGTGCATTCTTGGCAAACTCCAACCCCAAAAAATATCGCAGAGTACCCAGATCCTTCGTAACAAACTGATGGCACAAAAATACTTTCGCTATCTTTATCCCATGAGCATCATCTCATGTAACCAAAATATCATCAACATACACCATGATGACAATCGTACCTCTAGGGGTCTTCTGGATAAACAACGAGTGATCCGCATTTGATCTCTTGAATTATTGTTGTTCAATTAGATGGGAAAGCTTCTGAAACCACGCCCTTGAGCTCTGTTTAAGGCCATATATTGCCTTATGAAGTCTACACACCATATGATTCTCCCCCTCAGCAGCGAATCCCGGGGGCTGCTGCATGTAGACTTCTTCCTGCAGATCGCCATACAAGAATGCTTTCTTAACCTCAAGTTGAAACAAGTGCTAGTCACGTACCACAACAACAGACAGAAGAATGCGAAGAGTGGAATGACGAGCAACTGGAGAGAAGGTATCCATACAATCCACATCATATGTCTGAGTGAAGCCTCGCGCCACTAGCCTTGCCTTGTAGCGGTCAAGACTACAATCTGCATGGTACTTAACTGTAAATACCTATTTGTAGCTAACGACATATGCTCCTGAGGGAGCAGGAACCAAGCGCCATGTACCCCGTGATTGTAGGGCAGCCATTTCCTCCTCCATAGCAGAACGCCAGCAGTCAATCTTCAAGGCATCATGATAATTCCGTGGTATCTCCACGGAAGACAAAGCCACAGCAAACCTCTGAAAATCCCCTGCGAGACGATGAAAGGAGACCTGTGAAGCAAGAGGATATGATGCACAAGTACGTTTTTGCTTCCGTATAGCAATAGGGACATCCAGATCATCAACCACTGTACTCGTTGGTTCACATTCCTCCTGCAATGATGAAACTTGCACATGCACACTATCCGACCCATCATTAGTAATAACGTCTGAACATACCTGAGGCGTGCTGGATGATTGGCATGCCGCATGAGCAGGACCCAACCGACATGTATAATATTTAGGTAATGGCGGAATAGGTGGTTTTAGTGGTGGTGGCAGGGATGGTGGTGGTGGTGGGGATGATGTTGGCATGGCAATAGGGATGGGAATGGGCGTTGGTGAACTCAATATAGGAGGAGGAGGGACATAAACCTCGTCATTAGATGTGGATGAGGCCAACCTGTCACATGCGGGTGAGAAGTACATAACAGACTCAAAAAATGTAACGTCAGCACTGACAAAGTATTTCATGTTTACAGGATCATAACAACGATACCCCTTCTGAGTCCGAGAGTAATCCAAAAAGACACACTTGACAGCCCTAGGCAAGAGCTTGTCAAGTCCAGGAGACAACTGGTGAACAAAAGCAACACCAAAAACACGAGGGGTAAGTGAGAATAATTCCTTGTCAGGAAAAACAATAGAAAGAGGAATTTTCTCACCAAGTACCGAGGACGGCATACGATTCACAAGGTAACAGGTTGTAAGGACTGCATCTCCCCAAAAGGAAATAGGCGCGCAACTCTGGATAAGCAGGGTTCGAGTAATATCAAGAAGATGACGATGTTTTCTCTCTGTGACTCCATTTTGTTGAGATGTGTATGCACATGTGGTTTGATGAATAATACATCATGACGAAAAGAAATGTGAGAGAGAACGAGTGCAAAATTCCAAAGCATTGTCTGTATGAACATATTTCACATGGGAGGAAAAAACATCTTGCACTTCAATTATAAGATTTCTAATGGCATCCCCTGCTACAGATTTGTTCTTTAATAGAAATACCCACGACAAACGAGAGAAATCATCAATGACTACAAGATAAAACATGTGTCCCTGGTGATCAAGAACACGACTCGGATCCCAAATATCGACATGAAGTAATTCAAATGGGGAGCTACTGCTCCGACACTGATGACTAGGGAAGCTAGCTCGATGGTGCTTTCCCAACTGACAGGCTTCACACCGGAAGGAAGAACTTGGAGAAATCTGAGGCAAGAGATGACGCATCTTCTGAAGCGGGAGGTGACCAAAACATAGATGCCATGTATACAGAGAGACTGATCCGACTGAATAAGAGGAGACACCAGCATAGGAATTCCGAACTAGACGATAAAGACCATCCTGCTCAGAACCACAACCACTCACCCGATCCGTTAAGCTGTCCTGAAATATATGAGATGGGTCAAATTAGTGCGACAGTACAAATCCTTTGTAATCTGACTAATAGAAAGTAAGTACATCAAAAAATCAGGGACATGTAAAACATTCTGTAAATGCATAGAAGGCGACAAAGTAATCTCCCCATGTCCAATAATGGGTGAATAAGTCCCATCAGCTATTACCATTTATCGTCCTGGTGGAACTTCCTTGTATGATATGAGTCTATCTCTGTAGCGGCAAAGATGATGTGTTGCACCAGAGTCCATAATCCAATCTGAGACATCTGAACTATGATATGATGGAAAAGCACAAGCACTACCTGAGGTACTAGCAGAGGCAGAAGTACTGACAGATGCTGAAGCAACAATGTCCGAAGGACCTCCTAGAGAAATTGTAGATGTGGGAGGCATAATATCTCGCAATCTCGCAACTAGCTCCTCGAACCTCTGCTCCGAACTAGATGCCGACGAAGATGCAACATGCCCGGTTGTTCGCGCCGAGGCTGGAAACCCATGCTTAGAATAGCAGGTATCCTCAGCATGGCCTATGCGATGACAAAAAGTGCATGGCTGGCGAAAATGACCGCTAGATCACGTAGTCCATGGTCGCGGAATGAAGTCGGACCACCTCTCCCTCTAGAAGCAGCCATAGCCGAGGGTGGTGGAGTAGAAGCACTCGACGAGACAGAAATGCGGTTAAGCCTCCGGTAGACTTTCCTCCATAGGAGGAATGGTAGCATCGACAAGTATCTGTGATTGGGCAGCTTCATATTCAGGATCAAGGGCCGCAAGCAGGACCCCCACCATGGTAGCTTTCCTGAATGTCTTCTGCTGCTCGGGGGTGGCCGTGAGAGGAATAAAACTATAGAGTTTTTCAAACATCCCCCGCAGGGATGTATACAAGGAGTGAAGTGGCTGCCCATTCTGCTTCATTGTGAATATGTCGTGCTGGAGCTGTAACAACTTGGTCTCATTTCACACCTGTGAATATGTTGCCGCCAGTATGTCCCACATCGCCTTAGCGGTGGGCTGATGGAGGACATCGTGAGCAATCTCCATCGACAACGTGCCTGACAGCCAGACCTTGGCATATGAATCATTAGCCTCCCGGGAGACATAATCCCAGTCTTCTCTGCCGACTCTTCCTCCGTAACAATGTGCTTCTTACCGTTTGACTTCATGAGGCTCATGAACTGCATCGCCCAGAGCTCATAGTTCGTCCCATCCATCTTGACCATTGGCGTGTGACCTTTGAATACGCCTATGGAGGGCATATCGACTTTGTGCAAGACCATGACGCTAGTTCTGCAAGACTTGAATTCAATTCTTGGGTAGTTGTCAATGGATCAATTTAGGTCGGTATCCAACAAGTTGTCATGACCCATTTTCCTTGATAACGGTCCAAGAATTCAAGTCTTGCAGAACTAGCGTCATGGTCCAAGAATCCTGCCTTTGAACACGCCTATGGAGATAGATATTAGCTCTAAAGACAACACCATGACGCTAGTTCTGCAAGACTTGAATTCTTGGACCGTTATCAAGGAAAATGGGTCCTGACAACTTGTTGGATACCGACCTAAATTGATCCATTGACAACTACCCATTTTTATTTGATTGTGTTTGCTATTTTCTTTTCATTTTTATTTGTTATCTCTTTTTCTAAAACCACACTATGTCAACCGCCACCCATTTGACACCCTAACTGCCATAGGTATAAAAGGTTATGGAGCTCTATGTTGATATGTTCTCCATTATCTGCCTCGATCGAGCCTCTCTTCTTCAGCTTCAGGTAATCCTGGAGTGGGGACAACTTCCTAATCCTCTTGCCGAGCCACAAGGAGGAGGGGGTCTACACTAACATGATCTGGTGGTCGAAGGACAAATATTGCAAAGGTGACAACCGCTACCCAAGCTTCGAGACACCGCCGATCTCTGGAGGCGAGGACCATGGTTGTTAGACCACTACCATTTTATCTTTTAGGTCTAGAATGAAAGCGAATTGGGCTTTGGGAGGAGAATAGCGATGATGGTCCGACTATGAGAATGGTCTAAGTTTGTTGCGACTTTCGTGCAGATCCTTTAGTTGAAGTCCGATCGTTGGCACAAATGTTAGGTAATCTATATCGTCTTGTGTCATTGAGATATAGTATTGCTCTTTTGTGATGTTTGTGCATGGTGATGATGGACTATACATTGAGAGGAAGTGTGACTTGGTTCGAATTTTTTGTTTGAATGAGTCGACGTATTACTTTCCTTTTCGTTTTCTCGTTTCTTCTATATAGGTTCATCTTCCTCAGTCCCTCTTCTTCTTTATCCCATCGTAACCCATCTCACAATACAATCTCACCTCTTCTCCTTTCACTTCCATTCTACCTCCCACCCAAGAACTTACACCTCCGGATACGTACGATGACTGGAGTTAACACCAATCCTTCCCTAACCTACTTGAGCACAACATCCACTCCCTTCCTGGTTTCCCCCTCAACTGAGCATCATCATCCTAACTAATTGACCGAGCCCTTGTGCCTAAGCCCTAGACATCCTTTTATAGGTCCTCGAGGTTGGAGATCATCATCATCGCTCATAGTGCCTCCCCTCGCATTTGTAGAGAAAATCAAAGAAGACATGGGTGGTGGTATAGCGACCGTTGATACTCGTGTCCCTGTATCTTAAGCTTAAGTTATCAAGTAGTAAACTAGTAATAACTCACACTTATAACTCACTTTTATATTTTGTGCTGTCAAATGTGAGACTATGTTTAGGTTGTTACAATCTCAGTCACTTATATTCGTGACGTTCACGTTTTGATATGATCCATTACTTATTCTCAATAATAGTGGTAGTTGAACATTACGAGTAGTCTTTTCTTCCTATCTTTTTCCAAGAGCGGCTTCGCCTTTTGGTTAGCCCTTTCCACTATAAGAGGAAACCGGATCTGATGTTCATATATGATACAGTAGTTAAAGATGTGATCGATCGGATCATTCAAAATAACTGATCATAATTCAAAGAGTAAGCTCCAATGATGGAACAAACAATATGGAGTGATTGATCAAGAAATAACTATGAACAAAAGATGATCGATTAGATCAAAACGTGTGATCAAACAAGATCTCATTGTGTTTATATATATGCAATTAAATTGAGATTTTTTACATATGCATGTTAAAAAGACTACTTTCTTCTTCTTTGCATTATCCTCAACATTTTACTTGTCCTTTGGATTTGGCTTTTCCATCCTCGTTAGATCAAGTATTTGAGCAACGAAGTGGCTTCAATTATCTTTCATTTTCCATAAATTTGCTCTTGAGTACATTACAAAAAGGGACTAAACTTTGCGTTGATTCCCAATTTAGAAACTCGTCTTTACATCCTAAAAGTTAGCAGTCTCGGGATTAGGTTAACGTTAAAGGACCTAATGATGTTAAAGGACTACGGAATTTTTATTCTCGACCGACGATTATAGCCTCACATTTTAGGGTATTTTTTGCACTTTTCCCAATTCCAACCTCACGTGAATGGACGCTCTTCCCCTTTCCTCCTAGTATTCTCGCCCTTACGCCCTCCGGCAATGAGGTTCTTCCTAAGCTATCTCGTCGTCTATGCTGGGGTGGAGCAATTCCACTTCGTGATCCGTACCCACTTCCTCAACCTCCCAGTATGCATTGCTCTCCTTAAGAACATTGATGACGAGTTCGGCTTCCAACCCCACGACACCCTCTTTCTCCTCTCCAAGGCGGTTGTCTTCACCTTCATCGTCACTACTCTCTGTCGAGATGAGGGCGGTATCACTTATTTGGGATCAAAGGCATCGTGGAGATGTTCATGCGGGTTTCCCTGGAGTCGTTGTCATGTAAGGATGAGTTTTCCAATGCAAGGAGTAACACAGCCTTGCCCTTGCTCTAGAAGGTTAGGGTTGACTCTCAAGAGTCTCAAGTTCTACTAACCAACCCAGTCAGGTTTTGACGAAGACCAAGGATGGTATGGGAGAGCATTTGTTGGTTGCTCTTTTTCACAAATGGATGCTCTTCTTCACCTTCGATCCTTCTTTTTCGTATTGAGAGGTAATGATTGAGATGATCATCCATCCCTCTATTGATCCTTGAAAAACACCAGTGACTTTTTTTGGCTGAAAAAAAACACATATGTGCTTTTGTTGTCGTGATGATCGCAAAGTTGCAGTATCAATCTACTATTGGTTTGTTGGACTCTGACCTTTCTTTTGATTCAAGACTCCTGTTTTTTTATAATGAGATGGAGATGGTCGAGATTAGGGGTTTGCAATCTATTTTTGGTCCTGGTCACCTTTTTTAGGTCAATTATTCAGTTTACAGGATGATCAAGAATGTAGTATAATAATCTATCGTAAATGTATTACAGTGCAAGGGTGCAATATTACAAGCAATTGAGAATTCTAGAGGAAAGGGGGAAGTCCGTATAAGGTTGGAATTGGGAAAAGTGCAAAAAATGCCCTAAAACATGAGGGTATGATAGTTAGTCCGAGAACAAAAATTACATGATCCTCTAATGTCGTAGGACTTCTAGTGGTAACCTAAACTCGAGTCCCATAATGAGTCCTCAAATAGGGAATCAATGTAAAGTTGACCCTTTTTTGTAATTTACCCTTTGTTCTCTTATACTTCAAGCTTATATAAGAATATAAAAGACATTCAAAATTGTTTAAATTATAGAGGTATCAAACTGATGAGTCATACTACAAAAAATGAAAATGTGTGATCGAAAGAAGATTGAGGCAAGTTTTCAAATTAACAGAAAATCAATTCGGTTTCATTATAAATCACTCAACTATTAAAGATATCCACTTGTTGATGAGAACATTGGCGATTTATAAATCTAAAAAGAACCTCTATATGATGTTTATTAATTTGGAGAAGGCTTATGATTAAGACCTAAATGAGGTATTCATGAGAGTTTTGGAAAAGAGAGTCAAGAGACAAGTACTTGTCCTATATATTAACCTTATAAAAGATATACATGACGGAGCTTCATCTTGTGTAAGGATCTTGACTGGGAAGACAAACTATTTTGACATCAACATCGATCTGCATTACCTTTTAACTTAGATTATGTACGAGTTCACTAGTCACATTCATAATGAGATACATTGGTGTATGTTGTTCATCGATGATATCGTGTTGATTAATGAGAGTAGATAGGGAGTAAATGAAAAGCTCAAACTTTTGAGACACGCCTTAGAGATAAAGGATTTTGTATAAGTAGGGCTAGGACTGAACATCTTTTTGAGCCAAAAAAGGGGAAACATGCTAAGGCGCTCGCCCCAAATATATTAAATCATAATAAGAAAGAAATACTTACAGGAGCTAGGACTCGAGAAGGGTCCTGGCATGAAAAATTACATTATCAGGTTAGAACCGCTCAGAAACAAAGATAACTCTGTTTCTAGACAGCTCTAACGTGCGAATAATTGCAATAGGGAAAAAAGCTCCTTTGTTGGACGATGCTTATTTGTATGCCGCGAGTTCCAGAATGCCTCAATGTTCTACAGAAGCCACCAAGTAACTCCAGTCTCCTACCACACAGTGAAAGACTTTTCACAAATGTAGAAAAGGTGTTCAATCGTTTCCATATCAATGCCGCAGAGGGGGCTAGTAGGAGAGGCTCCCTCAAATATCGTGGAGCATCGCTCCTTTTTTAAAGTACATCTTCTCCACAATAGCCATAAAAAATGCCAATCATGCTTGACACCTTGAGATCGCAAATAAAATGGCAGTCATGAACCATATGATCGACTATCACAATTGGCAGTCTATCAACCTCTTTATAAGCATGTTTCATCGAACAACCATCATGTAGCATAGATACTCACTTCTACCCCAGATCCTGGCAGCCCACTAAGAAGCAATGTCGTGTCCATGATCCCTAAGCAAGATACTCCCAACCCACCTGCCTCTTTCGGGAGCATAATCGTCTCCCAATCAGTCGAGTAATTCCCAACATGTCCTGGCCCGACTTGCATCAGAAAAATCTACTCATAATAGTTCCAGGAGATGGCGGATGCCAACAGGTAAAAGACGCGCTGACATAAAAAACACAGGGAGTGCCACTAGAATGACCTCTATAAGCATTAATCGTCCACCTCGTGACAGGGTGGCCCGCCTTCCACCTAGAAAACTTTCTCTCCATCTTCCCAATGATAGGAAGCCAATATGTGATTGCATGCCTGCCACAAGTTAAGGAACGCTCAAGATAGTGGATCGACAAGAACCCACACTGCATTCCTAGTTCCTCTCCACAAGCCAAAGCAGCTGCTTCTGATAATCTGAAGAGGATAGTGGTCAACTTGCTTCGAGACTTGAAAGTTCGCCAAAAATCTCTAGAGTCGCCATCCCCTTTGTTTCCTCCCGACCTCCCTCAATAAAAAAGATGATGTCGTCCACGTACTGAAGTAGAGGGATGAAGATGTCCCCAAGGGAGTAACCCGCAGTGATCCCCTAATGTGTTACATGTTTTATCATGCAAGCCAAGACATCTGTGGCAAATAATAAAGAACATGTGTGCTAGGGGGCAACCCCGTCTCACACACTATTGTGGTAGGAAGAAACCCCCCTCATGATGGCCATTAACAAGCACCGAGTAGGACGTCGCGATGACACATCTCTTCATCCACGAAATCCATACGTCCGGAAAACCCCGCCTCGCCATTGTTGTCCACAAAAAATGTCAATCAATTGTATCATACACTTTGGAGAAGACCACCTTACAAAGGTCACTCATACGCCTTCTTTTCGAGTCTGTTGTAATCTTAATGGTCATTGCCATGCTATCATCAATCTTCCTACTGTGTATGAAAGCTGACTATTGGGAGAAATAATGTAATCCATGATCATATTCAATCTGTTAGCTAAGACCTTCACCAACACCAAGTAAATCGCATTGGAGAGCACAATAGGGCTAAAGTCTTCCATCCTTTCAAAAGCTTCCTTCTTTGGGAGGAGAAAAATGAAGGCCCCATTGATCTTGTCAATCCTCGCATTCCTTCTCACAAACTCTTCCACAACATCCACTACCTCTTTCCCTACCACAGACTGGAACTCTTTGAAAAAGAGCATTGAGAAACCATCCTGTCCGAGTGCCCCATCAACATTCAGATTCCAAACAACTTTAACATCTTCCAGCTTAAATCTGTGGATAAATTGTTCTGCATGTCACTCAGAAAGTAGCACCGCCCCCAGACCAATGCACGTCCATGGTCTGCCCACAGCTCTTCACGAGAACTCCCGAAAGTGATCAACAAGCACCTGGCCCATAACACGATCGCCCTCCACCAGGGTACCATTAACCACAACGAACCTAATCATATTATGATGATACCTTCCATAAGCAATACTATGGAAATATTTAGTGTTAGTATCCCCCTCTTTGTGTCATATTTGCCTCGACCTTCGTTTCCATTATGCTACGTGATTGTTGTCTTCAAGTGTAATTATCTTTTGGGTTGCCTCCCTCTCCAAGATCATCCACAACCAAATATCTAACATCTTTGATCCCATCAAGCATGCTCGCTTCTGTTTTTGCGGCCATTCATCGAACACGTCTTGCCTCCCGAACCGCTTTCTTAAACATACAAGGCCTTGAACGCAACGAAGCCAACTTCAGGGCCATGCACATGACGGCGGATCCAGAACGCATCGCAGCAGTACAATAGTCGGACACCATCTCTCTGAAATTGTCCTCTAGAAGCCAAGATCTCTCGAACCTGAATGCGGCCTGGAAGATGCTGCGGAAAGGGGGAATGACCCCATAAGCCTTGACGAGGCTAAGAATCGGTCAATCCATGAATGAGAACTAGTGTTTCGCCACGTATACCTCATATCAGGCACATCAATCACCTCTAGTAGTAGGTCATGAATCAATTCTACAAACTCAAGGGAACCTAGATCCTGACCACCATGAAGGCGAGGGCTGTCTGGAGAGAGTATATATACATTAAAATCTCCACCAATTAACCAAGCCTCTCTTAGATAAGAATTCTAATATCATGAAAGTTAGTCCAAAGACCCACCCTTTGCACTGACAAGTTAGGGCCACATACACAAGATACAATCAAGTGTGGGCCATTGCAAACATCCTGGAGGGGGACCGTCTGAACATGCATGCCCTTAAGTTTAAAAATATAAGTAAATCGAGAGTTCTTCCAAGCAACGACTATCCCCCCAATGCTCGTCTAGCTCTCGGAAATCTAAGAGGTCCCTTGCACCTATGAGTTCCAAACAAAAGTAGACAAGGTAGCGATCTTCGTCTCTTGCAGCATGGTAATATCGCAACTCCAATCGGTCAAAAATGAACCGACCGTTCTTTACTTTTCTGAGTCACCCGAACCTCTTACATTCAATGTCAGAATCTTCATTTAGGAACCAATTTTTCCATCGATGTTGGGATTATGCTCGAAAGCAACCCCACACGAGCTCAAATTACCAGGTTCCCCTTTCAAACATCGTAGGTCTTCTACGTTTCCTGTATTATTTCATCATCCCTCCAACTCCCCTCTATACTACGGAAGAACAAGATGAGGATGAGCGTAAGCGTTGTCAAGACTAGCAGAAGGCGAGATGGTTTTGGCATTGTTATGTGGCTACATGTTGAACCCAACAACTCCACACCTGAGTCCAAAGCTCTCACCCATGAAGGGCAAACATTCATCGAAGCGGGTTTAAGGGCAAAACCCATTAGGGAGGCAACCAGAGCACCCTCACGATTTGCTTCGGAAAAAGAGGAAGGCCAAGAGTAATTGGAAACTCTCTCGCAACTTTCATCCTGGAAGACAAACCCTTCGAATGCATCAACAACAACAGAATGTCATGTAAGCACTGTAGAGACCAATATTATTATATGTTATGTACCTGTTCGTAATTTCTTATTGTTCTCTGGACTACTATGTATTTTACCCGTGAGGTCTCTCCCTATATAAGAGAGCCTAGGGTTCCCTTGAATAACAGATCACTCATTTTTCACAACATGGTATCAGAGCCTAAACCCTAGGACTCTCCCACGCCCCCCCCCCTCTCTTCTCTCTTCACCATCGCCCGCCTTCTCTGGCCTCCGCCTACCGTCGCCGCCTCTCCGGTCCACGCCCCTGCCTTCCGCCCGGTCCCAGGCCCTCGGTCTCCCACCTCCAGCCGCCGGTCCCAGCACTGTCCCATCTCGCCGGCTTCACCCCAGTCGGCGCCCGCCCTCTCCGGTGCCCTCAGTCGTAGCCGCCTCCTTTGCCATATATATGGATTTAGGTGTGTAACGTCATACACACTCAAATCCTATGCAGTTCGTGTAGACAATTGTCTCTTTTGTCTACAAACCCTAGTACTTCATCTCCGGCGTTATGTCAGACTCCAAGGTTGATATGCCCTCCATAGGCGCGTTCAAAGGTCCCGCGCCGATAGTAAAGATGGATGGGACGAATTATGAGCTCTGGGCGATACAGTTCATGAGCCTCATGAAGTCAAACGGTAAGAAGCATATTCTTACCGAGGAAGAGCCGGCAAAGAAGACAGGGATATATGCCCCGTGGGAGGCTGATGATTCGTATGCCAAGGTTTGTTGTCAGGCACACTGTCGATGGAGATTGCCAATGATGTCCTCCATCAACCCGCTGCCAAGGCAATGTGGGATATTCTGGCTGCAACGTATTCCCAAGTGCGGAATGAGACCAAGATGTTACAGCTCCAGCATGATATATTCACGATGAAGCAGAACGGCATGCCTCTTCACTCCTTGTACACGTCCCTGAGAGGGATGTTTGAGAAGTTATATAGTACCATTCCACTCACATCGACTCCTTAGCAGCAGAAGACATTTAGGAATGCCACCATGGTGGGCGTTCTACTTGCAGCCCTAGATCCTAAGTATGAGGCCGCCCGCTCTCAGATTTTGGCCGATAAAGTTATTCCTCCAATGGAGGATGTTTACCGAAGGCTCAGTCGCATATCAGTTTCTTCCAGCTCATCTACTCCACCCCCATCGGCGATGGCAGTATCGCGTGGGAGAGGTGGTCAGTTTTCTGGTCTCGGACGTGGAGTCCGTGGTAGGGGTGGTCGCTTTCGTCAGCCATGTTCGTACTGTCACCGCACAGGCCACTCGGAGGACATGCTACTCTAAGCATGGGTTCCCAGCATCGGTGCGAGTAGCCGAACATGCTCTGCCCCAGTCAGCATCCAATGCAGACAACTGTTTCGAGGAGTTTGTGGCACGTCTACGTGATATTATACCACAATCATCTACTGATTCTTCTGGTGGACCTTCAGATGTTGCTGCCGCAGCTTCTTCCAGTTCCTCTGTTGCTGCTAGTACCTCAGGTAGTGATACTGCATTTACGTCTTGTCATGATATATCTGATTGGATTATAGATTCTGGTGCCACACATCATCTCTGCCGAGATCGAGAGAGACTTGAGTCCTACAAGGACATTCCCCATGGTCGTTCAGTACAGATCGCAGATGGTACTCATTCCCCCCTTGTTGGACAGGGGGAGGTCTTCCTATCTCCTTCTATGTGTCTACAGAATGTTCTACATGCTCCTGAGTTCTCCATGAATCTGTTGTCTATTAGTCAGATTACGAAGGATTTGCACTGTCGTGCTATATTTGACCCCTCTTCTCTTATTTTTCAGGACATACTAACGGGCAGGGTGATTGGTTGTGGCTCTGAGCAGAATGGTTTGTATCGGCTGGTCCGGAATTCTTATGCTGATGTCTCTTCTCATTCCGCAGGACCAGTATCTCCGTACATCTGACATCTTCGCTTTGGTCATCTCCTGCTCCAGAAAATGCGACATCTTCTGCCTCAGATCTCTCCCAGTTCTTCCTTTTGTTGTGAAGCATGTCAGTTGGGAAAGCATCATCGGTCTAGCTTTCCTAGTCGTCAGAGTCGGAGCACTAACTCCCCGTTCGAGTTGTTTCACATTGATATATGGGGTTCAAGTCGTATTCCCGATCATCAGGGACACAGATTCTATCTAGTGGTAGTGGATGATTTCTCTCGTGTATGTTGGGTTTTTCTCTTAAAGAATAAATCTGAAGCAGGAGATGTGATTAAAAATTTGATTAATGAAGTGCAGAATGTGTTTTCCTCTACTGTCAAATATATTCGTACAGATAATGCTCTAGAATTCTGCACACGGTCTCTCTCTCAATTTCTTTCGTCGAAGGGAATTATTCACCAAACTACTTGTGCGTACACATCTCACCAGAATGGCGTGGCAGAAAGAAAGCATCGTCACCTTCTTGATATTACTCGAACTCTCCTTATTCAGAGTTGTGCTCCTATCTCTTTTTGGGGGGGATGCTGTTCTTACAGCTTGCTACCTGGTCAATCGTATGTCGTCTTCTGTCCTTGGTGAGAAATTTCCTCTTTCTATCATTTTTCCTGACAAGGAATTATTCTCACTTACTCCGCGTATCTTTGGTGCTGTTGCATTTGTTCATCTCCTGACTCCTGGGCTTGACAAACTCTCTCCTAGAGCTGTCAAGTGTGTCTTTGTCAGTTACTCTCGGACTCAGAAGGGCTATCGTTGTTATGACCCCATAAACAAGAAATACTTTGTCAGTGCTGACGTCACGTTCTTTGAGTCTGTTATGTATTTTTCCTCTGCAGGTGACAGGCTGGTACCAACCACTACCAACGATGATGTCTATGTCCCTCCGCCTCCTAGTTAGAGTTCACCTGAGTCCACTCCTGCTCCTGTTACTACGTTATCTTCACCACCACTACCTCCACAACCTCGTGTATCTTGGGTTTTTCTCTTAAAGAATAAATCTGAAGCAGGAGATGTGATTAAAAATTTGATTAATGAAGTGCAGAATGTGTTTTCCTCTACTGTCAAATATATTCGTACAGATAATGCTCTAGAATTCTGCACACGGTCTCTCTCTCAATTTCTTTCGTCGAAGGGCATTATTCACCAAACTACTTGTGCGTACACATCTCACCAGAATGGCGTGGCAGAAAGAAAGCATCGTCACCTTCTTGATATTACTCGAACTCTCCTTATTCAGAGTTGTGCTCCTATCTCTTTTTGGGGGGATGCTGTTCTTACAGCTTGCTACCTGGTCAATCGTATGTCGTCTTCTGTCCTTGGTGAGAAATTTCCTCTTTCTATCATTTTTCCTGACAAGGAATTATTCTCACTTACTCCGCGTATCTTTGGTACTGTTGCATTTGTTCATCTCCTGACTCCTGGGCTTGACAAACTCTCTCCTAGAGCTGTCAAGTGTGTCTTTGTCAGTTACTCTCGGACTCAGAAGGGCTATCGTTGTTATGACCCCATAAACAAGAAATACTTTGTCAGTGCTGACGTCACGTTCTTTGAGTCTGTTATGTATTTTTCCCCTGCAGGTGACAAGCTGGTACCAACCACTACCAACGATGATGTCTATGTCCCTCCGCCTCCTAGTTAGAGTTCACCTGAGTCCACTCCTGCTCCTGTTACTACGTTATCTTCACCACCACTACCTCCACAACCTCCTAATACACCTTTACCAAAATTCTATACACGTCGGTCAGGTCCTGCTCAGGCTACACGTCAGACATCCATCACGCCTCAGGTATGTTCAGATGGCATTACTACTGACGGGTCAGATATGGTACATGTGCAGGATTCTTCATTTCAGGAGGAGACTACACCATCAGTACAGTGGACGATGACCTTGATATTCCTATTGCTATCCGGAAGCAAAAGCAGACGTGTGCATCTTATCCCTTTGCTTCACAGGTGTCTTTTCATCGCCTCACATGTGACTTTCAGATATTTACTGCAGCTTTGTCTTCCGTGGGCATACCACGGACCTATCAGGACGCTATCAAGATTGATTGCTGGCGAATGGCTATGGAAGAAGAGTTGCGTGCCTTATAGTCTCGTGACACATTGACCTTGGTTATTGCTCCTCCTGATGCATCCATTGTTAGTTGTAAATGGGTATTCACAGTTAAATACCATGCGGATGGCAGTCTAGATCGGTACAAGGCGTGGTTGGTCGCGCGAGGTTTCACACAAACCTATGGAGTGGACTATATGGATACATTTTCTCCGGTGGCTCGTCATTCTACTCTTCGCATTTTCTTATCAGTTGCTGTGGTACGCGACTGGACTATATCTCAACTGGATGTCAAGAATGCCTTCTTTTATGGAGATCTGCAGGAGGAAGTCTGCATGCAGCAGCTACCAGGGTTCACTGCTGAGGGGGAGAAGCATATGGTATGTAGACTTCACAAGGCAATTTATGGCCTCAAACAGAGCCTAAGAGCGTGGTTCCAGAAGCTTTCCCATCTGATTGAACGATATGGATTCAAGAGGTCGAATGCAGACCACTCGTTGTCTATTCAGAAGTCTTCTGCAGGTACGGTTGTCATCATGGTCTATATTGATGATATTCTGGTTACAGGAGATGATGTTCAGGGAATAGAGAGGGCAAAGGCATTTCTAGGCCATCAGTTTGTCAAGAAGGATCTTGAAACCCTAAGATACTTTCTGAGGTTGGAATTTGTCAGGAATGCACAGGGTCTGGTGATGACCCAAAGGAAGTACATTACAGATTTTTTGACTGAAACAGGCATGGCTGGATGCAGACCATCGAGTATTCCCATGGATCCAAGCATGGAACTGTATGATGATGACACTGTTGAAGTGGACAAGAGGAGATATAGAGAAATAGTGGGTAAGCTCCTTTATATTACCATAACTCGACCCGATATTGCCTTTGCAGTAAGCCGGGTGAGTCAATTTATGGAGCAGCCAAGACAAGTTCATATGGATGCCATATACATGATACTGAGGTATCTGAAGTCTTCTCTAGGTTCAGGGTTGCTATTTCAAAAGGGCGCAGATTTATCTATTTCAGCATGTGCAGATGCCGATTATGCAGGATGTCCTAAGGATCGAAAGTCAACCTCAGGATTTACCGTTTTTGTTGGGAGCTCTCTGGTTTCTTGGAAAAGCAAGAAACAAACTGTTGTGGCAAGGTCCAATGCTGAATCTGAATATAGGGCCATGGCGCAAGCAAGCACGGAGATGATGAGGGTTCGATCTGTGCTAGAGGATTTACATGTAGCCGTACCTTTACCCATGCAGCTTCAGTGTGACAATCAGGCAGCATTGTTTATTGCCAACAATCCAGCATTCCATGAAAGAACAAAGCATATTGAAGTTGAATGCCACTACACTAGAGACTTGATCCAGAGAGGATTGATATCGACAGCTCACGTGATCTCAGGGGATCAGACTGCCGATGTACTCACCAAGTCGTTGCTCAGAGGACCCTTCCAGAGATGTTCTTCCAAGCTGAGCATGATAGACATCTACGCTCCACCCTGAGGGGGAGTGTAGAGACCAATATTATTATATGTTATGTACCTGTTCATAATTTCTTATTGTTCTCTAGACTACTATGTATTTTACCCGTGAGGTCTCTCCCTATATAAGAGAGCCTAGGGTTCCCCTGAATAACAGATCACTCATTTTTCACAACAAGCACCGAATTGAAATGAGCAGATAGGGTTGCACTCGAAATGAGTCTAGGATCTCGATCACAAAGCAAATCAGGTAGGAGACCCAAGACGGGTTCGGGGTCATGTGCTAACATATGGTCATGTTGAAACCCCAACTTGGGTTTGGGGCACAAAACGAAGTTGGATTCCGAACCAAGTCCATTAAGTTCTAGCAATCGATAGTTTCGGGTCAGACTAATACTTAACTACGAACCCAAGAGGAGATCCCTCATCAAGAGTGCCAGAAGAACCCAACACTCAAGAGCATCCTTGCAGGTGCATGGTCTTCAGCAAATCACAAGATTGGCAAGAAAATGGGTATTCATCGCCTTCCCGAAATGCATCTTATATCTAGAGATGTATTTAAGAGGGCTCAAAAAAATATATATTGATCATCTAATAATTATATATGAATATAGCTCTTCTTTTAGAGGCTCACTCGAATATATATTTCCCTAGAGTCTAGGTTACAAGCTTGTCTCCTACCCGATAGTGCATTTTCAAGGCCGGTAACCGAGGGCCCATTTTGAATTTCGAAATCCGGTGGAAGCATATCCCTCGTGGATTTCGCCCCAAAATACGTAACCGACATCTCCTTCGTCGTACAATCGTCCACTTCCAAGGTTTCAGAGGTTGTCGGCGATGTTAGCTGTGAACTTCCGGTATTATCACCTTGCTAGAGCACTGATGGTGGTGAAGGTGGAGTAACCGCCTAGATTAGTAGCTGGAAACAAGCATGGCATACCATCAACGAATAAAGAACCTCTGAGGGGAGGGTTTTCAACCCCTTAATGATAGTAATGGTGACATCTGGGTCCATTTCCGGCTGAAGACCATCAGAAAGGATCTTCGACACTACATCAAGATGCCTCACTTTCAAACGTAGCACCTTTATTATTCGCAATAAGAATGAAACAACAAAGATTCGAAAAACCTTGGTTGAGGAGGCAAATGTCTCTCCATCCGTAAATCAAAGAATCCCCAAAGATTCTCCCTTTCAAACACAAGGATAACAACATGTCCGCCTCCGGTAAAGAAAGCCCTCTTGTGCAGCACACCTTCTCCAAAAGCACCACGTCACCTGAGAAAGATGCACCAACTTTCTCTTGAAAAGCCTCTATTAGCAAGGCAACATCCCAGCATGCCTCTACATAGACTCCAATCAACAACCCATCCTTCCTCAAATCAAATTTTTGCGACCAAATTCCCGAGTTAATGCCTACATATGCATGAGTAATGCACCACCCCCCATGTGTCGTTGATCTTTGGAGTATCAATGACAGGAGTGAAGAATTCACTGAAGCTCAAGGTACTCAGCACACTGATGACCCCCAAAACCAAAGTCGAAGTAGCAAAGCAGCACTGAGCACAAGGCAGTCCAATGTCTATAAACCCCACACTGAAAAAAAAAGATGACCACATTTGCGGTGAGACACAAATGCCCGGCCCTCATCCGCCCTTTCTTCTTCCTGTTTGGTGGCGCTCGTTACCTTCTTCCCTTCAAGATCGGTATCCCTCATTACCTTCTTCCCTTCATGGTTGGTAGCCCTCGCACAAGTCTTCACACCTTCTTGCACCACCTACCAGAGACGCTATCTCTTGCGCCAAGGGCTCCCCACCTCCTTCGGTACATCCAGTAAAACTGAATATACATAGTGCACAATTTATGGAAGCAGTAGTGAAGGAATCGATGTGAAGATTGAGGCAATAACATTCAGAAGAAAGATTCTTTTAGATACTTGGGATCTATTTTGCAACACGTTGGGAAATCGATGTAGATGTTACTCATGGACTAAATACACGTTGGCTAAATTGGAGAGGAGTCTCTATTATTCTATGTGATAAGAAAAATTCCTTTTAAAATCAAAGGAAAGTATTACAAAGTATTCGTGAGACCTGCTATGCTCTATGGATCTGAATGTTGGCTTATGAACCATAGACATGTGCAAAGAATGACAATAGTAGAAATAAAAATACTAAAATAGATGTGTGACCCATTCACAAAAAGATTCGATTCGAAATGATGCGATCAAAAGGAAGTTGGTTTAGCTCCGATAGAGGATAAGATGAGAGAAAACTGTTTAAGATGGTCTGACCGTTTGCAAAGGAGGTCGGTCGATGTACCAGTTAGACGATGTGAAATTTGGGATATTGAGCCGACTAAGAGAGGGTGAGGAAGGCCCAAGAAGTGTTGGAATGAGACTATCTAAAGGGATCTTAGTTATTTGGATATAAGCCCGAGAATGACACAAGATAGATCAGATTGGAGGCAAAGAATCTATGTAGATGGCCCTACTAAATGAAGGAAAAGGCTTTGTTGTTGTTTCTTGGAGATAAGCTGTCATGAAATCTCCAATACTATATGTATTTACAAGGTTTATTACCATAAAATAATAATATAATTAGCATGCACAAATTTTGCTAAAATTATTTACTTTGAAAAAATAGTGGGGACGATGCCACACACCTTTACTTTGGGCGTTCCTTAGCAATGGAAGATTGGAACAACCATACAATTCCCTAGACTAGTCTCCATCTCAGTCAACATTTTAAGCAAATTCATCAGAAAGGGGATAAGAGCTAGTCAAGAGGGTAGTCTATGTACGAAGGCATGACATGTGTGGACCAATTTTGATTTGAGTGATCTGGTTACAACAAAATGAGGTCATCTCTAAGGCGAACATACAATGTGCGGAGAACATGATCAATTAGGTTTTAAACTACTAGAGTGTAAGGGAGGGTTATTTGTAGTTTTCTTGTAATTGTTGGTATTCTTTTTATTGATTATTTAGGATGATTACTAATCCCTTCCCGGTCAAGATTATCGAATACCATAATTCATATGTCAAATCATCATCCTTTAGTCATGGATTCGTACCGACATGCGAGCTAGGGCGACTCCGCGTGGGGGCGATTCCGCGTGGGGGTGTTTCCACGCGCGGTCGCGAGCGAGTAGCGGCGGGCGTTCGCGACGCGGGCGGTGGTGGGGTGCGCTGCGAGCTTCAGCGCGCAGGGGCAAGTGGATGCGGCGCGCTCGGCTGCGAGCGACTGCAGCGAGCAGGCGCAAGTGTTTTGGCTTTCGGAGACCTAGGCGCGGGTGCGACTCCGCTGGGTCGCCAGTGCGTGAGGGCGAGTGGATGTGGCGAGCGCCTGCAACGTGCAGGCGCGGCTCCTTCGGCGTTCGGTGAGATCGGCGAGCGGTGCGGTTTTGGGAGAGCGGGTGCGGCACCTAGCAGAGTAGCCAGCGAGGGCTCGGGTGAGAGTGAGAGTTGGCGCTTGGTGGAAGGGCGTCGGAGGAGGCGGCTCGCTACTGCTTCTGGGCGCGGGCATGGACCGCCGCCGTTCACCCCTTTCGGACTGGGCTGCTTCCGCTGCGGAGGTCTCGACCATTGGGCACGGGCGTGCCATGAGCCCTTGCGCTGCTTCTCATGCCGGTGCTTTGGCCATTCACAAAGGCGTTGCCCGTTGGCTGAGCTCCAAGCGAACGTGCTGGTTGGAGAGGGTGGTGGAGAGGGGGCGCTTTTCTTGGCGTCTTCTGATGTGGGGCTTGTGTCCAAGGCTTCATTTAAGGGAGATGTGGCTCGGCGTTCACCGTGGAGGGCATTGGCGAGAGGGCTCCGTGATTCCGAGTTACGGAGTTTGTTGCGTGGGTCGGAGGCTGGGTTGTTGCAGTTGAGGTGGCGGAGGCCAAGGGTGTGGGATGTTGTCGTGTTGCCTGCCAGGATGGAGAAAGTCGTTATCAGGGGGCTTCCGCTGGGGGCGAGGACGAAAGAGAGCATTTGAGGGTTGTTGCGGGGCGTTCTAGTGGTCGACTCCATCGAGAGTTCGGGTTGTCATCCCGGACAACCATTGGAGGTCGTGCTTCGGGTGAGGCCGAGAAGATGGGTTGGTGGGAGGTTCGGTTGGATGGTAGGCGACTGCTTCTTGAGCTGGTGGTCGCGGATGTTTGGGCAGCTTGTCAGGCGATTGGGCATCGCGGGTGGGAGGCCAACTTGACCGAGGTGTCGTCGGAAGGTGGAGGTCCAAGGCAGCGATCTGTTGTTCAGCACCCGGAGGAGGGGGCTCGGCTCCCGGAGGTGGAGCGGTTTAGTGTGGGGAGGGGGGAGGGGGGGGCGACATCCGAGCGTGGCGTGCTTCCCGAAGGAGGCGATTCGGTTCGGCGCAATATCCGCGGTGGGTTTTCCGAGAGTGGTGGTGGTTCCTCTGCCTTGGCACCTTACGGTGGGCACAGGAAATGCTTTGGGGGGTGGTGGGGCCCGGCTAGATGGCGCTCGGCTGGTTTTACATTCCGTCGGGGCGGATCCTGCTCGGTCGCATTTCGAAGGTGGGGGTTCGGCCCGAGGTGTGGTGGGTCTTGCTCAGTCCGATGGTGGTGAGAGGGGGGAAGCTGCGATCGAGTCGCAGTTGGAGGTATCTGCAGAGGTGTTGCTTCTTGAGGTGGGGGCAGGGTGGACCTGCTGGGAGGGGAGGCAGTCGCGTCGGTATCTGAAGTGTGGCGGAGGGGCTCGGCTGGGGATGGGGCTGATCCAGCTGGTTTGGGCGTGGCGGGGGGGGAGGGGTGGTGGTCTTCGCCTTCGGTCCTGAGGGCCGCCGGTGTGGATGAGGAGGTGGGCTTTGGGTTGCCGTTTCTGGAAGGGGAGGGGTCGCAGCAGCGGCGTTTCGGGGTGGCATACGAGAGGGGGGGAGGGGCGGAGGAGGGCAGAGAAGGTGGCGAGGGCTTCCTTGAGGGCCTCTTTGTCTTCGGGGGCGACTGCAGAGGTTGTGTGTCTGGAGTCGACCAGCCCGTTGGTGGTGCGGAACAGATTTGCTGCTCTCGACAGGGATATTGCGAGGCGCTTGGGGGTTATCCCTCCGAGGAAGATGGACGCTTCGTTGCCTAAATGAAGGTGCTATCATTGAACGTGAGGGGCCTGGGCCGACCCGAAAAAAGGCTCGGGGTGCAGAATTTGGTGAGAGAGGCCGGAGCAGATATCGTCTTGCTTCAGGAGACAAAGTTGCAGTCTCTGGACGATCAGGTGCGGTGGGAGATGAGTAGGGGGAGGTTTTCGCAGTGACTGGGAAAGAGGCATCAGGTGCTTCGGGGGGGCTTCTATCTGGTTGGCGGTCCGATTCGTTCGATCTGCTGGGGACTTCCGTCTCCTTGTTCACCTTGTCGGTAAGGCTTCTGCAGAGAGCGGATGGGATTTGTCTGTTCGTCACTAATGTCTATGGCCCGTGTCGGCGAGAGGATGGTAGCTTGGCTGCGGACTTGGAGAATGTTGTGCCTGAGGTTGGTGATGTTGTTTGGATCATCGATGGTGACTGGAATGTCACGTTGTTCCAGGACGACAGGCCGGGGGGTGATGAATCTCGTATTCATCATGCTAAAA
Organism: Ottelia alismoides; assembly: GCA_037367405.1. Taxonomy (NCBI): domain Eukaryota; kingdom Viridiplantae; phylum Streptophyta; class Magnoliopsida; order Alismatales; family Hydrocharitaceae; genus Ottelia; species Ottelia alismoides. The sequence continues at coordinate 706,257 of JAZKJV010006723.1, forward strand.
TTCACATATTAAACCCCTGGCTTAATCAAACCAATAAAAATCTCCATTAATTCCTTATTTTTATCTTGTAATATATTGTGTATAATTAACCTTATTTAATTGTTTTAAATTTCCTTTATTTTCTTTGTATTTATTTTATCATCAAAAAACCCTAAAAATTAGGTAGAGTAATTGTCCATAATTCACTAACCATTAAAAAGACTAAAAAATACAAAAACAACTCAAAATAAAAAAAGTCGGTGTTTTTATCCCCCTTAAAAATACCCCCAAAAATACTTTTTGTACAATTGACCTCTTTTGGCTTTTTGTCCAACATGAAAGTTGTAGATCGCGTCGAGACGAGCAACTTTCATGTTTTAACTTTTTTTCTAATTTTGCCTCTAACTATTTCTTTTGTATTTTTCTTTGTTTTTATTTTTCTGAATTTTCTGATTGGGCCACGTGGCGCCCTCTGGGCTGCCCACGTGGCCCGCCTTCCCTTCCGCCACCTAGCATTCGCCTGGGCCGTCAGATCTCCTCCATCTCCGTCGTCCATCTGTCGCTCACTCCCAGCCGTCAGATCAGGCTTCTTGATTTGATCTCGGCCACACGTCACCGCCTCAACCTCAGCCGCTCGATCCCCTCCTCATCCTCACGTCGCCCCTTCACCTAGGCCGTTAGATCCACCTCCTATCCCATGGCTTGCATCTCTCCACGCCACCCCATTCATCTCCACCGTACGATCAATCCCGCCTTCTCATCAGCGCCGCACACACCCGCATTAATCTCATCCACCCGGTCCACTCTTCCAGATCCAATCCTAACCCTCCGTCCGTGCCATCATCCTGACCGTTAGATCGTACGATCTGACGGTCTACAACCCTTTGTCAACCTCCAGCTCCCTCTCTCCCAGGCGTTACGCCCCGCTAACCCACCGCCCCCTTCCTTTTTTTAGCACCCGTGTCCGACCACCTCGCCTGCTCGTAACGCTTCCTCCATGAAACCTTACCCTCCGATGGCATCACGCACGACCATCACTCCTCCATTAAACCCTCGGCCGTCGAAACCCCCCTCTTCACAGCGTAACCGTCGGACCTTCTCCACCTATAAAAGCCTTCGGCCGCCATCGTCAACCCCCGTCCACCATTCCACGGGCGAAGGCCCAGCTTCCCTCGCCCCTCCGGTGACAGCGGAGGGGCGGATCGTCGAGGCGACGATGACCCAAGCGCAGGTATCGACCCACGGCCACCATGGCCGTGCTGCGAGCGCCATCACGCTCCGCTGAGCTCCGTGCCACGGCCGAGCATGCTGGACGACGACCCCGAGCTCCGATGGAGCTCTCCCACAGGCAAATTCCTCCGCCAAATACCTTGCTCCGGCGAGGTAAATTCCCCTTCTCTTTCTCTTAATTTTCCTGTTCTCTCCGATCATTATCACCTTCCACCGCTTATCACTTCATCTCCGCCGCATTTCGCTCATACACGCCAACCCCTCCGCCACCACCTTTTCTTTCTCTACAACCTGAACCACCCTCACCACCTCCTCCTCTGCTCTGCCGGAGAAGGAGCCCTTGGTCCCCCGCTCCAATCACCTCCCTGGGACTCCATCTCACTCACCTCGCACGTACGACACGCTTCGGCTATACCCTTAACCTCTGCAGTGCTCAAGACTTCAATGGCTGGAGTTAGAACAGGTGCTCCGATCTTCTCCTCCGCCACCGGTGGCACGTCATCGATCTGCCAATCCATTCGCTGCCGGAGGACCGCCACGTCACCAGCTGCTTCGCGAGGGCCCGGGCTTTCTTCTCCGATCATCAGAAGGCCTTGCGGGGCACGGTGGAGCTCTAGCGAGCCCACCGGAGCCCCGCCGCCTCCGGTGGGCCCGCGGCGGAGGGAGACGATACAGATACCGTCCAATCGATTCGATCGGACGGACGTGATGTAGACACATGGCAGCCCAAACCTCCAGACGATCCTACAGGCTCGGGCCCTCCTGAACCTCGACCCGAGCCACCAGTTGCTACCATGTAGCCTCGAGCCAAGGCGTCCTTCCGAGCCTAGCCCTCGCGTGCTTTGCACGTGGGGTGCTGGGAAAATTGCAGGATAGACCCAGGAACTAAAGATAATTGCAGAATGGTCCCCAGGCAGGTGCCTCACGTGCGTGCCTGGGTATTTTACAGGGAGGCCCTTTAAGTTTCCTGAATTTGCAAAAATACCCCCGCGCATGGAAAAATTATAGTGGGGCCCAGGCGGTTTTTGATATTTACATTTAGGTCCCTCCAGGGTGGAGGGACCTAAATGTAATAGTTATCCTTTTTATTTCTTGCATTTTATTTACATTTATGCTCCTGCATTGTTTTTAGCATAACTTGAGCATCATAGGCCCAAATTGCATGATTTTAGTGTCGTTTTGATCCTTGTTTCTTCATCTACATCATGGCATGTTTAATTTTCTCATATGCCACTGTTTTAATAGAAGTGATTTTTTGTGATATATGATGACCTTGCTCTTCTTATCCTTGTTCTGATTTGATGAATGTCCTTCATGTTGTGATTAAAACGACCCTGATTTCCATTTTTATTATGTTGCTCATATTTTTAGCGTATATTTGTAATCTTTTGTTTAGCATACATGTAACCTTGCGTAATCGTTCATTCATGACTTTATAATTGCATAAAAATCAACTAAAAATTGCATGCATCATATTATTGCATGATAAAATGCATAGTTCATCATGCAGACCTGAAATTGAGAAATAATTCACACATGTGCTTCATTGATCAAAATTCGATAAATAGATTAAGTAGCGGTGTCCCTGTGGTCGACCTTGGTAGACTTGCCAAGTATAAATACTCCACAACATTCAAAGATTGTTATATTTTGCTGAACCGAATTTGCCTCCTATACTACGACAATTCATCATTATTAAAGAGGCAAATTTGACGTTCATCAGGGGGCGGTGGTTCTGATCTTAGATCTACTCTGATATTAGGCAGTGGTTCGTTCTCTGGGTTTGTCCGTTGTGGATGTGGCCGGCTGCAAGTATACTTGGAGGAATTCGAGATAGAGGTCCAGACTTGACAGGTTCATGATGTCGGTTGAGGCGGGGAGGCTTTCCCGCTGGCGAGGGCTTCGGCTCTTCCGAGGACACTCTCGGATCACACTCCTGTTCTTTGGTTTTCTGGGGAGGATCGCTTGGCTCGGTTCTCCTTTCGTTTTGAGAAGAAGTGGTTGTTGGAGGAGGGATTCCGGGACCTGGTGATTGATCATTGGCGGCTTCTGTGGTCACAGGTTTGGCGGTGTCGCGCTTCGCGGCCAAGCTTGATTCCCTAAGGCGGTTGCTGTTGACTTTTGGGAAGGATGTTGCCAGGAGACGGCGAGCCGTCAAGACAGAGGTAGAGGCTGGGATATGCAGGTTGGATCGGCTGGACAATGATCGGGGACTAACTCTAGAAAAGGTGGAGGAGAGGGCAACGTGGTTAAAGGCGGTGTTTCGGGAGGACAGGAAAGAGGAGGTTCATTGACGACAGAGATCGAGGCAAAAGTGGCTAAGGGAAGGAGACGCGAACACGCGTTTCTTTCGTTCCGTGGCCTCCGGAAGGAGGAGAAGGAATTTCTTGCATGAGGTGGAGGTGGCGGGCCAAAGGGTGTTGGGCGAGAGGAACATTGGAGTCGCCTTGCGGAAGCACTTTCTGAGGGCTTCGAAGAGAGTGGCGGTGGAGAATGGTTGAGGATGGACGGTTCGGGGGCGGGGTCTTTAAGTGGGGCCCAGGTAGATTCTTTAGTGGCCGTTTTTACGGAGGAGGAGGTGCACAGGGCGGTTTGGGATCTGAATGCGGACGGGGCTCCTGGCCCGGATGGCTTCTCTATATCATTTTACCGAGAGTTCTGGGATGCGTTGAAGGATGACATTTTGGAGGTTCTGACTGAATTCAGGGGTGGCAACAAGAGTTTTGAGAAAGTTAACAGGGCCTTGATTTTTTTGCTGCCGAAGAAAGAGACCCCAGTAGGGGTTGGGGACTACAGGACGTTTTCTATCTCTAATGGTATCTATCTCATTGGCGTCAAGGTGCTGGCGAGCAGACTTAGAGCTGTCTTGTCCTCTGTGGTCTTACCGGCACAATCTGCGTTTATTCGTGGATGGTGTATGGCGGATGGAATCGTGACTGCTTCGGAAATCTGTCGTGAGTGGAAGAGGACTTCAAAGAAAGGGGCAATTTGGAAGATTGACTACGCCAAGGCCTACGATTGTGTCAGTTGGAGATTCCTGTGGACATCACTGCAGAAAAGGGGATTTCCGGAAGAATGGATTGCTTGGGTTAAGAGATGCGTCACCACTTGCTCCTGCTCTGTGTTGGTCAACGGGAGACCGGAGGGGGGTTGGTTCCAGTCGCAGAGGGGTGCGTCAAGGATGCCCCCTAGCTCCCATGCTTTTTGTGTTAGTTGCGGATTGTCTTGCGGTCTTGTTTCAGCGGGCGGTTGAGGAGAGTTGGTGCGAGGGTTTCAAGATGGGGGACATCTCCGTTCCGGTGTTGCAATATGCGGACGACACGCTGATCTTCCTGGGGGGGACGGAGGAGCAGAACCACAATGCGGCTATTTTGGTGGATTTGTTTGGCTGCCTCTCAGGTTTGCAGATTAACAGGCAGAAGTCGGTCCTGGTTCCAATGGAGATGGATGGCGAGGAGAGTAACAGGTTAGCGGCGTGGGCAGGTTGCCCGCTGGGGAGATTACCGATAACCTATCTGGGATTGCCTTTGGTTGATAGCAGGCTGAGGAAGTCCGATTGGGACTGTGTTCTTCGGAGAATGGAGCGGATGGAAGGGTGGAAGGCTACCACCCTGTCCAAGGGTGAGAAGCTTACATTACTGAAGCACTTTCTCTCAACCATACCGATTTTTTTCTTCTCGACGAGATTAATGCATGTTGGTGTTAGAAGGAAGGTGTAGGCTTTGATGAGATCTTTCTTCTGGTCAGATGGGAGACAGACAACGAGGGAGTTGCACCTGGTGGCTTGGAAGGATCTTGCTGTACCTGTTTGAGAGGGAGGCCTAGGCGTCAGGGGTGTGGAATCAATGAACAAAGCCTTGTTAGCAAAATGGATGGTGCGCATTTAGGGTCCATCCGATTCGTCGGTTTTGCGGTTGCTGAGGGAGATTTATGGCGTCACTGGGGACTTGGTAGCGGCGAGGAAGCGTCATGAGTCTTCCTTGTGGAGTGGGATCCGTGTCGTGATTCCAGGACTCAGGCCTCTCCTTCGACCGAAGTTGGGTAATGGTCTACGATTTCGGTTTTGGCAGGATGATTGGACGGGGGAGGGGGCATTAGCCTACCGCTTTCCTAGGTTGATGGCGTTAGCCGTTGACAGGGGGTGCGGGTGGCAGAGGTGGTCGACTCTAGGTCGTGGGCGCCGAGGTTCCTTGCGGTTCTCTCGGATCAGAGGTTGGTGGATTTTTTGCGGTTACTTTCGGAGATTCCCCATGTCGGGGAGATGTCGGGCGACCCAGATCATTTTGAGTGGGCAGATGGTAAGTTCTCGGTAAATCTTGCATATCGGAAGTTGAGTGCCGGTATGGTGGAGCGCGACGAAGATCTTCGTGCAGACTTGAAGGTGATTGGGCGGCTAAGACCCTAATCGGGTTAAGGTTTTTCTTTGGTGTCTATGGAGAGACCGCCTTTGTGACAAGGTGAGAAGAGGCAAGCTGCTTGGTGTGACGGATTTGAAGTGTGACAGATGCGAGGACGGCGTGGAAGATGCAGACCACATTTTCCTTGGATGTAGGTCTTCGGCCAATGTGTGGGATTCTTTGGGGATTCGGTGGGTTCGGACATCATATGCGGTAACATTTTTGGAGATCTATTCGGGTGGTCGGTCTTGGGTCATCCGGTGATGTCTCCAAGCCCTTTGCCGCGCTCTGAGCTATTTAGGTTGGCAGGAATGATACCATTTTCAAGGGGCAACGGCTCTACTTTGAAAATGTACTTGCGCACTGTAATGCTCTGTACAATTTTTGGATATCCAACTGATTTATCTTCTCGTTAATAATGAATACTTTGGTGTGGTGACTCCCGCCTTGGGAGGGCTCCCCCGTTTTCTTATTCAAAAAAATCATCCTTTAGTCATTTTCATAACACAGAGATACATAATATGGCCTCCTACAGCAATTCCATTCTTAATAACTGCCCAAAGAAGATAGTGATCCTTTATGAGCTTTGTAAAGGTATCTTGCATGCTTATGTTAGTTTTCAACTTCATAGAAGATAAAGTTACCTTCACTGTTTTATTTGTTTTTAGATATCTATACTATAGTTGTAGCGAATCAATCAAACAAAATGGAATGATTGGTCATAAGGAGACAACAATACTAAATAATCGATCGAACATGGAAGATTGATTGATCATATTAAGATAGACTAAGCAGTGAAGGATATCATGATCGGTCATAGGAGGCTGGAAAAAAATGAGCAATAGGTGTTTGATCACCTAGAATGTTAATGGGTCACGGCAGTGATCAAGCAATCTGGGGTTCATCTAATAAAAAAATCCAAAGTCCTCGAGGAACCTAAAGAAGCTTCGTATGAGGTCCTCCATTCTCAATTACCAGGGAGATCTTCACAAACAGGCCAAGGTATCTAACCTTACACAATCAAAAACAGGGATGCCATCAATGCATACAAGTACACTAAAGACTTCCACACAACATTACCCGCAATAGGATTGGCTATGGTACCATGTAGAAAATCATGAAAGTGATCAAATAACACTGATTTACGTGGAAACCCTCAACTGCAGGAGGGGAAATCACAGAGCGTCGGTGAAGCAACCTCGCTTGAGAGCTAGGTTTCTCTCTTATGGAACAAAGGAAAGGTGTGTGCAATATTTGTAGGGAGAGTTACAACTTTCAGCACTGTGCAAGAGCTTAAGGGCATGTTATGCAAGAAAAATAGCTTCATTACCTGAGAGCAATCGTCAGACTCTTTCAATTTCTCATCATCAAGAGCTTTCTGTAACTTAATGGCAGAATTATGGTCTTCGTCATGATGGAATTGCTTCCGAAGTGAAACACCTCCACTGCTCGAATTTGGATCAACTTTAGATTCTGAAAGAGATCTACGAGCAGAGTGATGATGCTCCATTGCAGAAGCTAGACTACGTCTTACAGCTGAGTTCGTGGAACATGGGGCAGCACTGCTTTTAAGGTGAGATGCAAGCTCAGTCGCAGAATTTACAAACATCATAGGATCTTTGTCTGCAGTTGATCGCCAGTTCATGGAGTTCTCATCTTTTTCCACTATCAAAATTTCCACCTTTATCATATAAAAAAGGTAGCTGTAATTTAATTCACAAACTCAGAGAAGAGCTCAAAATACAAACACAAATACAAACAAAACAAGTAGTAAACCTGATTTGTTGGGTCCTTCTTGATTCCGCCAAATGCAACAAAGAAAATCTTATCCTTCTGATGCACAGAAACTACACTGAACCCCTACAGAACATCGTCATAAAAACGTATTATTTAAAACACCATATTGTCTAAGCATGAAAGTTTATAACAGGGCCCATACTGCTGTACTTTCATTTTTTTGAAAAGGGAGAGGACAACCACTCATAGGGTATGTGCCATAACAAGTATCTATGTAAAATGAAGCTTTGGAACTAGCAAGCTCTAGTTAAAATCACCCCACACCAAAACCAACATGTTGGCACAAGCCAACACATTATCAATATAGTATTTATCCCCAACCATAACAGAACTGTGCTCAAGCTAAAGCAAGAAATGAACACATTGGCCAGGCCTTTTCAAAAATTAAATTAACATGAATAAAACAAACTGATGATGGTCGACACTGCAGGAGTATCAAGATTGATCTACCATGAGAAAATCTCCACCAACTATCAGCACAAGAGCTTCACAACAACAACAACAAAGCCTTTTCTCACAATTAAGTAGGGTCGGCTACATGGATTCTTCACCTCCATTCAGATCTATCTTGGGTCAATCTCAGTCTTATATCCAAAACACTAAGATCCCTTCCAGTCTCTTTCCAAAACTTCTTAGGTCGTCCTCGCCCTCTCTTAGCCGGCTCAACATCCCAACACTCGCATCTCCTAACTGGTGCATCAGCTGACCTTCTTTGCAAATGACCAGACCATCTTAAGCAGTTTTCTCGCATCTTATCCTCGATCGGAGCTACACCAACTTTCTTTCTGATTGCATCATTTTGAATCCGATCTTTACGTGTGTGTCCACACATCCACCTTAGAATTCCATTTCTGCTACAGCCATTCTCTGCACATGTTTATGGTTCACAGGCCAACATTCAGATCCATATAGCAGGTCTCACGGCTGCTTTGTAAAATTTTCCTTTAATTTTTAAAGGAATCTTCTTATCACAGAGAACAGCAGAGGCTCCTCTCCACTTTCGCCAGCCTGCATTTATTCTATTAGTAACATCTTTATCAATTTCCCCATGATGTTGCAAAATATATCCCAAATATCTAAAAGAATCTCTCTTCCGAATGTTATCGTCACCAATCTTCACCTCGATTCCTTCACCATTGCTTCCATCAAAGCTGCAATCCATATATTCCGTCTTAACCCTACTTATAAGAAATCCTTTAGTCTCCAATACATATCTTCAGACCTCAAGCTTCTCATTTACTCCATCTCTAGTCTCGTCAATCAACACAATATCGTCAGCAAATAACATACACCAAGGTAATTCATCCTGAATGTCACTTGCCAACTCGTCCATAATCAAAGTAAAAGAAATTGACTCAAAGTAGAACTTCGATGTAAACCAATGTCGATGTCAAAATAGTCAGACTTCCGAGACAGGGTCCTTACACAAGATAAAGCCCTATCATACATATCCCTTATGAGGTTAATGTATAGGAGAAGAGCTTCATTGCAAAAAAACTATTATCAAGAGAGCACTCAACAAACAAACTATTATATTTATATCTTCTTCGCCAACTCTGCAGGACAGACCAAATTCATGTCGATTTCTTGTTGTGAACTTAGAACCATTTTTAGAAGGGTTTAAAATATCATGATATATTAACGATATATATATATATATATCAGTATCGCTAGATTGGGAGTATCAATATTCCCCCTTCTATCATTTTCCCATATATCAACAATATGGGCGATATATCAGTGATATAAAAGTTGTCGGTGATATATAATCGACATATGGAATCTGTCAACAGTAAAGTTGTCCCAAGTGGGCGATATCACTGAAATTTTAGCGATATTCGCAATCATTTCGCCCGAAACTACTGCAGAGAGCTCCTTCAAGTTCTTTCAAGCTTTGCATTGCTTCCTTGAAGTAAAATACTAGATCTTCTCCAATTTTTATGATGATTGAGTGAAATTTTTAGAGGTTTTGTTCATATTGGTTAGGTATTGCATATTCTTGAGTTTTTCTTGGAAGATTTAAATTATTTAATGAGATATAAGGAGAATTAATTTGGGGGTTTTGAGATTTGTTGAGGAATCAAATTAATCTTTGAAAGGAGAAATTCTGATCTCATGTTTTAGACATAGAAAACAAGATTTTAAGAACTTTTATGTTAATAAAAAATTAACAATTTATTAATTCTGTGAACTAAACATTAGAACTATAATTTACATTCGTGTTTGTGTCTCATGCATGGCTTTTCATTAAATTATTCGCCTAAACTCGATATCCAAGATGTTTTTTCTTAGAAATCTAAACATAGAAACGTAGATAGTATGTAAACACTAAATATTCAAAGCTCTATACATATTAAACGTGTTAAAAAAATGGCGAAGCCTTCTCCCACTATAAGTAGGGTCGGCTACATGGATTCTTGCTCAAATCCATGTTGAAAGAGTCGACTATTTTTTACGCTGATTGTCGACTACCTAACGCAACCTCCACAAGGGGATTCGAACCCTTATCTTTTAGGTGGTAAGCACACTGCACTACCACCATGCATGGCGTGTTTTATGTCTCATGCATGGATTTTCATTAAATTATTCGCCTCAACTCTATATCCAAGATGTTTTTTTCTTAGAAATCTAAACATAGAAACCTAGATAGTATGTAAACACTAAATATTCAAGGCTCTATACATATTAAACGTGTTAAAAATGGTGAAGCCTTCTCCCACTATAAGTAGAGTCGGCTACATGGATTCTTGCTCAAATCCATCTTGAAAAAGTCGACTATTTTTTACGTTGACTGTCGACTACCTAACGCAACCTCCACATGGGGGGATTCGAACCCTTATCTTTTGGGTGGTAAGCACACTGCACTACCACCAAGCTTGCAAAAGTCGGCCGACTAGGCCGACTAGTTGGTCCGACTAGTCGAGTCGGGGGGGTAACCGACTCGACTAGGCCTAGTCGGCCCTTAGTCGGTTCACCCGACTAGTCTGGCCGACTAGTCGGCCTAGTCGGCCGACTAATAGGCCGACTTTTACAACAACCTTTTTTATTTTTTTTTGTTTTTCACTTTTTTTAAAGCAAACATATTCTAATATGCTTAATGTTATATTTAAAGTCAATTACTTCTTTTGTTTCATCATGATGTCATATAAAATGGACAAATATATGTATATACATACGAATATATGTATAAAAACTGATTTATATATTTAAAATAATTAAAAAATTCAAAACCGACTATTGACCGACTAATTCCGACTAGTCGCCCGACTGCCGACTAATCCTTAGTAGGTGACCCCGCCGACTGAACACCGACTACCGCTTTCTGCATCCTTGACTACCACCAGACCATTTAAGTGGGTACTGCATATTAAGAATGTTAAAAATAATAAATATAATAAATTCGAAAATTAAAACAAAAAATAGCAAATAATTGGTTATTCTCATCGTATCTCTCACGAATGTTTGTTCTGTAATTTCTTCACGGGTTTCAACAATCAACATCATATATTCACTCTGATTCCGGATCTGATGGCTCTGATAATCAGAGAGGCAGTAGAGAGATTGGTTGAGGTATGTCACCGCTCTAAATGGTAACAAATCAAAACCACGGTGCAACTTCTGCGGGAGGAGGTTGGGAGGAGGGGGGATTACGAAGCCGAAGCACTATCTTGTTGGCAACAAGAATGTTATAGGCCATTTAAGTGGGTACTGCATATTAAGTGAGTTAAAAATAATAAATATAATAATCCAAAAATTAAAATAAAAAATAAGTAGCAACTAATTGATTGTTCTCATCGTATGCCTCACGAATGTTTGTTCTGTAGTTTCTTCGCAGGTTTCAGCAATCAACATCATAGGTTCACACTCCGATTCAAGATTTGATGGTTCTGATGATTAGAGGGACAGTAGAGAGATTGGTTGGTGGTTTGTCACCGCCGTAGATGATAACAAATTGAAACCACAGTGCAACTTCTGTGAGAATAGGTTGGGAAGGGGATTACGAGGCTAAAACACTTGTTGGCAACAAGAATAATGTTACCAAGTGCACACGTTGTCCATAGATGTGAGGGACTTGGTGAAGGCTAACTTGGACGGGAAGAAGGACACAGATATAGAGAGGTCAAGAAGGGATGAACAATTCACGGAATTTATGTTCGAGAAAGAGTTCAATATCCTCTCTTATTCAGATGACGGTGACTTTGTCTGCCATGTTAATATTCAAACTCCGGCTAAGAGGAGGGCATATAGAAGGGCAACACAGGAATCCCCGAATAACGAGTTCGAGAGGCGAGAACTAGTTGGAGCACGAGGCGGCTTCTACGGTACCGGTGGCAATGAGAGTGGTTCTGGAGGTGCACCAATATCACCACATAACAAAAAATACAAAGGGAATGGAGTTGAGCCTTTCTTAGCGAGGAGTGGATCCATGCAATACAAACCAAGCAAGGATCCGAGGCAGAAGATAGTGAAAGGTATGTTCACAAATGCCAGGGAGAGAGTGGGCAAGGCCATCAGCAAGATCTTTTTTTGGGGAAAGCATTGCGACGAATGTTACTAATGGACCATTTTTGCAACATGCCATCGAACAGATCACTACCGCAAGAACGGGAGTGAAGGCTCCCACATCTTACGAGATAATGCACAAGTATCTTGAGATGGAGGAGGAGATGAACAAGTACATCACTAAGCTGAGGAGATGACCAGAGTACAGGGTGACGCTGATGTGCGATAGGTGGATAAGCTACACGAGAAAGTAGATCGTCAACTTCCTCATTTACTACAAGGTGAAGACGATTTTTTTAAGTATGTCGATGCATCCGCTCATGTGAAGGACTACAAATAGTTGTTGAGGTTGCTTTTAGAAAGAACATTATCCAGATTGTCACGTACAATGGGAGCAACTTCAAGAAAGTTGATGAAACAATAATGCTTCTAGCAACTACGGTATTTTCTGAACACCATGTATTGAATAACATAATACGGGAATGAAAATCATGTGTTGTCAAGGGGAATGGTTCGAGATACCCAAGGCTCGAACAGAAGAAGGGATGGAAAGAGGAGACATTGATCAATGATCTTCACTCCTGGGATGACATGATACGAGTCACGAAGATTATGGATCTGATTATGTCTACATTGCAGATCATGGATGGTGATAAAAAAGCCGACAATGGGTGTGATCTACAAGGTAATGCGCTGCATGAGAGAGAAGGTCAGAGAAGTAATTGAGAGAGGATACACGGTATGGTTGGACATCATAGACGAATGTTGGTCCAAGATGCTCTCGCATCCTCTTCAGAAAGATGATATGTAGTAAATCTATTCATTTTTTTGATAACACTTATGCTAGATTAAAATATGAGAATTATGTGTGCTTGTGTCCGGCTTATTACTTCAAACCCAAGTACCAGTACAATCATAGTCTTGGTACAAAGGCTAGTATTCTAGCAGCAGTCCAAATTATGGTGGAGAAGCTCGTGAAAGACAAGAGAACACAGATGATGTTCATGAATAAGGTAATTTGGAATCTAGAGTGGACTTATGTTTTCAAGTAGTCTAATAAATTATTCATTGGAAGAAATATGTGATAATTTATGCTATCAAACAACGTCCTTCAGTAGAATTACTACGATCAATAGATGGGGCAATATTCTTCTCGTAATGATGAATAAGTCCATTGAATCATTGATTGTGTTGTGAGTCTTATTACTACTATTTATTGTTATTGATCTATCTCCTTTGGATTTTCCACAATCGAATGGTGGTTACTGTACGACATTGAAACTCCCAACCTATGAAAAGTGGCAGTGAAAGTATTGTCTCAAACTACATCTGTTGGTCGTTGTGAGAGGTACTGGAGTACATTCAACCTAATTCATTCGAAGAGGCAGAACATGTTGGGAGAACATAAGCTCCATGATCTTATCTGCGTGCACTACAACTTGAGGCTAAAGATGAAACATGCAAGCGAGGGTCATGACAAAGGACTATATAGACCTTATCGATCTTGCATATATTTTTAAATTGCACAATGACAATGCAGATGAAGATGTTCTCTAGAGGTGGATGGATTCCAATGGTGCTCTAGTGCTCGATCAACCAGGAGGAACGTCAAATCGGAATATAGGCCAATAAATTAGACCAAATGATGGTGACTACATGGCAAGATCCGATCGATTAGGAGTTGGAGCTCAATGCAGTTGTTGATGGCATTCTATCCACCGGTTCCAAATCCAAATCCAAATCAAAGGATGACAGTGGAGATGATGATGATGATGATGATCTTGGCGGTCGTGGTGGATCTGATTATAAGGAAACAGATTCAGGGGGGTTAGCATGGGGTGATCGTGGATCACATGATACAAGATTCAAGTAAGGACTACACAAGGTGTGAGTGAATATATGGAGCGACGGATAAACACACATAGACATTGTGCTTAGTCTGAGTCCGAAACCTATGGATTACGAAGCATACAAACATGGCCATCATCCTACGGACAGCTACATAGATGATTTGATATCATATGTAGATTCCTTGAGCTGCATGAACATTGACAACCCATATCGTGAAGCAACAACAAGTCCCCTGAGCTACATGGATGATTTGATATCATATGTAGGTTCCTTGAGTTGCATGGACATTGACAACCTATATCGTGGAGCAACAACAAGTCTCCTGAGCAGATATAGATCACCACATGATGAGAGATCATTTGACATCTTCCTAAAATACTTTCATACTCCTCCTGGCCCTCCTCCTTCTTAGGCATAGATACCTCCATCATATGATTACAGCGAGTATGGATACAACAACTACAACAGTGAAACTATCAAGGCACCAGCCCGAGCAGAGCTAAGGAAATTATTTGGTGGTGACAGTTATGGTATCTTCCTTGACTACTACACGGTCGTGTTTCCTCCTCTGCAGAGATCATATCCTTCTCCACCGTCGTCATCTCGAGGATCTCAAGCTAATACTTTGCAACCACATCATATCCCTCATGATACCGGATATAGTGTTACTTATCCTCATCTTGGGATATTCATAGGCATCGATGACCTTCAGTACATGCAGTATGTGATGGATTATAAGGCCATGTACTCGTACATGACATGGATGAGTTATTGTGAGTTCATTGGATTCTTAATGCGCTAGAAGAGACAACAGGATAGGGGGGCGATACGAGTCTACCACGAACTCTTGGTTTTGAATTCATGATCAGGTAATATCCTTTAAATATTGCATTAATTTATTTTTTCATTTAGTTTTGTGAATAGGTGCATCTTTATTTGTAATTAATTATATAATTCACTAGAACATTCTCCACAAAAGTTATTTCTATGAACGAACATTATCTCATTAATCATTGTCTACATTTTAAAATCAAATGTCTCATCTATAATGTCAGCAAAACATGTATTCTAAGTGGGGTTAACTTATCTATTTTGTTTCCAATTCCAATGTTTATCAGCCAACAATCAACGTTAACAACAATATGTTTGTTATGACCAATATGTGTGATATACGGGTCATAGATAATCAATATGTATGATCAAAGAATATATTTGTAAGTTATTTAATGTTCTAAAAACTTGGATGGACTCCAATTCCAATATCTATCAGTCAGCAATCAGTATTAACAACGATATATTCAATGTGACTGATATGTGCAATATAGGGTGTATAGATGAGCGATATGTATTATATAAGTGTGTATTTGTAGGTTATTTGTTGTTTTAAGAACTTGTATGATCTTAATTTGTGAAAGACAGCACAAACAGTTTTGAACCATTTCTGGCATTTCTTCCGATATCGTAGATATGGCGACCATTAGATATGGTTTAGAGGACTTTGTATCCTCATTCTGTATGCATAAAAGCTTTGGTCGTATGCAGGATGTTCGTTGGCCTTTGAGGTTGTCTACGTATATGACTCAATTTGTTTCAACGTTTACGAACTTAGTACAACTAGCTACAGTGGTGTTAATGTAATGGTTATGATTAGTAATTATAGAGTTGCAATATTATTAACAATTAGAATTAGATTATTGATGAATCTCGGATTCATCACTCTAAATCTCATTAATTAAGCTCAAATCCCTCAAAATCATCAGCATTTCTTCATTTATCTGCATAATTAGCATTCATGCATGTTTTCATAAGAATTGCATTTTATCCCTTATTTTTTGCATAAATAAGAAGCCAAAAATCCCGGTCAAAATTGACATGTAAATAGCCTAAATTCCCTGATTTTTAACTCATTCATGCTAACTCCGAATAACTCAAAACCGTCTCCACTGTGTACATATCACTAACAAGAATAAACGAAAAATACAAAAAAATCACAAACCCAAATAAGTGGACCAAAAACCAAAACCCTAGTTCTAAGATTACCGGACTAAAACCCCCATATCTTCCCCATCCAGTGTCCTTTTTAATCCTACTCACTTTTGTAATGCACATTCAATTACCTTCAAAACAAGACCAAGTTCAAGTGAATCGAAGCTCGTATGTGAAAGTTGGGTTTTGGGCCTCTTTTGTACATTTTGGGTCAGTTTGATTGCAGGGTTGAGCAGGGTTGGGTTGGGTTGGGGTACCCCTGTGAATAGTAAACTGTGAGGAGGATTGGGAGGGTTGGAAGGAGGCGTACCCCGGGTTGGACCAACCCAACCCTGCCCAACCCTACAACCAAATGAACCCTTTGTATTTTAGCGGTTTTTGACCTAGTATTGTATGTACATAATTAACCTATTTTAGTTGATTTCTTTTTCATTTGTCTTCTTTGATAAAAGTTTTATTAAAATGTGCAAAAATACAAATCCATATTGAGTTTGAAATCAAAAAAACAAATTGAGTCCGAGTCTTCACTAACTGTCTGTACAAAATTAGTCATTTTCATATTTTATTTTATTTATTCTTTTTCTAAAAATCCAAAAAAATAGATTAATGTGTGCTTTTATTTTACCATATTTTTTCGGATTTCTATCTGGCTTAAAAATGATAAAAAAATATATAACCCAAAAAATAGGGTATTCTATGAGCATAGGATACCCCAAAAATATAACTTTGTGCAATTGATTTTGGTTTTGATGTCCTCATGAAAGTTGTAGATCTCATCGAGACAAACAATTTTCGTGAAGAAACTTTTTTGATCCAAGGCTGTTTGCTATTTATTTTAGATTTTATAAAGTATTTATTTTTCGATTTTTGTGGTGTTGATACGTGGCGGCTCCTGGAGCCGCCACATGTCAGCCATTTTTGAGGCTTTTATTAATTAGTTTTTATTAAAAAAATAATAAATAAATAAAAGCTCTCGCACGTGCGTAACACGTGCCTCCCAGGCACGCGCCACGCACGTGCCCTTCCCCCTCCACTTTCGCTGCCACGTGTCGCATGGAGGGTCGTCCGATCTCAGCCGATCGGACGGCCCGTGGTCGTCTTCCTCAATTGGCCCCCTTTCCCAAATTGCAATCGCCGCCGCCCTAAATCAACGCGATTTCGCCGGCCTCCTTCAATCTCCGGCTGCCATCAAAATCCCAGTGAATCTCGTCGAATCCTCCATCCATCTTCAATCACCAGAACCTCTGATACGCGAATTGTATCCCGTGCATCTCGCCATCACCAGATCCTCCGTGACATCCCTTTCCTTCTCCGACGAAGACCCCATCTCCTATTTAAGAAAACCTCCGCCGCCAGAAGTTATACATCCGCCGATAGCCCCAGGCGAAGCCCGGTGGAGACAGCCCGGAGCTTCGCTGTCGACGAGATCCGAGCCCACCCCCCCCCCGCCTTCATTGCAGAAGCGGATCCCCGCCACCTGCTTTGCTCCGGCTGATCGCTGTAGAGCCGACGACTACGACTTCGACAACTTCGCCCCTCCGCCAGTTCAACGTCAACAACAACGCTTCCACGACTTCAACGCCATCTCCACCGCTGACAGCTCCGATGTAATCTTCAGCAGCTTCTGCTCCGGTCAAGCGTCCAGTTGCTACGTTCTTCGCGCACGTCTACGCCACCCTTCGCACCAACTCCTCCGTGCCTCGCATCGGCCGGAGCCCTTCAAAACCAGCACCCATCGGAGCACCGCCAATGCCACCTCCGCCCTCACCGCCTCGCCTCAACCGCGCCGCCGGGGGCTGTCCCGAGACTCCCCGCGCACGTGCGAGGCACGTACATCCTGAGGGGAACATCAACACTAACATCACCAGGGGTCACGTGCTTCGCACGCGACCTGCTGGTGAATTTGCAAGTGGCCCCTCAGAGTCCCTCTAATTCACATCGAAGTCCAGACAAAGGGTCATTGTGAACCCCTCAAGATCCGGGTACCCGTTAATCACACACTCGCACTATTATTCACATGAGATCGCATGAAGTTACAGAAAAAGCAGGGAAAATTTTTCGCGCGGCTAATTATCCACATGGCATTCATATCCACAACATAACCACAAAGTAAAAGAGATACAATTGGCACCAAAATTCCTTTTCATTAATATTCATATCCATTTACAATTTGTACAAGCATCTTCCATATTACAACATATATCCCAAGTGATACAAAAGAGATAGCATATACATCCCCAACTAGACAAAAACTGAGACAAAGTACTTCATACCGTCTGGTGTAAACTCTGTCTCCAGGAAGCATGTATAGCTACAGAACGGCTACTGAACTGCAGGCTGTTTGCCTGCCAAACACGTTAGCAAAAGAAGAGGCGTCAGCCATTTCTGGTACCTCCCAAAACTTATAAAAATAACTAGACATTTAATATGTGCAAAAGCAGGCAAGTAGAAAGGTGGTACAAGTAAAATCTATATCTACTTGCGTAAGTAAAAAGGGGTTTCAAGTTGTTTGTAATGTATTTCTAATGATTTCCCCAGAACCCAACATTCCCCCATATGACCTATTTATTTTGTAGTTGAATATTCATGAGAGTATGAGTGTGAGCATATATATCAATTGCTTCAGAGATCATACTTATGAATGATGATGGAAAAGTTAATATTGGAAAGATCTATTAATTGGTTTAAATTCTTAAGTAGAGAGAATAGTCTTTTGATCATAACTTCTCCAATTCTTAACTTCAATGTTTCAGATATAACTCCAGATGTTGTAGATGTAGATATGGATGATCTAGATATAGAATCGCCAAGTCTGTTGGCGAAGAAACTCAAGCGGTGAAGAAGCCTACAAATGGCTCTTCCGTCTCGCCCTCTAATTGGAAGCGCGGTCCAATAGAGGGATAGGTCTACTCCCCAACTACGCCATTGAGACGGGTGAGAGAGACTCCCTAGAAAAGTCACTCTAGAAAATTGCCCGACTAGTACGGGCGGACGAGCTCGTACGTAAAACTGAAAACCAAGGATCCCCCGCCTGGGTATCCTAATAGACAGGGTCAGCGGAACTGGTCTAAAGTCAGGATCCCAACGAGGCGTAAAAACACTGCGAGCTCGCGTAAAAAACCGTGTAAAAGACTGGAATCCTAGACCCGCGCACTTGGCGGCCGCTGCCCAAACTGGACTTCCTTTCCTCCCGCCCAGTTGAGGGTCACCGCGCCCTCGCACTGTCAGGTGTAAGGGTCACCATGACCGGCAGATTTATATGATATCACTGATTCATCACCGTATCCTCTTACTAGACTCATCATTCCTTTCTCAATATCTTGTATGGCTATCTTTTACGGATCTGGTATTTTGCCAATAATTTTATCAATGCACTTGATCGTAGATTTAATTCTTCCAATAGCAACAGATTGTGTTAATTGAAAATTCATAAATGGTAAAGATTATTTGAAAGATAAATCATCTAAGAACTTCATAGCCTGAGATGATACTATTTCCTTTCTACGATCTTTTATTTTAAAGACCAAAACCACAGGTGAGATAAAATACCAAATATGAGTGTCAAAATATTTAATGCTTTAATAAGGAGAACAGTTCATATCCATCTATATATATGGAAGACATAAGCCTTATTGTACAAGGAGCACGAAATCAGCTAAAGTAAAAATAACAAGAACATATACTTAGTAGCTACAGGTTTTTTTTTAAACATACGACTGAACTTAACTTCTGAATCCTTGACTGCGTTCATCTCGTGACGTTCATCCCATTACTCAATTATTTCATTTTGTCAGTTTTTCTAAAAGAAGTTTAATTATGAATGAGGAGCTTGATCTGCTACCAAAATTATTGAGCATAATTTTAAAAAAAACTCAGTGACTATTTAATTATATATAAATGTAATGAAATAATTATTTACGGAAGGTTCCTGTTGTCATTAGATGTCAAAGTAAATCCTTAATATGAGATGCCCAGTCAAATAACATGTATAGTAAATTAGTAACAGAGAGTTTATGTAAGAAGAACATATACGTCCTGAATCCGTCTTCATAATAGCAATTAATGACCTTATAACAACGTGTAACAAAGAAAGTTTTCTTTTAGACATATATGTTGCATATAACAGGTGATTGGTCTATAATTAAGATTCAATATACAGACATTTTATCATAGTCTGATTTCTGATTTCAGGCCAATCAAAATATAGTTGAATGGTAGTAATTAACCATCCATTATAGGTTCTGTATATTCAGATGTTTATTTTTATTTTTATTTTTATTTTTTTTTTAAAAATTTCTCACAAGCCTTAGTCTTTGGATAGTGCTCTCAGATGTATTCATGTTGGTGAAAAAAAAACCTAATATGATAATTAATAAGGTTATAGCTATAATTAGTAGGAAAACAGTGTGGTCTTTAACTTTAGGCATCCCTTAATATTTGATTCCAGTAGTCTATGGCTAAATTGCCGAACCATATCCGATCCACTTCGCAATGTATTGATAAAAAGAGGGAATTTACTCCTGCCTACCAGAAATGTTTAACTTGTGCTTAAATATTACTGGAATAAGATTATCATACAACATTATAGCATACACCTAATAAAATTTATCTATTAAAACATATCCAGACTTTAAAAAAATAACTTTAATTTTGACATTCTCAGCCTTCAATTTAAGGTGGAAGAGAGAAAAATAAATCACAATGGAACTAAAATGCATGAGATACATGCATGGCAGCAAGAGGTAGGCTGGAGATGGTACCTAATTTGAGTTAAGATGACATGCAAATGCTTTAAATTGCAGCAGAACAGCAGTAGGATGATGGCTTGCAATCTCTCCAGCAGAAAACAGAGAAGAAGAGAGTCTGTCGGTGGAAAAACTTGAGAGAATTGGCAAGGGAATTAAGGGGAAACGACTGAGGCTTATATAGAGTAAGTAAGGTGAAATTAATTTGCCAAGTGGAGCCACAAGAATCCAGGTGGAAAAGAAATGGGACAGCCACCTGTGGCAGTCTACAACAGAAAAGAAATCTTTATTTTTATTTTTATTTTTTTTTAAACTGTAGCCGATGACTGAATGCTGCTGATACTTAAATTTTTATTTAATGTATATATATATATATATATTTTACAAACTCAAAATGAACCGTACACTTATCTCGGATCTCAGATTGTGACGCGCAAAATCCCGATTTGATCGTCTTTCAATGACGATCGAAATGAGTATAATATTCATATACTTTCGGTCGAGTTTTGAATACCCGAAATTTTCGGATACGGTTTTTGTTTAAGATTAAATTTTACGGTTTTAAAATATCAAACGACCTCCGATTGACGAACGGTCGATTCCGTTGGTTTTGTATCGTCAAATCGGATCTAATGATGGTCTCGGTTCGTTTCACGGTTTCCGAATTTGCGTCGCGGCTTCTCACGGCACGCATTACGAAGGGACCGATTTTTGGTCGATTTCGTCCGAACGACTTTTGATTCATGATCAATTGGTCGTTTTAGGTTGTTTAGTATTGACCGACAACGTTTTTGGGTTCATTAGACCCAAAATCGGACGAGTTCGGGTTTACGCGAATTCCCGGATGTTACAATTATAATAACCTCAAAGGGAGTCTCGTCCTCAAGACTCGAGTCAAGGTTAATAGGTATCTTGTTTGGATTTAATATGGTCATAAAAACCTCAAAGGGTTTTGAACCCATAAAAACCTCAAAGAGAAAACAAGCCATACATTTATCATGTATCTAATTACAAAAGCTTGTTTTGATGCTTACATCAGAAAAGCTGCGGGTATCGTTCCCGCATGTCGGCTTCAGTCTCCCATGTTGCTTCTTTGACGCCGTGTCGGTGCCACAAAACCTTGACCAATGAAATCTCTTTGCTGCGAAGCTTCTTCACAGCACGATCAAGTATCTGGACTGGTTTCTCCTCATAAGTCAGATCTGGCTCTACGTCAAGATTCTCGTAACTGATGACGTGCCGAGGGTCGTGGACATATTTCCTCATATTGGATATGTGGAAAACATCATGAATAGCTGAAAGATGTGGAGAAAGGGCTACTCGATAAGCAACCTTCCCCACTCGAGCAAGAATCTCGAACGGTCCAACATATCGTGGCGCCAACTTGCCACGAACACCGAATCTCTGCACTCCCTTCATGGGAGATACTCGCAAAAATACCCAATCTCCAACCTATAATTTATAGGAATGTCATTAGTATGAGATTAAGTTGAACACATATATATCATAATTGAGTGGATGAGGAGAAAATAATTAGATTACCTGAAACTCTAAGTCTCTCCTCCGACGGTCTGCATAACTCTTCTGGCGACTCTGTACCGTCAGAAGCCTCCGTCTCACAAGATCAACAGCTCTCGCAGTCTCCTCCAGGAGATCTACGGAATAGAGAGCATGATCACCTACCTCACGCCAACTGAGAGGTGTGAGGCATCTCCGCCCGTATAGGGCTTCGAATGGTGCCATGCCAATACTGGAGTGATAGTTGTTGTTGTACGTGAACTCCACTAACGGCAGATGGTCCTTCCAGGACCCTTTCCACTCCAAAGTGCATGCGCGAAGTAGATCCTCAAGCGTCTGAATGGTGCGCTCACTCTGCCCGTCAGTCTGTGGATGGTATGCAGAACTCATCTTCAGCTTTGTCTGTAGTGCTGACATGAACTGATGCCAATAATGAGATGTAAATCTCGAATCCCTGTCAGACACTTCTCGTGGTATACCATGCAGCCTGATAATGTTCTGCACATAAAGCTTGGCCAACCTGGATGGAGTGTAAGTCGTGTGGACAGGTATGAAATGGGCTGACTTGGTCAACCTATCAACAACGACCCATATAGAATCATGGCCACCTGGTGTCTTCGGCAGACCTGTGACAAAATCCATACAAATGCTCTCCTACTTCCACTCGGGAATGGGGAGAGACTGCAGTAATCCTGGTGGTCTCCTGTGCTCGGCCTTGACTATCTGACAGGTCATGCATCTACTAACATGTAGCGCCACATCGCGCTTCATCCCATCCCACCAGAAATGTCGACGCAGGTCACGGTACATCTTCGTGCTACCTGGATGGATAGATAACCGTGAACTGTGTGCCTCATCCAGAATGTCTCTGCGAAGCTGCTCGTCATTGGGTACAACGACCCGTCCTGCCTTCCATAAAATAGACTCTGTCACGACAAAATCATCAAATTCATCCTTGATGGCGCGCATGTATCTATCTCGGATCCAAGGATCGGTCTTCTGGCCCTCTACAATACGATTCCAAAGACTACTGTATCGTGGAGGCACGGCGGTAGAAATGGATGCGCTCTCCTGAGGATGCCAATCGGTCAAAGCAGCAAGCGTATCCCACGTGTATAGTCAGTTCGTCGTACCATCAGCATGCGCTCTCCTGCTAAGTGCATCAGCCACCACGTTTCCCTTACCGGGATGGTAAGAGATCGTGCAATCATAATCCTTCAGCAGCTCGAGCCATCTGCGCTGTCTCATGTTCAACTCCTTCTGATCAAAGATGTACTTTAGGCTCTTGTGATCCATGAAAATCTCGAAGTTCACCCCATAAAGATAGTGACGCCAGATCTTCAAGGCGAAGACAACTGCCGCCAACTCCAAGTCATGTGTGGGGTAGTTCCGCTCGTGCGGTCTCAACTGCCGTGATGCATAAGCAATCACCTGTCCTCTCTGCATCAACACTGCTCCCAGACCTTCCCCAGATGCATCTGTGTAGACTGCATAGTCCTAAGTGCCTGAAGGAAGAGCAAGAATAGGCGCTATAGTCAATCTCTCCTTCAGTGTCTGGAAGGCCTTCTATCATGAATCGTCCCAAATCAAGTAATTCCTGTAACTGCACCTTCAGCTCCCTCAACTCGGCCGGTGCCATGCGATAAGGTGCCATAGAGATCGGCTGTGTATCTGGCAACAATGTGATCTCGAACTCGATCTCTCTCTCAGGAGGTAGCCCTGGTAGCTCATCAGGAAAGACATCGGGATATTCTGATACTACTCGGATGTCCTGTATCATCGGCTCCTGATCAGATACTTCCCGAACAAATGCAAGGTATGAATCACAACCCTGATCAACAAGTCGCTGGGCCCGCAACACTAAAATATACTCCATGGTGGAGTCATGCAAAGTACCCTCAAAAGTGAACTCGGGTAGATCAGGAATCCTGAAGACAACGGTCTTCCTAAAGCAATCAACAAGTGCATGATGAGTGGATAACCAATCCATGCCCAATATCAAGTCGAACTCATCAAGCTGCAGAAGTAGATAATCTGCGATCATCTCGTGACCTCCAATCAGTACGGGCAAGTGCCTGACTATCAGGGATATGACAAATAACTGGCCATCTGGCCCTCGGATGTGATATGGAGACGATAGCGTCTCTGCAACTCTATCTAAAGAAACAAGCAACCTCGAAGCAAGGAAAGAGTGTGTCGCGCCGGAATCGAATAAAACATGGAAAGGTCGGCCCAAGACTGAGACCATACCTTTCACCACAGTAGCCGCTGAACGTGTCTGCTCCTCAGTAACGGTATGTAACTGTCCCTGCCTGGCAGATGCAGCACTAGATCCTGCCATACTCTGCGTCTGTCTCTGCTGTTGTCGCCTAAAATTGGAGTTCCTGCCACGGAAACTCCCTAAACGTTGTGTCTGAGGCTGTGGCTGTGAAGGTTGTGGCTGAGGCTCACCAGAAGCCTGTGGGCACTATGCTCGGTAATGTCCCCACTCGTGACATTGATAGCATCTGACTGGCCTGGTAGGTGGAGTAGTTGTGCCTGTGCTCCGAGCTGGTCCTGCAAGTGGTCTATCTGCTCGCTGCGACCCAGATGGTCGAGCGGACTCTGTGCCACGTCCGACGAGTGCTCCTCTTAGAGTAGTCGATGGAGAAGAGCGAACACTGCCTGTGAAGGACGAACCTGCGGGTCGGAATCGTCTGTCTGACCTCTGCTGCTGAAACGGTCGACGTATCGGTCCAAAAGATCGTTGCGGTCTAGGCGCTGCTCCAGACGAGCTCCCGAAACGTCTCCCTCTAATGTCCTCAAATTTCTCCGCAGCATCGGTAGCTTCGGAGATGGATGTGATATGTAGTCCAGCCAACTTCTCCTGCACCTCATCTCGCATGCCGCCAATGAACTTCTCCAGATTCTCCTCTGGAAATGCGCCAGCTGCTCGTGTATGTCGTGACAGCTCTGTGTATCTGATAAAGTAATCCATGGTTGTCATCTATCCCTGACGAAGCTCTGCAAACAGTCGGCGCTGGGACTCCTTCCACTTCGCAGAAAAGAAGTGGGCTCTGAACCTCGTCTCGAAATTGTTCCAAGTAGGCTCTCGGCCTAACTCGGACGCTACGGCCTCCCACCATCGCTCGGCGAAGTCTGTCAGTGAATACTCTATGAAAGATAGTCACGTGTTTCGTGGCGCATGAATTGCCCTGAGCACCTTCATTACTCTCTTCAGCCACTGTTCAGCATCATCTGGTGGACCTGTACCCTCAAACAAGGGTATGTTGGCCCGCTGGTAAGACGTGAAAACCGAATGGTGCCTGTGAATGGCGGAATACTCGTGTGCATCCTTGCCAGCAAAGTCAACAGGATCCTGCTCCCTGTCTAAGTCTGCATCCTCCTCAGCTCCATGCTCTGGTATGTCCTCTAGTGCATCATCAGGATGAGGCTGCTCGACCTCAACGGACTGGTGCTGGTCCTGTCGTATCCCATCCTGGGATGGATGGTACGTGAAATCTGACAGGTCCTCAAATCTCATCTCTATGTCCGTCTGCCTGTCCGCAATCTCAGTCTGCTGGGCCAATATCTGCTCCTGATGGCCTCTCATAGCAGCCTGCTGCTGCTGAAGATCAGTAAGCGCGCTCAGTATGCGTGCCAGCTGATCAGAAGTATCCTGACCTGATCGAGATGCAATGGCTCTGCATGAGGACCATAATTAGTCAAAAGAATACCATAGACAGATACTTATCGTAAATGCTTTTCTCTTCTTGGATATAAGATGAAAATAAATGAACTTGGTGACATCTGTGGTTATTGGATATGAATGTCATATTTCCCTTCTCGAACTTACGACAAGTCGGAAGACTGTCGCTATTCGAGAACTTAATGCGATCGGAATCGAAATACTACGAATGTGCGTATCGGGGTACCACTGCTCTGATACCAAACTGTGAACCCCTCAGGATCCGGGTACCCATTAATCACACACTCGCACTATTATTCACATGAGATCGCATGAAGTTACAGAAAAAGCAGGGAAAATTTTTCGCGCGGCTAATTATCCACATGACATTCATATCTACAACATAACCACAAAGTAAAAGAGATACAATTGGCACCAAAATTCTTTTTCATTAATATTCATATCCATTTACAATTTGTACAAGCATCTTCCATATTACAACATATATCCCAAGTGATACAAAAGAGATAGCATATACATCCCCAACTAGACAAAAACTGAGACAAAGTACTTCATACCGTCTGGTGTAAACTCTGTCTCCAGGAAGCATGTATAGCTACAGAGCGGCTACTGAACTGCAGGTTGTTTGCCTGCCAAACACGTTAGGAAAGAAGAGGCGTCAGCCATTGCTGGTACCTCCCAAAACTTATAAAAATAACTACATTTAATATGTGCAAAAGCAGGCAAGTAGAAAGGTGGTACAAGTAAAATCTATATCTACTTGCGTAAGTAAAAAGGGGTTTCAAGTTGTTTGTAATGCATTTCTAATGATTTCCCCAGAACCCAACATTTCCCCCATATGACATATTTATTTTGTAGTTGAATATTCATGAGAGTATGAGTGTGAGCATATATATCAATTGCTTCAGAGATCATACTTATGAATGATGATGGAAAAGTTAAGATTGGAAATATCTATTAATTGGTTTAAATTCTTAAATATAGAGAATAGTCTTTTGATCATAACTTCTCCAATTCTTAACTTCAATGTTTCAGATATAACTCCAGATGTTGTAGATGTAGATATGGATGATCTAGATATAGAATCGCCAAGTCTGTTGGCGAAGAAACTCAAGCGGTGAAGAAGCCTACAAATGGCTCTTCCGTCTCGCCCTCTAATTTGAAGCGCGGTCCAATAGAGGGATAGGTCTACTCCCCAACTACGCCACTGAGACGGGTGAGAGAGACTCCCTAGAAAAGTCACTCTAGAAAACTGCCCGACTAGTACGGGCGGACGAGCTCGTACGTAAAACTGAAAACCAAGGATCCCCCGCCTGGGTATCCTAATAGACAGGGTCAGCGGAACTGGTCTAAAGTCAGGATCCCAACGAGGCGTAAAAACACTGCGAGCTCGCGTAAAAAACCGTGTAAAAGACTGGAATCCTAGACCCGCGCACTTGGCGGCCGCTGCCCAAACTGGACTTCCTTTCCTCCCGCCCAGTTGAGGGTCACCGCGCCCTCGCACTGTCAGGTGTAAGGGTCACCATGACCGGCAGATTTATATGATATCACTGATTCATCACCGTATCCTCTTACTAGACTCATCATTCCTTTCTCAATATCTTGTATGGCTATCTTTTACGGATCTAGGTATTTTGCCAATAATTTTATCAATGCACTTGATCGTAGATTTAATTCTTCCAATAGCAACAGATTGTGTTAATTGAAAATTCATAAATGGTAAAGATTATTTGAAAGATAAATCTTCTAAGAACTTCATAGCCTGAGATGATACTATTTCCTTTCTACGATCTTTTATTTTAAAGACCAAAACCACAGGTGAGATAAAATACCAAATACGAGTGTCAAAATATTTAATTCTTTAATAAGGAGAACAGTTCATATCCATCTATATATATGGAAGACATAAGCCTTATTGTACAAGGAGCACGAAATCAGCTAAAGTAAAAATAACAAGAACATATACTTAGTAGCTACAGGTTTTTTTTTAAACATACGACTGAACTTAACTTCTGAATCCTTGACTACATTCATCTCGTGACGTTCATCCCATTACTCAATTATTTCATTTTGTCAGTTTTTCTAAAAGAAGTTTAATTATGAATGAGGAGCTTGATCTGCTACCAAAATTATTGAGCATAATTTAAAAAAAACTCAGTGACTATTTAATTATATATAAATGTAATGAAATAATTATTTACGGAAGGTTCCTGTTGTCATTAGATGTCAAAGTAAATCCTTAATATGAGATGCCCAGTCAAATAACATGTATAGTAAATTAGTAACAGAGAGTTTATGTAAGCAGAACATATACGTCCTGAATCCGTCTTCATAATAGCAATTAATGACCTTATAACAACGTGTAACAAAGAAAGTTTTCTTTTGGACATATATGTTGCAGATAACAGGTGATTGGTCTATAATTAAGCTTCAATATACAGACATTTTATCATAGTCTGATTTCTGATTTCAGGCCAATCAAAATATAGTTGAATGGTAGTAATTAACCATCCATTATAGGTTCTGTATATTCAGATGTTTATTTTTATTTTTATTTTTTTTTTAAAAATTTCTCACAAGCCTTAGTCTTTGGATAGTGCTCTCAGATGTATTCATGTTGGTGAAAAAAAACCTAATATGATAATTAATAAGGTTATAGCTATAATTAGTAGGAAAACAGTGTGGTCTTTAACTTTAGGCATCCCTTAATATTTGATTCCAGTAGCTTCTATGGCTAAATTGCCGAACCATATCCGATCCACTTCGCAATGTATTGATAAAAAGAGGGAATTTACTCCTGCCTACCAGAAATGTTTAACTTGTGCTTAAATATTACTGGAATAAGATTATCATACAACATTATAGCATACACCTAATAAAATTTATCAATTAAAACATATCCAGACTTTAAAAAAATAACTTTAATTTTGACATTCTCAGCCTTCAATTTAAGGTGGAAGAGAGAAAAATAAATCACAATGGAACTAAAATGCATGAGATACATGCATGGCAGCAAGAGGTAGGCTGGAGATGGTACCTAATTTGAGTTAAGATGACATGCAAATGCTTTAAATTGCAGCAGAACAGCAGTAGGATGATGGCTTGCAATCTTTCCAGCAGAACAGCGGTAGGATGATGTTACAGTCATGTGCCTGGAACGTGACCACTTGGTGATTTTACAGAAGGGCCCCCGAAGATTATCCTATTTACGCCATCCAGTCCAGCTCCAGAGGGCATGTGCCACGCACGTGACCCTCTAGCACCTTTGCAGATCGCCCCACATATTTATGGGTATTTATATTTCAATCCTTGTTTTGCATTTTATTTTATTTTTAGTTATTTAAATATTACATCGATACCCCTGTACTCCCCCATAGTTTTGGACATCTCTATTGCATTATATAATTATCAAAAAAATAGCATGATGTTTGTCATTTAATTCTCTACGTCTACACTTATTGAGGACATTTTTGTGATCATTGGTTAACTAATAATTAGTTATTTTGTGAAAAATTATATATTTTGCCCATTTCATGCTCTGAAATTTATAATTGATTAACTTTTGCTCTAAAAATTCCCAAAAAATCGTAGATTGTAGAGTTAATTGTGATTAACATTTTGCCAAAAAAGAATCGCATTTGCATGCATAGTTTGTCCTGTAAAAATCATTTCGCATATTTCAATATTTGATTTTTAATAGGTATTGAATCTTCTATTTTCAAGGTTTAGGATTTATCTGAGATCCATTACCTAATGATAGATCTTAGATAATTTTATCCCTTGAAAATAATTAGATTTAATATTTATTATAATTAAATATTGAAATTCATTTTGTTTGCATTTAAAAATTCATAAAAAAATTCATCTTGCAACCAAAAATTTCAAAAAAAATTAAAATGCATTCATTTCATCATATTTTGTATCGTGGCCAACTTTCATATTTTTCGGACACGGTTTGAGCGTAATTTACAATTTAGTCCCTAAAATAGGCGAGTTTGCATTTTGCATCCTTCATTGCATTAAAAAAATTAAAAAAAAAAGATCGCCTCGAAAACTGCGCACGAATTTTGATAGACATAATTCTAGGTTGTTCCTTTCCTCCTTGTGTTCGACCTTGGGACTTGTCCAAGTAAAATAAACATAAAACCGCATCGATTGAAAATTGATTAACTTATTGTGTGGTTATTTTCTTAACCGATTCCGATTGCCGCCTACAATGAAACGTCATAATAATTTTTACGCATGATCAAATATATTCTTAGCACGCGTAATTTTTGAATCGTCAATTATGTGTAGTTATTCATTGTTGAAAGTTGAATGTTTTTATAACAATATTTTAGAAAAGTTTCAAGTTTTGCTTATTAAAATATTTTTCTTTCTTCCAAACGTTTCTATGTTTTATGCAAAGTTACTTAAGAAATAGCCATTATTTTTCTTACTAAAATTTTTGAGACTCACTCACCTTTAATTTGTTCTTTATGCCTCCTAACAAGTGTATGTGTGTTTCTACCAAAAATAACAGTGGTACCTGACACTACATCTGCAAAAATGGCTTCGTGAAGTGTCATGGAAAAAGCTTTGCTTGCGTTTTGCTCCTTATTTCGCCCTTCTTGGATATTGTTTCTTTTCTATACTTCCTTGTTTTGGGGTTTATGAGCTATTATGGCATTTCTCTGAGCTAGTACTAACAAATCCGAGCCAAAAATCATGGTTGTGCCTTGAACCAAACTTGCAATAAACTCAATCCCAAAGTTGTCAACATTCCCATCAGCATCATATTTGACCGTGTAGACCTATTTAGAGCCAACAAGGTGAGGGCCTTTAGGAGTATTAACAATATCCCATGGATTATTTTTAACCAAGCATCCATTTCTTCATAGCATTGACCCATTTCGGAGCCATTTTAGCTTCATCAATATTTTTGGGAACATGATGAGCATCGAGAGAGTAATAAAGAATTTTTATCTCAAACTCATCTTGACGTAAGCAACAAAGTCTTTCAATGGATACCTAGTAGAAGCTCGAACAGCTCTAATACCCTTTCTCATAGCAATGGGACGATCATTCGATATTGGCATTATCAGTATGAATATTAGGAGAGAGAGAGATAGGAATAGTTGCAGAGTTTGCATTGCCTAGATAACCTGATGAAAGGTTGATATCATGGTTTGAAGAAAGGTTAACATTATGGTTTGGTATCATCTCTTCTCCAGTCTCCACCACTTTATCTGATTCTTTTTGTGTGCTATAAACTGTCCAAATCTACCTCTATCCCCAGTATCTTTTTTTATCTTGCTCAATGTCCTCCCCTACATGGATAGTTTACTGTATGCCACCAAGAAAGTAGAACACATTCTTATTTTTCTCAACATCTATACTCACAGACTCCTCTGAAGAGACTTCTTAAGGAAGTGGGACTCACTCTTAAAGAAAGTGACATCCTTACTCACACGTAGGGTTGTTAACTAAACTGAACATGTTCGTATTCGATTGGAGTTCGTTCCATAATAGTTCGAAAAATGTCCATTCATTTCAAAATGAACTGAATATGAACTTCAAATTTTAGTTTGATAGCTTAACAAATAGAATATGAACATAACATATGTTCGTTCGATAAAAGTTCAAGTTCGATATATGTATATGTGTGTGTATTTGTGTATGTAACTTCTTATTTATATACATGATAAATTTCGAGAGTAAAGAAATTGAGGTATTTATTGGGCTTTGTACCACTTTAATTTGAATAATTTCTTATTTTTACTGCTTATCGAACCTTGTTATCAAACTCCAGTTTCGAACTTATTCATATAAATAAGTTTAGTTAAGTTAAATCACTAACAAACTATTATCGAACCGAACTCGAATGTTCATTTTCTAAACGAACTCAAACTCAAACATATCACATCGAACATTTATCGAACCGAACTCGAACTCAAACTTTCGAACTTTCGAACTTCCTTATTGAACCGAACTCGAACATCGGCTCGTTCGTTACAGTTCAGCTCGATTCGATTAGCAGCCCTACTCACATGAAAACGATGTGCCATTGGGACATAACATTTGCATCATTTTTGTGTTCTAGAATAGTCAAGAAAGATGCAGTTCATGGTCCTTGGATCCAACTTTTGCCAACATGGTCCACAGTTATGAAGAAAGCAGACACATCCAAAAAACGTAGGTCCAAATTGAAAAGAGAGGTATTTGGATAGATGACAGAGAAATGAGTTCTCTTCCCAATCACGACAGTGTCCTATTGAGCAGATAAGCAGCAATCAAGATAGCTTCTTTCTAAAAATTCTTTGGCACATTTCGTTGAAGCATGAGTGTTCTTGTGACATTCAAGTGATGGTTCTTCCTTTCAGAAATCCCATTTTGTCGTGGCACGTAACTACATGAGGTTTCATGAATGATATACTTCTCATTAAGAAAAGCACGTAGGGATATTTCTAGGTACTCCTTGGTATTATTAGTCCTAAGCGTTATTACTTTCATTTTGCATGTTGAGTGTGAATCATATTTATAAAGTTCTTTACAGCAGCATGAACTTCACCACTATGTTTTAAAAGGTACACACAAATACTTCACGAAAAGTCATCAATGAAAGTGATATAGTACATGTAGCCACCCACGCTCTTCACACTTGACGGACCCCAAACATCAGAATGCACTAACTCGAATGCATAAGTACCAATAGATGCAGAAAACATAGTGTTTGTCTGCTTTGCATCTCACATTACAAATAATCCTCAGACAATTCAGTAAAAATCGCAGATGTGACATCCGGATCAAAATAACCTGAACCCAACCTGATTATGGTCCAATTGATCCGATAAAACTATCGAATAATAGTAAATGATCTGAATCGATCAATAGACCGTAATTGTAATGCGTGTCATCGGAAAAGCCGTCACGTAATCGAAAACCGCAAAACAAACTAAGACCACCATAAAATTCGTATCGAAGAAATAAGACCAATGAAATCGGCCATTCGTCGATCGAAGGTCGTTTGATAACTTGAAGTCGCAAAATTTAATCACAAATCAAGATTGTATTTGGGCAATTTTTAAATTCATCTTACATCAGAAGTACATGATTAATATACTCATTTTGATCGTCATTCCGAGATGGTCGAAATGAACAATTGATCATCTGAATTGGAAATTCAGGGAGTATATACGGATGACTTTGGTATTCTACATATGAGAAAGGTAAAGAAAAAATAAATAAATAATTTTTTATCCCAGCACAGCAGTCCCCACTTGGCTCTCTCTCTCTCCCTCCATTTGACAAACACCTAAGGCACATCTCCTCATTTTTACCTACCCAAAGTCCTTTTCCTTCTTCTAACGTATCTCCAATCTTTTCTCTATTAAACTCCAATGAAGAAGTTGTTGTTCCTTTTATTTTATCTAATCCAGTTGTTGCACAGCAACTGTTGGAGCTCCAGTCCAGCAGCTGAGAACTTCCCTTCTTCCCAACTGCTGCAGCCTCCCTTCTTCCTCTGCTGAAGCTCCTGCTGCTGCATGCAGGAGCCAACTGTTGCTGCTCCAGCAGCTTAAAGCTCCTGCAACCAAGGTCTGGAGATCCTTTTTCCCTCTTTGAACCGACATCCAGAAGTTCCAGAGGCTGATGTCTTCTCCAATCAAATGAGATGCTACCCCTTGTTGCTATTTCAGCCATTAGCTGTTGCATGCAAACCCTGATCTAGCCCTTTTTCCCTCCAATTTGGAGCAATCCAAAGGTACAAATCAACCCACCCTCCCCCTTGCTACCATACATGTAATTGCTACATATTTTGATCCCTATTTAAATATGACATTCTTATAAAGTTAAAATCTGCTACTTTTGAAATGGTTGGACAGATATGTGACCAATTCGATTAAGTTTTGTAGTGGGCCATACATTATATTTATTTATTTATTTATTTATTTATTTGAGATCTAAATTGGTGTTTGTATGATTACACCAATTCAATATTACATTATATATATATATATTTGAGATCTAAATTGGCGTCTGTATGACTACACCAATTTAATATTAACAGAAAACATTCTGATCTCCGGATCCATGCTCATCAAGATGAAATTAAAAAAAAAAGATGTCTAAGTCAATCATTTAAAACTGTTTTAACTTCAAAGGCTATTCTGATTGCTAATTCTAACAATGTATGATGAATGAGATTAATGAAGTGTACTCAAGGTCATGAATGCATCTAAGAATGCTGGATTTTGTAAATTCAAAGCTGCAATAGCAGCATTGGTTTAGGCCTATGTGCTGTTTCCCTGTGACATACCTAAAACAGATCAACACCAAAAAATGTACATCTTCCTATTATCATTCTTAAAACTAGAAACCCGAAATAATGCCTCCAAATTAACATGGTTTTAGTGCACCTCATCCCATGAAAATGATGAGACACCCTTGTGAGTAAAATAGACAAGGATGTGATGAAATATGCCTACTTTTGGGTCAAAAATCTGATATGTAACCAAATGCGAATTTGAACTGTGGATACCTTCTCAAGGTGCACGAAATGTGGGAAGATTCCTTTACAAGTAAAATAGACGGGAATAAAAAAAATATTACGTGTGCAACATTAGTTCTGTTGTTGGGCTTCTAAGTGACTTTCTTCATATGTTTGGCCATCAATAGGAGCTCTAACCTTTTTTTGTCTCAACCACGTTTTTTTGTCCTCATCGTTACCAATTGTACATTTCTCTAAATTGTGATCAATTGCACCCCAAAATGGTTAAATTTCGGAACATTCTAATTCCCAATATTTATTGAACAAAAGGTTTCCATGTCAGATCACAAGGAATCATTGGCTTAGGAGACCAATTACCATGTAGAGTCTTAAATAAGTAAATGTGTAATACTGGGATTGTGCAAATAAACATTCAAACTTGAAAGGCCAATCCAAGTAAGGACAAGTGTTGTCTTCATACTAGGTTTAGAAAAACATAGAGTATTTGATCATTTTGGCTCATTCTTTCAAGTAGTTGACATTTCCTAGCTCATAAATCACTCCGAGATTTTAATCAAGGAGCCTAGTACACTTCTCTGATAATTGTATATGTAGCGGTCTTAGCATCATGTCTTGAATGAAAACTAGGTGTATGCATCATGCTATAATAGATCATCCGGTCGGTATACACCTTTAGCTTGTTAACGGATGTTGACACGGATATATGGGTTGATGAAAATCAATGATGACAATTAATAGTGTTGGTCAAGATGACCCTTACACCCCATGCGAGGAGTGGTGACCCTGAGTTGAGCGCGAGATAGGAAGCCCGGTTAGGGCAGCGGCCGCCTAAAGCACGAGTCTAGGATCCCAATCCTTTTTACATTTTTTACGCAAGCTCGCAGTGCTTTTACGCTTCGTTGGGATCCAGGTTTTGACTAAAGTTTCGTTGACCCGGTTTTAGTAGGGTGCCTACGCTGGAGGACCCTTGGTTTTGCATTTTAGCGCTCTTTCTTCCAGTACCGATCGGTCCAGTTTTCTGGAGTGACTTAGCCTAAAATGTCCCTCCTACCCGTCTCAGGGACGTAGTTTGGGAGTGTGCCTAGCCATCTACTGGACCGCACTTCCACTGGAAGGGCGAGACGGAAGAGTCTCTTAGGAGACTTCCTCGCCGCTTGAGTTTTGATTACTTTCCGCCAATAGGTCTTGGTGAGGAAAAAGATAGTAGTTAGCTAGAGTTGAGCTTGGTTACTGTTGAGAGTTGGCTACAGTTGAGTTTAGTTACATTTAAGTTGACATTATTCTCGAGGTTGTTTACTATTCCGCTAGTAGGTTACGGCTAGGAAAAGATCATAAGACAGAAATCATCAATCATCATCAATCATCAATCATTGACATTAAATCAGAATTCAGAATCACTTACAGATATTAGGAAAAGCTAGTAGATGTGTTGGGAACTTAGTTAGGAAGCATTATACTCCACCGCATGCCTACGGAGGCACCCCAGCCCTAAGATATTCTTCACGTCTTAGAGTCATATTGTGAGGTCAAACTCAAACCAAGACCACAAACTATCCACTAGGCTTGAGAAATTAGACAGAAATAAAGATCAGAACAGAGACTCATCATCCTCAATATCAAAATTTATCAACATGATCTATAAGTGATAAAAAGATGATAATATATACATGGATCATATAATCAATAAACGAACATGTAAATATATATATATGGAAAGTTAAGGGGTGGTGGGTGAATGGGGGATTTACATACAGAACAACTTGAAACCAAAGTAGCTTGTTAAAATTAGTTGCTAAACCTATCGACTTGCTTCCTTTTAAAACCACTGAAATACATGTTTTATCTTTAATAAATTTTGATTGTACCAACATTTGCTGACATTTCTCTTTTCCCTAACTTATATGGCAGGCAAGGCGTCTGCATCACAGTAGATTGGCAGCTAGACGCTGAGCTTCGCAACTACTGTTACGGTACACATGTTATAGATTTTGAATGTCATTCGAAGCGCATAAAATTTTCCCTAAATTTCAGTAACCTAACGCGATCAACAACGAATGAAATACTGCGAGTGATGTGTAAACGGATAAGATGAATCTGCAGGCATCACAGTTTGGTACCAGAGTTGTGGTACTCCACTACACACATTCGCGGTATTACAATTCCAATCGCATTAAGTTCTCATATAGTGACAGTCCTCCGACTTGTTGCGAGTCCGAGAGGTAAATATGACATTCAAATTCAATAACCACAGATGTCATCAATTGTAACTAAATTTCATATAGAAGAGAAAAGCACAATTAGAAATATCAGTAGACATCAACTATTATGATTAATAATATTGATTCTTGTGCAGAACCATGACGTCTAGAGCGTGCTAGGAGATGGCGGATCATTTGGAGTGCATCCTAACTGCCCACACTGACCTCCAGTAGCAGCAAACTAGCAATGCGAGGTTAGCAGGACCAAATCTTAGTAAACAGACAGAGATTGCCAACAGACACACTGGCATAGAGATGAGGTTCGAGGATTTGTCTGATTTCATTTACTATCCATCTCAAAATGGAACACAACATAACCAGCCCCAGTCTATAGAGGATCAACAGCCTCAGTTCGATGATCCACGTGAGGAGATACCAGTATATGGAGCCGAGGATGAAGATTATAGTAGGAAGCAGGACCTTTAACTCTTTGCAGCAGAGGATACACACGAGCACTGCCATTCACAGGCATCTGTAGGCTTTCACTTCCTATCAGCAAGTCAATGTGCTCATGTTCTAGGGCACCAGGACATCAGATGAGGCTGAGCAGTGGCTGAAGAAGGTGATGAAGGTACTTCAGATGATTTGCGTACCACGATACTCATGGTCATCTTTTATGGAGTATTCACTAACAACATTCGTCGAGAGATGATGGAAGGCGACAGTTTCCGAGTTGGGATGTGAGCCCACATGGGACGATTTCGAGACGAGATTCAGATCCTACTTCTTTTCAGGGAAGTGGAAGGAGTCCCAGCGCCGATTGTTCATAGAGCTTCGACAGAGGCGGATGATAGCCAGGCAGTACTTCGTCCGATACACCGAGTTGTCTCGTCACACACCAGCAATTGTTGCTTTTCCAGATGATAATCTGGAGAAGTTCATCAGAGGTAAAAGGGAAGAGGTGCAGGAGAAGCTGGTCGGACTACGTATCACTTCCATCTTCGAGGCTACTGATGCGGCGGAGAAATTTGAGGACATCAGAGAGAGACATTTTGGGAGTTCGTCTGGAGCGGCACCCACACCACAGCAATCTTTCGGACCGATACGACGACCGTTCTAGCAATAGAGATCAGCCAGACGATTTCATCCTTCAGGTTTGGCATTCTCTGACAGTGCTCGCTCATCTCCAGTGACTACCTTATGAGGAGCACTTGCCGGGCGTGGCACTAGTTCAGCTCGTCAATCTGGGTCACAAAGGGTAAAAAGACATCCAGCAGGACCGACTCGGAGCACCGACACGACTACTACGCCTAACCAGTCAGGCCATCGTTTCTTGTGCAACTAGAGGGGTCACTACCGGTCCCAATGCCCTAGGCTTCTAGCGAGCCTTGACCACAGCCACGACCTTCAGAGCCACAGGCACAGCGTACTAGTAGGAACTCCAACTTCAGGAGGCCTCCAAGATAGACATAGAGTGTGGCCAGTTCAAGCACCGTACCAGCTAGACAGGGTCAGTTACATACAGTGACCGGGGAGCATTCACGATCAGCAGCTACTGTAGTGAAAGGTATAGTCTCAATCCTAAACTGACCTTTCCATGTTTTGTTTGATTCTAGAGCGATACATTCCTTTATTACTTCGAGGTTACTAACTTCATTAGGCAGAGTTGTAGAGGCTTTATATCCTCCTTACCACATCCATGGGCCAGGTGGTCAATTTTTTGTCATTTCAATAGTAGTCAGAGACTTACCAACATTGATTGGCAGTCACGAGATGATCGCAGACTGTCTGCTACTACAGCTATACGAATTTGATTTGATTTTAGGCATGGATTGGTTATCAGCTCATCATGCCTTAGTTGATTGCTTTAGGAAGACGGTTGTCTTCAGGATTCCAGATTTACCCTAGTTCACCTTTGAGGGTACATTACATGACTCCAAAATGGAGTAGATCTTAGTGTCGAGAGCTCAGAGACTTGTTGATCAGAGATGTGATGCATATTTAGCATTTGTATGAGAGACATCCGATCATGAGCCGATGATCCAGGACATCAGAGTAGTATCAGACTACCCATATATATTTCCTGATGAGTTACCAGGGTTACCTCCTGAGAGAGATTGAGTTCGAGATCACATTATTACATGATACACAACCGATCTCGATGGCTCCATATCGCATGGCACCAGCAGAGTTGAGAGAGTTGAAGGTGTAGTTGCAAGAGCTACTTGACTTGGGTTTCGTGAGGTTGAGCACTTCACCTTGGGGTGCTCCAGTTCTTTTTGTCAGGAAGAAAGACAGATCAATGAGACTGTACATTGATTACAAGCAGTTGAACAAGAGAACGATGAAGAACCTTATCCTCTGCCATGCATTGATGACTTGTTTGATCATCTTCAGGGATCTTCGGTGATTTCACATAACTATCTTCGATTAGGCTACCATCGGCTGAGGATTCGAGAGGCAGATATTCCGAAGACAGCTTTCAAGACCCGATATGGACACTACAAGTTTGTGGTGATGCCGCTTAGGCTTACCAATGCCCCTATAGCATTAGTGGACATGACGAACGGGATTTTCCGTCCATACTTGGACAAGTTTATGGCGGTATTCATTGATGATGTGTTGATTTATTCCCGGAATGAATGGGATCGCGCGAATGATCTGGAGATAGTTCTGGACACATTGCGAAAGCACAAGTTATACGTCAAGTTGAGCAAGTTGCAAGTTCTGGTTATCCCATGTCTCATTCCTTGGGCATGTCATTTCTAAAGTAGGTATTGCAGTTGATCCTGCGAAGATTGAGGTAGTCATGTCTTGGGAGCAGCTTAAGAAAATCACTCAGATTCAGAGCTTCCTTGGATTAGCAAGCTATTAGAGATGCTTTGTCAGCAGGTTTTCACGAGTAGTTCTTTCTTTGACACGATTGACACAGAAGGGAGTTCCTTTTATTTGGGACGATTCTTACGAGCAGGTCTTCAGGACATTAAAAGAAAGATTTATGACAACACCCATTCTTGCACTTCCCTTAAGCACTCAAGATTATGCAGTTTATACAAATGCTACAGGAGAAGGTTTATGAGCAGTACTGATCCGGCAAGGTCACATAATTGCTTACGTATCACGTCAGTTGAGGCCGCATGAGCGGAATTACCCTACCCATGACTTAAAGCTGGCAGCAGTTGTCTTCGTCTTAAAGATTAGGCGTCAC
Source organism: Ottelia alismoides (assembly GCA_037367405.1). Classification (NCBI taxonomy): domain Eukaryota; kingdom Viridiplantae; phylum Streptophyta; class Magnoliopsida; order Alismatales; family Hydrocharitaceae; genus Ottelia; species Ottelia alismoides. The sequence continues at coordinate 745,845 of JAZKJV010006723.1, forward strand.
TATCTCTATGGAGTGAACTTTGAGATTTTCACAGATCACAAGATCCTGAGGTACATATTTGATCAGAAAGAGCTGAACATGAGATAACGCAGGTGGCTTGAGCTACTGAAGGATTACAATTGCACAATCTCTTACCACCCTGATAAGGGAAACATGGTGGCAGATGCGCTTAGCAGGAGAGCTCATACAGAGGGTATGGCAAACTAGTTACAGACGTGGGATATGCTCGCAACATTGATTGATTGGCATCTCAGGAGAGTGCATCCATATCTATTATCGTACCTACACGATTCAGTAGTCTTTGGGATCGCATAGTAGAAGGTCAGGAGTCAGATCCTTGGATTCGAGACAGATACATGCGTACCGTCAAGGACGAATGTAATGATTTTGTTGTGACGGAGTCTATTTTATTGAAGGTTGACCGGGTCGTTGTGCCCAATGATGAGCATTACGCAAAGGTATTCTTGATGAGGCATACAGTTCACGATTATCTATTCATCTTGGCAGCATGAAGATGTATTGTGATCTACGTCGACATTTCTGGAAGGACCATCTACCATTTGTAGAATTCGTGTACAAAAACAGTCATCATTCCAGTATCGACATTGCACCATTTGAATCCCTATATGGGAAGAGATGCCTCACACATCTTAGTTGGCGTGAGGAGGTGATAATGCTCTTTACTCCGTGGATCTCTTGGAGGAGACTGCGAGAGCTGTTGATCTTCTGAGATGAAAGCTGCTGACGGCACAGAACCGCTAGAAGAGCTATGCAGATCGTTAGAGAAAAGATTTGGAGTTTCAGGTAATCCAACCATCTTCTCTTCATCCATTTTCAAATTGATTTATCAATATTCAACTTAATTTCGCATACTGATAAAATTCATGTACATACAGGTGGAAGATTGGGTGTTTTTATGAGTATCTCCCATGAACGGAGTATAGAGATTTGGTGTTCATGACAAGTTGACGCCACGATATGTTGAATCATTCGAGATCATTGCTCGTATAGGGAAGGTGGCCCACCGAGTAGCCCTTCCTCCACACCTATCAGTCATATATCCAACCTGAGGAAGTACGTGCACGATCCTCGATGCGTCATCAGCTACGAGAATCTTGACGTAGAGCCCGACTTGACGTACGAGGAGAGGCTAGTGCAGATACTTGACAGTGTTGTAAAGAAGCTTTGCAGTAAGGAGATTCCCTTAGTCAAGGTGTTATGACACCGATAGGGTGTCGAAGGGGCAACATAGGAGACTGAAGCGGACATGCGGGCACAATGCCCGCAGCACTTTTCAAGAAATCATCAAAACAAGTCAATTTAATTATATATATCAAAAGAATATGGCTTGTTTTTCTCCTTTGAGGTTTTAGTCAAAACCCTTTGAGATTTTTATAGCAAGATGAAACCCAGATAAAACATATAGTGACCTTAACCCAAGTCTCGAGGATGAGACCCCCTTTGAGGCTTTTATATTTGTGACATTCGGATCTGAATAACTTGAACCCGACCAGATTATGGTCCAATTGATCCGATAAAACTGTCGAACAATATTAAATGATCTGAATCTATCAATCAATCGTAGATCAAAATTTGTGTGGATTCAATTGATCAAAAATCGATTGCATCGTAATACGTGGCATCGGAAAAGGCGTGACGCAATCGGAATCGCAAAACAAACTGAAACCACCATAAAATTTGTATCGACGAAATAAGACCAATAAAATCGACCGTTCGTCGATCGAAAGTCGTTCGATAATTTAAAGTCGCAAAATTTAATCACAAATCAAGATTGTATTTCGGTAATTTCTAAACTCATCTTAGATCAGAAGTACATGAATCTTCTACTCACTTTGAACGTCATTCTGAGATAGTCGAAATAGTCGAAATAAGCTATTGATCGTTTGAATTGAAAATTCATGAAGTATATATGGATGACGTTGGTATTTTATATATGAGAAAGGTAAAGAGAAAATAAATATATATTTTTTTTTTATCCCAGCACAGCAGTCCCCACTTGGCTCTCTCTCCCTCCGCTGGGCAAACACCTAAGGCACCTCTCCTTATTTATATTTATCCAAAGTCCTTTTCCTTCTTCTAACATTTCTCCAATCTTTTCTCTCTATTAATCTCCAACGAAGGAGTTGTTGTTCCTTTTATTTTCTCTGCTCCAGCTGCTGGACTAGAGGTTGCCCAGCAACTGTTGGAGCTCCAGTCTAGCAGCTGGGAGCTTCCCCTCTTCCCCAACTGATGCAGCCTCCGTAGTTCCTCGGTTGAAGCTCTTGTTGCTGCATGCAGGAGCCAGCTGCTGCAACCAACGTCTGGAGACCCTTTTTCCCTCTTTGAGTTGTTGTCCAGCGGTTTTAGAGGTTGATGTCTTCTCCAATCAAATGAGTTGTTGCCCCTTGTTGCTATCTCAGCCATTAGCTGTTGCAGCCTGCATGCAAGCCCTGCTCTAGCTCTTTTTTCTCCAATTTGGAGCAATCCAAAGGTACAAATCAACCCTCCCTCTTGCTTTCATGCATGTAATTCCTACGTATTTAATCCCTATTTAAAGGTGGCATTCTTGTATAGTTAAAATCTACTACTTTTGAAATGGTTGGGCTGAGCTGTGACCAATTCGATTGAGTTTTGCGGTACGTCATACATTATATATATATATATATATGAGATCTAAATTGGTGTCTACCAATTCGATATTACATTATATATATATATATATATTTGAGATCTAAATTTGTCTGTATAATTACACCAATTCAATACAAATAGAAAACATTCTGATCTCCAGGTCCATGCTCATCAAGATGAAATTTTAAAAAAAAAGGACATTTAAGTCAACCATTTAAAGCTGTTTTAGATTTAAAGGTCATTCTGATTGCTAATTCTAACAATGTATGATTAATGAGATTAGTGAAGTGTACTCAAGGTTGCAATAGCAGCATTGGTTTAGACTTATGTGTTGTTTCCTTGTGACATACCTAAAACAGATCGACACCAAAAATTGTACATACTTCCTGTTACCATTCTTAAAACTAGAAACATGAGATAATGCCTCCAATTTAACATGGTTTAATGCACCTCATCCCATGAAAATGATGAGTCTCCCTCGTGAGTAAAACAGACAATGATATGATGAAATATGCCTACTTTTGGGTCAGAAATCTGATATTTAACCAAATGCGAATTTGAACTGTGGGTACCTTCTCAAGGTGCACGAAATCTGGGAAGATTCCTTTACAAGTAAAATAAACAAATATAAAAAAATATTCACTGCGCAAGGGCTTACAAAATTACAAATGACTTTCTTCATATTTTTGGTTATCAATAGGAGCCCTAACCTTTTTGTCTCTCACATTTTTTTGTTCTCCTCATCGTTACCAATTATACATTTCTCTAAATTGTGATCGATTACACCCCAAAATGGTTAAATTTCGGAACCTCGTAATTCACAATCTTTGTTGAACAAAAGGTTTCCATGTAATATCACAACACAAGGACTCATTGGCTTAGGAAACCAATTACCATGTAGAGTCTTAAATAAGTGAATGTGTAATACGAGGATTGTGCAAGTAAACATTCAAACTTGAAAGGCCAATCCAAGTATGGACAAGTGTTGTCTTCACACTAGGTTTGAAATGCATAGAGTATTTGATCATTTTGGCTCATTTTTTCAAGTAGTTGACATTTCCTATTTCATAAATCATTCTGAGATTTTAATCGAGGAGCCGCATGCACTTCTCTGATAATTGTATATATAGTGGTCTTAGAATCATGCCTTGAATGAAAAGTGAAAACTAGGTGTATGCATCATGCTATAATAGATCATTTGGTCGGTGTACACCTTTAGCTTGTTAACGAATGTTGACATGGATATATGAGTTGATGAGAATCAATGATGACAATTAATAGTGTCGGTCAAGGTGACCCTTACACCTGACCGTGCGAAAGCGTCGTGACCCTGAGCTGTGGAGGAGATAGGAAGCCCAGTTAGGACAGCGGTCGCCTAGAGCACGGGTCTAGGATCCCAATCATTTTTACGGTTTTTACGCGAGCTCGTGGTGTCTTTACGTTTTGTTGGGATCCAGGTTTTGATCAGTTTCGATGACCCAGTTTCAGTAGGGTGCTTAGGCTAGAGGACCCTCGGTTTTGATTTTTAGCACTCTTTTTGCCCGTACCGGTCAGGTCGGTTTTCTGAAGTGACCTAGTTCGGAAAGTCCGTCCTACTCGTCTCAGGGGCATAGTTTGGGAGTGTGCCTAGCCCTCCTCTGGACCGCACTTCCACTGGGAGGGTGAGGCGGAAGGGTCTCTTAGGAGACTTCCTCACCGCTTGAATTTTGGTTACTTTCTGCCAATAGGTCTTATCGAAGAAAAAGGTAGTGGTTAGCTGGAGTTGAGCTTGGTTACTGTTGAAAGTTAGCTACATTTGAGTTGACATTGTTCTTGAGGTTGTTTACTATTCCGCTAGTAGGTCCTAGATAGGAAAAGATCGTGAGACAGAAATCATCAATCATAGACATTTAATCAGAATTCAAAATCACTATTACAGATAATAGGAAAAGATAGTGGAAGTGTTGAGAACTTAGTTAGGATGCATTATATTCCACCGCATTCCTACAGAGGCACCACAACCCTAAGGTATTCTTCACGCATTAGAGTCATAGTGTGAGGTCACACTCAGATCAAGACTATATACTATCCACTAGGCTTGAGAAATTAGACAGAAATAAAGATCAGACTAGAGACTCCTCATCCTCATGACCAAGATCCATCAACATGATCTATAAGTGATAAAAAGATGACAACCTACACATGGATCATATAATCAATAAATGAAAATGTTATATATATGGAAAGTTAAGGGGTAATGGGTAAACGGGGGATTTACATACAGAACGACTTGAAACCAAATTACATGCAAGTAGCTTGTTAAAATTAATTGTTGTTGGAGTATATGTGTCATGTAGATTGAATGGATCCTTCTAAGACTCCTTTATCACATCTCAATGCTTAGTCCCACATCTACCAATGGTGCGACTTGGAGGGTCTGTGGAGGCTATATAAGAAGCCCAGACCCCCTGTATCTAGTGAGAAAATTCAATGAAACATATGGCCCTTTGAGGCCTTCTCCCATGGTTTCATCCCGCTGCGTAGGGATTAGGTTTCCACGTAAAATCATGTGTTCCTCAATGTTTTTTATTCTTTTCTCTGATATTCGCTTCCGTATTATATTTTCTAACGTGGTATCAGAGCGGGTTCGATTCTCGGGGAGTTTTTTTTCGAGATTTGATTCGAATTCTCATTTCGATTTATTATATTCGATATCATTATCAGTTGTTCCAGAGATTTTCTCGATCGATTATTCAGTTCCGATGATCATATTGTTCGAAAGAAATTATGGTTTTCTTTATGAAACCAATCATGGCCGTCATCAACAATATTATAGGGTTCAACTTCCTCTTCCAGGAGATTTATTCATGATAAAGCAGCGATCCTCCGATTTATCTCCAAAGGTGGCGCCGCCAAGAAAAGCGGCGCTGATGTCGTCGACCTCCTGTGTGCGATTCAGATCCTCCAAGGCGTAGTGATGCTGTCGTAGGTTGCGGCAAACCACAATTCTTAAAAAAAGTTGCGTACAAATTAAAAAAAGGAAGGTAGGGGCGACGATCGCCGCATCCAGGCGGTGTTCCTCTCCTCTTGATCTTACGCAGGTGGCGCGAGATACTTCCTTCTGGAATAGTCCTCTTAGAAGTCGAACAATCCTTAGAGACGATGTGAAGAACTTCCTCCTACTCTATCCGTTGCCTCGATATCAACTGCCCATCGGATTTGGGGGCTGCTATAGTCGATGAAGCTTCAGGCTCCAGGCAAGGTCGCCTCTAGCAGCGCCTGCTAGAGCCAGTAGCAACAACGAGCCCCAACGACAACGAGCCCCAGCAACGTCGCCAACTCCTCCTTTATGTGCTTCCAGGCAGTGCTTCTCGATGCTCAGGCGGAGCATCTCCCTCCCATGCGGCAATGGCCCTCCTCGAGTCCCTAGTTCGAAGGGTGGCAGATCTGTGATAAAGGGTTCCCCGATTGGGAACCCTAAATAAGGGAAATTTAGGCCAACGTTGGGACCCAACAAAAAATGTGTAAAGCCTAAGTGGGATACGCAAAAAAGGGAAAATACTACCTATATTAAAAAAAGGAGGGAGAGAAAAAGAAGAGGATCGAGTTGGCTGCTTTGCGTTCTTGGGCCCTAGTTAGGGCAAGTTAAAAAATGTAGTTTGAAAAAAAAGGTGCACATAAAAAACCGTACTCTTTAAAAAAAAGGAGACACCTATATTAAAAAAGGGAAGAAATGATTGGAAAAATTGCAAAAAAGGGAAAAAAGAGCCGTAAAAAATCAAGAACGGCTACGTGATTCATTGATTCATGGTTTCCCCCATTCTCTTGTCTTCTCCCAACTTGGTCGACGTCATTGTTTTCCGACAAGTATGGGAGAAGAATATTTTTCAAATTAAATTTAACAAAACTACATGCATAAGAATATTTAAATTTAATATTTAAAGAGGCAATAATATTTAAATTTAACAAAACTACATGCATACGAATATTTTTCAAACTGTTATGTATGTATGCCCCATGGCCTTTCATGTATATAACCTTTATATATATATATATATATATATTAGATGATAACCAATATGTGTATGTTATTTCTTTATTTAGAGATCATGTATATGGATCTTAATAATGAAAATGATGAGGTGCTGAAAGATTTGATTCTTGATTTCTTGATGATGGGAAAGGTGAGGTTCCAAACTGATTCTTGATTCTATCTGATTTCTCAAGTCTAGTGGATAGTCTATGGTCTTGGTCGGTGTGTGACCTCACACTATGACTCTAAGGAGTGAAGAGTGCTTTAGGGTTGGGGTGCCTGTGCAGGCATGCGATAGAGTGAATTGCATCCTAACTATGTTCCCAGCACATCCACTAACTTATTAATCACTCGTAGTAGGGTTCTAAGATCCGATTAGTTGTCGATGATTTGATGGTTGATAATGATCCATGATTTAGAACCAAACTCAACTGTACTCATGGTCAACTGTAATTGCTTTCAATTCTATCCAACTCAGCTATGATTGATCTCAACTTTATCCAAACTCTATCATGACTTGTTCCAAGTTCAGTTGTAACTCATCCAAATTAATTGTAACTGATTCAGATGTAGCTCTAGAAGATTCAGATGTAGCATCTCCAAGCCTATTGACGAAAAGTAACCAAAACTCAAGCGGTGAAGATGTCTCCTAAGAGACTCTTCCGTTTCGCCCTCTATGTGGAAGTGTGGTCTATTAGAAGGATAGGTCTACTCCAAAACTACGTCAGTGAGATGGGTGAGAGAGATTCTCTGGAAAAGTCACTCTAGAAATCGACCCGACTAGTACAGGCTAACGAGCTTGTACGAAAAACTAAAACTGAGGGACCCCCAGCCTAGGTACCCTAAAACAGAGGGTCAACGGAACTGGTCAAAAGTCGGGATCCCAACGAGGAAGTAAAACACTGCAATTTCGCATAAAAACCGTGAAAAAGACTGGGATCCTAGACCCGCGCACTTAGCGGCTGCTGTATGAACTGAGCTTCCTTTCCTCCGCCCAGTTGAGGGTCACCGCGTACTCGCATGGTCAGGTGTAAAGATCACCATGACCGCACTTATTAAATATCGGTTATCACTGATTCCCAACATGTTCACTTACTCACTTGCTTGATACTCCTTTCTTTCTCCATCATTTGGTTAGTGCATGTTACAAAGGATGCTTCTGAAGATTTTGATGTACAAAAGATATTTAGTATATATGAAAGACCATGAAGCTTATATAATGAAATTGCGCATGGAATTTAAACCTGGAATTAGACTTGGATCCTTTTGCAATTTCAAGCTCTTAAAAAAATTCAGCTACGTATAGATGTCATGGCAATTTCCTCTATGTAATAATCTCATGTAATATTTCATCTTGTGGGTTTTCATCAAGTTATGAAATTATAACCTTTCCACAACTTTTTTATCATTCAATGACGGTATATGTTCATCTATTCTAATCATGAAGTGTGCTCTCTAATAACATTCGTTATCATCCAAACCACAAGCCCAACTATCCAAGCAGACAAAGCTATGGAAGTTGAATCAGATGATCGTAAGGAAGGTCTTACATGCTGCTCTTCTCTAAATTGACCTAGAACTGGTCACCACCCTTAGGCTATCGTGCCTCTACAGGAACCAAACATGGTTACACAACTTTGGATCTCGACGTGCAATATCTCGCTTTGAACATCTCTGAACAACGATTAATATGAGCATAATATTCATATACTTTTGATTGGATTAGATCCCCAAAATTTTCGAGATACGATTTTGGTTTGCGATCAAATTTTGTGATTTAAAAATATTAAACGATCTCCGATTGACGAACATTCCGTTAGTCCTATTTCATCGAATCGGATTTTATGACGGTCTCGATTTGTTTCGCGGTTTCTGATTTCGTGATGCGGCTTTTCTGTGGCACGCAATACAATGCGATCGACTTTTGGTGGATTTCGACCGAACGACTTTTGATTCACGGTCAATAGATCAATTTAGGTCATTTAACGTTGATTAATAACTTTATTGAATTATATAGACCCTAATCGGGCTAGGTTCTGCTTTAATTGGATCTGAATGTTAGAGGCAAATTCCTTAGTAACGTGGCTAGAAAAAAAATTCTTCAAATAAGCCACCAATATTTTTTTTCTGTGTATAGTGTAGAGATATCGCATACAATGTATGCGCTATAGAATAGCGCAGCTATTCTATGCGTTTTCTTTCGGTAGTGCAGACAATCCCTGCGATATTCCCTTAACGAAAAATAAATTACAGAGAGCGAACGAAGGGTCACTTACGCAACCCTTCGTTTGCTCTCTGTCTTCGTTTTCTTTCTGTCCGCACGAGCATCTCCGCCCAGCCTCCTCTCGCCGCCTGCCAGCGTCCCCGGCTCCGCAGAGCATCGTCTTCGCCGCCGCGGCTTCCACAGGCGACCCCGCACCTCCGCGCAGGCGTCCCCGCACCTCCGCCCAGCAACCTCTCCGTCGCTGCCGCCGCTGCCTCCCCGCGACCTCCGCCCAGCTTCATCTCCGGCGCCGTTGCCGAAGCTCTTCCCCTCTGCCGCTGCCGCCACTGCCTTGCAAGAGTAATGGTTTTGACATTATTTAGTTAGGTTTCTTTATCTGTTATGCTTAATCATTTTGTAGTTGGATATTGTGATTTTGTATGACCTAAGACCATGTGAATATAATTTATAGGAGGTCAATGGATTCCATATTTTGCGTGTTTGAGTTGAAGAGTCATAATGAAGACTCTTGTTCTACTGTCAAGCGAAGTCTGCGATTGAGAAAATCCATGTCGTATGAAGAGTTATTGGATTTGGTTTGTAAGAAGTTTTCATTGGATAGGAGCACTTACAACGTGAAGATATCGCAGTGCATTGGAAATGGTTCAGTGATGACGTCCATTACAAATGATGATGATGTAGACAATGTTTTCTTTTACGCTGAGACTTATGCAAAGTCGTCTCCCGTAGAGATGGTAGTAGAAGCATCTTTGATTGAATTCGGAACCGAGTAGCGCGCCTTTGAACATCACAGTGCGCCCACATTTGCAGATCTATCTAATGACGAGGCACCTATTATGGCACATAATGATGAGAGAACATTTATTGGCGAGTCTTTGATGATGGAAGTGGATCGCGTTCTGAATGACTGTCCACCAGAGGTCACTGATGAGGCGATAGAGAATGAAACCGATGAAGCTGAAGATGTCGGGCAGGATGTAACAAATGATTCCCAAATTGTCTCTTCAATACCCTTCTTCAATGTTTTAGGCGGTGACGACCTCGCAAATTTCGAAGATAATTTTCGAAAGGAAAGTGCCATTGACAGCATTACTGATGAACTACGAAAGGGTCGCACTTTCAAAACGAAAGATGACCTTGTTTTTTGTGTGAAAAGGTAACACATCTTCTCCCATTACAACTTCACTATTAAGGAATCCACCACATTGGTTTGGTCCATCTCGTGCACGATGGATTCCAATGGATGCAAGTGGTTTTTACATGGTCATTACCGTAGATTCGATGGGATGTGGGTAATATCCAAGCTTGGCGATCCACAATTATGTATCAATCCATCCATAGGTCAAGATCATCCCCAACTTGACTGCAATTTCATGGCACGAGAAGTTCTTGACTTTGTGAAGGATAGCCTAATTGTTTCAGTTTCAACTCTGAGGACCCATATCTACAAGGTGTACAAGTACTTGGTTACAAAGAAAAGGGTATGGGATGCGAGACGAAATGTGATTGCAATCATTTATGGTGAATGGAAGAAATCCTATGCGGAAATGCCACATCTCTTACATGCTTTGAAGGTTGTCATTCCAGGGACAGAAATAGCTATTACGCATGCGGTCCATCCTGATCCAAGGAAGCCACATTGTCGAAGATTTCAGCAATGTTTTTGAGCGTTTGGTCCATGTATTGAAGCGTTCAAGTATTGCAGGCCACTGATCAACATAGACGGAACACACTTGTACGGAAAATATACACAAATTACTGATTGCATGTGGGATTGATGGTGATAACCATATTGTCCCCCTTGCCTTTGCCATTGTGGACAAGGAATCTGCGCCAACTTGGAAGTGGTTTCTTTCTCTATTGCGTATCAAGGTTATTTGTATGCATCCAGATCCCATTTGCATTATTTCAGATCGTCATCCAGGTATAAAGTCTGCAATGAATGATGTTGATGTTGACTTACTGCCACCATTTGCACATTGGCGTTTTTGTTCGCGACATGTGGCTAGCAATTTCAACACTGTTTTTAAGAACGGTTCCATGAAAAATATTGTAACTGCAGCTGCCTTACAGACATCCTCTAAGAAATTTGCATACTTCATGAGAAAATTGAGAGAATGGAATAGAGACGCAAGTAGATGGTTTGAAAGTCATGATTGTCCAAAATAGCAGTGGACTTTGGATTACGATGGTGGTTTTAAATTTGGTCAATCAACCACCAATCTCAGTGAGAGTTACAATGTTGTACTGAAGGACGCACGATGTTTGCCCATTTCAGCACTTATTGAAAAAACATTCTACAATTGCATTTTGTATTTCAATAAACGCAGAGAAGAAGCTGCCGCCGCCATTGCTAATGGGAAGAAATCATGGACTGAGATCTCGCGAAATTTCGCCGAAATTTCGACGAAATTTCGGTTTCGATGGGTATCGGGTATCGAAACCATACTGTATATCGATTTCCCCGGTTTCGGTCGAAATATCGCGAGATATCGCCGATATCTCAGCCCATCTCGATATCTTGCCCGACATCAGGAATCTTTGAATAGAAAAATCAGGCCACTGTCAAAATATAGCGAAATATCGGTCGAAAGCTCCCCATTTCGACCGACTTCGGGTTGTGGCTGTTCTCTTCATCTTCCAAGACCTTCATCCTTTGAGGTAAGCCAAATTATGATAAATCTTCTTCAAATTCAATAATTTTTTTAGGGTTTTCACTGTTAGGTTGTTGATATAGCTAGGCATGGTGTTTAATTTGAGAGATTTCCCCCAAAATAGGTATAAATTTGGAGTAGAAATTTGGGGCTTTTGTGTTTTTTTGCACATTAGTGCTAGCAATGATCATTGTATCACAGGTCTGAAGTTAACATGAACTAAAACATTGTTGGAGATTATTTTCTTGGATCTATGGTAGAAGAAATTGGGGCTTTTGAAGTTTAATGTGGAACGATAATGAGTTGTAGTGTTATATATTCGGATCTTGTGTTTTGGAAGTATAAATCATAGTCTGGAAATTGTTTTGGATTAATAAAAATTAAAAATATAGAAAATCCGAAAATGATTTGTTAAATATTTACGTTTTTGTTCATATTTTGTGTCAATAATGTAGTCTTTCATGAAATTGGTCCCCTAATTTGTAGATCTAAGATCCTAATGTATAGATCCAAGGTTTTTTTCTGTAAATAAGAAAAGTAGGTGTTGGAAAAATTAAATATATAATAATTCCGAAATTAAAAAAATAAAATAATTTGCATATTCATAAACAGTTGCATTGTAATGCCAACTTAATGTTTGTTCTTGATTTTCCTCGCAGATTTCGACGTTCATACATGGCACATTCTGCGACATTCTGGTTTCGGTTCCGGTTCTTCATTTGGATATTCACCATGGCACATTCTGCTTTCGGTTCTGGATCTGACAGTTCTGATGATCAGATGGAAGAATTCAGTGGGGATATTGGCTGGAGGTATGCGTCCGCTCCTGATGGAAATAAGGCGAAGCCGCAATGCAATTTCCGTGGGAAGAAGTTGGGAGGAGGCGGGATCACAAGGATGAAGCAACATCTTGTTGGCAACAACAAGAATGTTGCCAAGTGCACGCGTTGTCCCAAAGATGTGAGGGACAAGGTCAAGGCGAGCTTGGACGGAAAGAAGGAAAAGGAGACGGAGAGAGTAAGAAGGGAAGAACAAATGAAGGAGTTCATGTTCGAGAAAGAATTCAACGTCATTTCTGATTCAGATGACGATGATTTTGTGAACCCCGCCGACATTCAGACTGCATCAGAGAGGAGGGCATACAGAAGGGCTACACAAGAATCATTGAGGAGCGAGTTCGAGAGGAGAGAACTCGGTGGTGTACGGGGCGGCTTCTATGGTGCAGATGGGAGTGGGAGTGATCTGGAGCCGCACCAGTTCCACCACCCACCAAGAAACACAAGGGGAAGGGAATTGAGCCCTTCTTGACGAGGAGCGGATCCATGCAATACAAGGCAAGCAAGGATCCGAGGCAGAAAACAGTGAAGGGAATGTTCACCAATGCACGAGAAAGGGTGGGAAAAGCCATCAGCAAGCTCTTCTTTGGGGAGACCATTCCTGCCAACATTGCAAGCGGGTCATTCTTGCAGCATGTCGTTGATGAGATCGCTGCAGCGGGAACGGGAGTGAAGGCTCCTACATCCTACGAGATCATGAATAAATATCTTGGGATGGAGAAAGAGGAGATGAATGAGTACATCGCCGAGTTGAGGAGGAGATGGCCAGAGTATGGGGTGACATTGATGTGCGATGGGTGGACGAGCTACACGAGGAAGCAGATCATCAACTTCCTTGTTTACTGCGATGGGAAGACAATTTTCTTGAAATCTGTTGATGCATCTGAGCATGTGAAGGACCACAGGTACCTTCTGAAGTTGATGAAGGACGTTATAAAGGAGGTTGGGAAAGAGCACATTGTGCAAATTGTGACAGATAACGGCAGCAACTTCAAGAAGGCTGGTGAAACAATTATGAAGTCCAGCAGCTACGGAATTTTCTGGACACCGTGTGCTGCGCATTGCATTGACTTAATCCTTAAGTATTTCAGCAAGAGGAAGCTCGTCTCAAGGGTGGTGGAGAAAGCACAAATGATCACCACATTCATCTACAACCACAGCAAAGTGTTGGCACTAATGAGGCGGATGTGCAATGGGGAGTTGGTGAGGCCTGGCATTACACGCTTTGCAACCAATTTTATAGCATTGCAAAGCCTCAAGCAACATAAGACGGGTTTGAAAACCATGTGTTGCCAGGGTGAGTGGTTCGAGATATCTGAAGCTCGGACTGAAGGAGGACGGAAGGTGGAGATATTGATCAATGATATCTCCTTTTGGGATGACGTGACTCGGGTCACGAGGATCATGGATCCAGTTGTATCTGCATTGCGGATCGTGGATGGCGACAAGAAGCCCACCATGGGAGTCATCTACGAGGCAATGCGTTGTATGAGAGAGAAGGTCAGAGAAGCGGTTGGGAAGGGATCGAAAGCATGGTTGGACATCATAGACGAGCGATGGTCCAAGATGCTCTCACATCCTCTTCACAAGACCGGTATGTATTATGTAAATATGGTTTTTTTTCAATTATTTAAATTTCTATAGTTGGACATCTTAAATGAGCTTGTTCGTGACTTTCTGTGCAGCTTACTACTTCAATCCTAAGTACCACTACAAGAATGGACTCGGTACAAATGGTGACCTTCTCTCAGCCGTACAGATTGTGGTGGAAAAGCTCGTCAAGGACGAGAAGTTACAGATCATGTGCATGAATGAGGTACTATCCTCAATTTCTACCTATATTTTGAGTCACAAGATATTTGGGTTGAAGTTTGAACCTATTTGTGCGTTGTGCAGGTTAAGTATTACCGAGATGCATTGGGTTCCTTTGGTCGGATTACTGCGGTCAACGGTCGTGACAATACTCTTCCTGGTAGGGACGGAGGCAAATAAAACAATTACTTGTGTGTACATTTATTTGTACTTATGATTTCTGTCTTTTCCTTTTTTTGCAGCCGAATGGTGGATGTTATACGGGATGGAAGCTCCCAACCTTCGAAGTGTGGCAGTGAAAGTGTTGTCTCAAACTGCATCTGCTGGCGGTTGTGAGAAGAACTGGAGCACATTCAATTTGATACATTCGAAGAGAAGGAACAGGCTGGGAGAAAAGAAGCTCAATGACCTTGTCTTCGTGCATTACAACTTGAGGCTGAAATTGAAGCATGCAACGGAGGGACATGACAAAGATGACTATACGGACCCTATTGACCTTGCATACATTTTCAAGATGCACGATGACGATGCTGATGAGGACGTTCTCCAGAGGTGGATGGATTCCAATGGTGCCCCAGTTCTCGATCAGCCAGGTGGAAGACCGAATGAAAACATAAGCCAGCAAATGGGAGCAGACGTTGGTGACTTTTTGGCCAGATCCGGGCGGATTTCAGACCCTGTTGGAGGGTTGGAGGGCGAGATTGATGCAGCTGTTGAAGAGATTCTCTCCAGTAGCTCCAAATCCAAGTCCCAGTCAAAGGATGACAGTGGAGATGATGATGATGACGATGTTGGTCGTGCTGGACCGGGTGGTGGTGGAGAGTCAAACTCAGGTGGATCAGGAGGGAGTGGTCGTGGACCACAAGCTACCAGACTTGAGGAAGGCCTACAAGCAGGACGTGAATATATGGAGAGACAACGGAACACACACGGACAATTTGTTCCAAGTCCGAGTCCAGGGCCTACGGATTACGACTACGGTCGAGGCCATCGTCCAACCGAGACCGACAGCTACATGGAAGATTTGACATCATCTGTAAGTTCTTTGAGCTTCATGGATCTTGACAGCCCATATCGTGGAGGAGCACAAAGTCCTTTAGGCGGATATGGATCGTCGCACGATGAGAGATCATTTGGCGTCTTCCCGGAATACTTTCAAGCTCCTCCTCCAGGACCTCCTCCTCCTCAGTACGCACCTCCAGCATATTCATATGGTTACAGTGGATATGGGGGATACAATATCGGAGATAACTACCAAAGTAGCCAACCTGAGCAGAGCCAGGGCAGTTTCTTTGGGGGTGACAGCTACGGTTTCTTCCCTGAGTACTACACGGCAGTTCCTCCTCCTCCTCCGCAGAGATCTTCTCCTATTCCGTCGTCGTCGTCCCGAGGATCTCAGGACAGTAGTTCGCAGCAGCCTCGTCGTGCCACTCGTGATACCGGATCCAGTGCTGCTTATCCTCGACTCGGGATGCTCATAGGCATCGATGACCACCAATACAGGCAGTATGTCATGGATTACAAGGCCATGTACTCGTACATGACATGGGAGAACTACTACAAGTTCATAGAATCTGCGATGCGCTATGAGAGACAGCAAGGAAGGGGGGGCATTCAGATCCACCACGGAACTCCTGGTTCTGAACAAAACATGTCACCAGGGCAGGTACTATATTTTAATCTTTACTCTTTTATTGCATTTATCAGAAATATGCATGTTCTTAATAATTTTAACTTGTTGTAAACTTGTAAGTTGTATTGTATTTGTAAGACTAGACTATTACTCTTTTTTATTATGTATTAACAATGTTACAACCAATCAACCATGGTTTCAACTTTTATATATTAACTGTCTTATGAGATTTCGGTCGAGATAGGTTGTATAGAGGGGTGGAGATCCTCAATTGCAATGATATGGATAAAATATGGGTCATTTCGACCCCATATCGATCGAGACATGTTGCTTGGGTTCCAACAATATGACCACCGATATGACCGATATGGCCGATATGACCGATATGTCTACATATAGGGTATATATGACCAATATGTGTGAAATAATTGTGTATTTGTATGTTATTTATTGTTCTAATAACTTGGGATATCGAAATTTTCAATAAAATTGGAAAAAAAATCGGATTTTTTAGCCTTTTCCGACGTTTCCACCGAAATCGTCAAAATTTCCTGAAATTTCGGCGAAATTTCGGTATTACACCTTACCGAAACGAGATCGAAATCGAAATTTCGAACCTTGGAAGAAATACACCGCATGGGATGCTGCAAAACTACAAGCATGGAGTTCTTTTGCAAATGGGCACAATGTCACAGAAATACAATGTGCTCCTGATTTACTCTTTCAGGTTGTTACAGGTGCTAGGCGTACACAGTACGGCATGAGAGGCCGAAAAAATATACGGTTTTGATAAGCAAAGGCACATGCACATGCCAGAAATGGCAAACCTATCGGATTCCTTGTTCGCATGCAATGGTTGTTATGTCGCAAAGACGTTCTGCAGTGGACTCTTACATAGGTAAGTGGTACACTTGGGAGCACCAGTTAAAGGTGTACCAAGGAAAATTTTTTCCCTTGGGCGATAGGGATACATGGGTGCCTATGTCGTATCCTGAATTGAGACCGGACAAGAAGTTAAAGCGGAGTAAAGGGAGACCTAAGTCCACGAGAATCCATAATGAGATGGATATTAGAGTAGCAATGCAAAAAAATACATGTGGTTTATGTGGGACTTTGGGACATAGCAAGTGCACGTGTCCAAAGAAAAATTCAGGAGCGTCTTCATCAACTACAGGACGTACAGCATATCGAAACAAAAATAGATGTGGATCATGTGGTCAGGAAGGGCATAATAAGAGAAAATGTAACGGCCATAGTAAGTTTTATATGTAACACTTAAAAAATTTGTTATGTTTAATGCTTCTTCTATTTGTGATATCTTTTCCTGTTTACATTGTAACATATTTGTGATATCTTTGTGTGTTGTAGATGGATCCAGGCCCGATTGACGCTTTTGTACTGACACTACAGCACCGACATCGCTCACGCCGAGTTTAGGAGGGCGATGTAAGTTACGAATTTCTATTTATTTCAAAGATAGTTATTATGTTCGTTTCACCTCATATCATTATTACTATGCAGGTTTCATCATGGCTACGTTGTCGGCGAAGGGAGAATCAAGTACGACATATACCACTGGATGAGCGGATCCGCCCATTTGTTGTGCAGGCAGGTTTTGGAGGAGTTACTTGAGTTGGAGTTCATAGCCCTGGACTGGCATCTTATTACTGCCTTGGTGGAGCGATGGAGGCCGGAAACACATACATTTCATATGGCCAATGGGGAGATGTCGATTACTCTTCAGGATGTAGCTGTGTTGATGGGATTGAGAGTAGATGGCATGGCGGTGACCGGTGCCACATCGACTGTAGGGAAATGGCTGATGTTTGCGAACAGTTACTTGGTGTTCGCCCATTGGAGAATGAGATCCAAGGCTCGAGGGTGCTAGCAAGTTGGTTGTATCAGTCATTTGCACATGTGCCTGACCATGCAGATGAGGTGACATTGATACGTCATGCCAGTGCATACATCCTGCAGCTCCTTGGAGGTGTCTTATTCACGGACAAGAGCGGATCGTTGATATCGATTATAACATTACCGCTTTTATCCGAGATGTTACCGGTACTTTCAGCTGGGGATCTGCCACGTTGGCTTATTTGTACAGGCATCTTTGTTACGCCGCAGACATGGGAACTGAGGAGATAGGAGGTTATGTTATCCTTTTACAGCTTTGGGCATGGGAGCACTTTTCCCATATAGCCCATGTCATTAGATTGAGGCCCCAATGGCACGGGCGATCATTAGGTGTTCGGTGGAGGGCGGACTTTGAGAATAGACGGCAACCAACACACGTTGTTCGCCCATATCGTGATGCATTTGATATGCAATCGCCAGAGCAGGTATAAATTTTTTGGAAAATTAATTGTTTTCAATTATCTATGGAGTAATGTAATTCTGGTATGTGCAGGTTTTGTGGATGTCGTATGGGAGCGACATCTTGGAAGGGCTTCCACATTACTGCCTCGATGGTCAGCATGTTTGGACGTCACGTGTACCTCTTATTTACTTCCACGTGGTCGAATACTACTTTCCCGACCGTGCCGTACGCCAATTCGGTGGATGCCAGAGTATTCCAGCTCCCTGCGACACTGATGAGGTGTTACATGCGATCGATCTGCGGGGTAAAGTGGATGTAGATTGGAGAGAGAAGCATGTTGACCACATCAATGCTTGGATGTCTCGAAACGATAGAGTTCTCCACATAGACCAATCAATTAGGGTTAGCACAACTCCGGATTACATGGGTTGGTATCTCCGCATCACCAGAAGATTCGTGGGGAGATTAGGTGCAATCCTAACCTATAATGTAAGTATACATAACCTAAATATATTTTGCTTACTTGTTATTATGTAAATTCACATTTATTTCAAATTTTCAGATGCAAAGATGGGATCTTGTTATAAATTTAGGAGGAAGAGATCCTGGCCACTACCAGTATAGAGACATAGCACAAGAGACCAAGTCTGAGATGGAGCGTTCATTAGCAACTCAATTTGTAGATGCTATGATCTTGAACGAGGAGTACACGCAGCAAGAGGACATCCAAGATAGAGGAAGAGGACGTGGAAGAGGAAGAGGTCGGGCTAGGCACAACAACATGCTCATGGACGAGGTCGGGCTAGGGCACAACAACAACAACAAGATTTTGCACATGGAGACAACTTGGAGGAGGGACACCAGGATATGGATGACGTTCCTGACTTTGTTTTAGAGACACAGTATGTCACACCGACTGTTGAACCTCGAACCGGCGAGATGTCAACTCCACAAGCTCCTGCAAGGAACATTAGAGGTGAAAAAGCTCAACATGCGTATGCTGCATTGACACCGCCACCTGCGCCCACCTTCGAAGAGGAAGAAGGCATTGGAAGTTCTCAACAACATGATCTTAATCTCAGAATTGGAAGGACTGCATACCAAAGGAGGAGGAAGAGATAGATATGTAATGTAAACAAAATTTGACAATGTAGTCTTACTTTTTTGTATTGTACCCCTCATGTACTCATTTTGGATGCAATAAAGACTATTTATGGACGTCTATTCAAACAATCTTCAAATTGTGTACATATCTTATGGATGAAGAAGTATAGTGATTACAATTCTCAGTGTTGTGGTTATGTTCTGTCCAAGCTTCTGCCTCCCTTTATTTTTTTTGGCCGCATAGCAGACTATAACGCAGCTATTCTATGCGCTATAGGCTGCCTCCCTTTATTTTTTTTGGCCGAGTAGCAGACTATAACGCAGCTATTCTATGCGCTATAGACTGCCTCCCTTTATTTTTTTGGCCGAGTAGCAGACTATAACGCAGCTATTCTCTGCGCTATAGGTAGAACACACACAGAAAGTCTGCGCTAACGTAAAGCGCATAGAATAAATGCGTCTTAATATAGCGCACAGAAAGTCTGCGATATGCGTACACTATTCGAAGAAAAAAAATTTCGGCTTAGTTGGAGAATATTGTTTTCCAACTACGTCTCTTAGAAATTTTTCTCCTGGATGTTACATCAAACCTATCTACTTGCTTCCTTTTGAAACCACTAAAATGCATGTTTTATTTTTAATAAATTTTGTTTGTACCAATATTTGCTGACATTTCTCTTATTCCCAACATATATGGCAGGCAATGTGCCTGTATCGCAGTCGATTGTCAGGTGGACGCTGAGTTTTCGCAGATTCTGTTATGGTACACATGTTATAGCTTTTGTACAAGGTAATGTAAATGCTTCTCTCTCTTCTACATTTGTGATACATATACATATTACAGTTTCTTCTGTCACATGTATATAAATATGGAAATCAATGCAATGTGTAATTTGTGACACTTGTTAGCTCTGTAGTTGTTTATCATAATTATGAATGTCATTCGAAACGCAAAAATTTTTTCCTAAATTTCAGTAACCTAATATGATCAACAACGAATAAAAACTATGAGTGCTATGCAAACGGGCAACCCGAATCCGCGAGCGTCACAACAAACTTCAACTTATGTAAAGAATAAAAAATTGATATGACCAAGATGTTCATGTCACTTCGTACTAAAGTGGAGTTATCTTTTGCAAGATGAGCTTTTATCAAAGGGGTAAGGGCTTTGCCTACTTGAGATGGAAGCCAATATAAGCCATCATCAACTAATACAAATACGATCTTCATGCATGTTTGCAGATCTTCTAGAATACACGACTTGTGATCAAAAGTCAACCTACATTGCAATCTTTACTCTTTATGATCTTATCGACTGACGAAAGATCTACTAAGAAATCAAGGATGTGAAGTGCATCACTAAGAAGGAAACAGTCGACAACAGAAATTGTTCCTTTTCCAGCAACAGCAGACGGGAGATCCGTCTGCAACTTTCTCTCTTCAGAACGATAACTTATAATCATGAAAGATTCTCGGATCACCTGTCATGTGATCAAGTGCACCACTATCGATAATCCATACAAATTTGGTAGAGCAAGCACTGTTAGTTCTCCTTGTATTAAGAGTTGAACTACAAAGAGCTATGTCCTTTCCTAAACGATTTCTTCAAGGACTGTAATTCCATGATGGTTTACTTTGCCAAGCCAGATCTTTGAATGTTCCAAGCATCATAATGTCATTCATCAACAAATTTGTTCCCTTTAGACTTTGATTATCTCTCACATACATTCCTTCAAACACCTTGGGTTCAATACCAATAGCGAAACACTCTTGCATATCATCAAACACCTGGTATACACAACTACACATACCTGATAGATTACACAACAAACAAGTGCAAAAGCACCCCAACAGCACTCAAGGGCTTTGCCCGCGCCACAGCTGCTCTCCCACAACGGGGAATTAACCTCAGGGGGTTGAAAAGCATGCCCTTCGAGTCTCTGACCACCAAGAGAAAAAACAAGCAATCATACTTTGGAGATTGCGATCTTTGGTCTGAAACAATCCTGCAGTTTGAAACAACAACAATCGAGGCTCCCAGATGTAGAAAAACAAGCAATCACATTCTGGAGGTCACGATCTTCCGTTTGAAATAGTCTTGTCGTCTGGAGTTTTGCGATCTGGACATGAATATGAGATTTGCCGCCTAGAGAACAGATATGGGCACAATCTACTGCAGGGAACATAAACAAGTTGTGAATATAGATATTTGACATGCACAAACCAAATCTGAGCACAACAAGGGCACGATCTAAGCACAGATCAAATTGTGATCTGATTTGCACGAACTTGGCCCGATCTGGAGCATGATTTACACGATATGATCCCAGATCTGCGATCTGAACGGGCGCGGAAATCAACGACATGATTTGGACGAGCACGAACTGATGCGTTGCAGAAGGCTTATGCATGACGATCTGAACGATTCATGGCTTTGATACCATATTAGAATCAAACAAGCAAAACACACACAAAGATGGAGACAAGGATTTACGTAAAAAAACCTTACAGAGAGGGAAAACCAAATGGGACGCACAATCCCTAATTTCCCTCACTAGAGATTAAGGCTCTCTTCACTAAGCTAAACTCCAATGAGGGGGATGAGTAAATATATAGATAAAAATGGGTAAAAGATCCCCTCATCCAAAGATCTGTTTTCCCATATAAGCACAATAACTCAACAAGACCAAGGGAAAAAATCTAGGAAATCTCCCACAAGACTTCCCAATTGAACGAAGTTTCATTATAAAACCGATAATCCACCCGGCAACAAATCGACTTTCCGTATGGTCATTTTGCATAAACTCGATTAGATCCATGATTTTCTAGACATATTTATATCTATTTTGATATCACTGCCCTGTGGTTCTTGTACCGGTTGGTGCACATTTCATGGTTCCACAAGAACATACCAGACCACTGTCCTGGAGATTCGAAGCTCAACATATTGTGTCCAAGAACAAATTGAATCCAGTACATGCTTCCCTGTTAGCTTTCATGTCATTTTCCTGTTTGAGATATTACACCTTCCTAGAAATCAAGTATTACTTCAAATGTATGGTAGCATGTGCCGTATACATGTTGTAATTAAGTTATTAATTCGATTACTGATTCACCATGGATAAAAAAAACACTATACTTCTTGTCAGAGAACATTCTATATGGCTATTTGTTAAGAGAATATTCTATAAAGAATATTCTATAAAATATTCTCCTTTGATAGGCCTGTCTGTGAGGCTATATTAGAAGCCCTACGCCTCCTGTACTCATTGAGAAATTCTAATAGAATATCCGCCCCGTTGAGGGCTTCTCCCGTGGTTTCATCCCGCTCCTTAGAGACTAGGGTTCCACGTAAATCTGTGTTCTTATGTTTATCATCTTGATTTATCGATTCCACTTCCGCTTCTCAGATTTCAACACTTCTAAGAAGAGACTTTGCAGACTATTGAACAGTATATAAACACTTGCCTGCATGCTGACAGCTTGTGTCAAAATTAAGCACCCAAAATTATAAAAAAAATATGCTGGCAAAAAAGACTATGCACTGAGGCCAGTCCAAGAAGAATAAAGCTCACTTTGTTAGCTGTTATAGAAGTTGGATGTGATGCCACAGCAACCGACATTTCATGTTTTAGAACGTCAAACACTAAAGTCTCTGGATAGCCTGCAAAATGTTTGAAGAACAGAGAAATGTCAAACCGAAACTGAAAATCAACATAAAGTTCTCCAAGTTCTTAAATAGATAGAGCATGTTTCATTCAAAGTTACAAATCCACTACTACTCCTTTGAAAGATGTGGCCACAAGTAGTGACAACATGCCTATTTATGACAACATATTAACAGAATCTTAGTAGAGTTAGTAAATGCAAAGAATCAGGGCTTCATTTCTATGAGTCCTTTTAAAAAATATACAAGGGTGAGCACCACTAATAGGTGCACATCCAGCCCGGAGAATTATTTATTTAACAGAAACCAAAAAGATTACTGGCAGGTTGACCAATCTTTACATAAAGAGCATGCATGAGCTAGGACATATTTGACATAGAACTGATCATTTTGGAACACCATCACATTTCTAGCTTAACCAAGTGGCATAGATGACCACAAAAAGGTCTCGCTCTTTCCAATCTAGAGAGGCATGTCGCCTCTCCCAAGCTACACGAGATTTTTTTTGCAAGAGTTCATCAATGAGATTCCCAAGTTATTCCGGATTTCTTTTACGGATTCACATTTGATTAAGAGGTGAGGGATGATTTCGTTTTCCTTCCTGCAGAATGGAAAAAGCATATTCGTGACCAGTATAAAATGAGTTATGAAACTAGGAGTCATAATTATTCCTTCTCTTAGGAGCCACATAATGACCTTCACTCTAAGCTGGGCTTGTACCTTCCAGGTCAAACTATTGCCCCTCACCAAGGGCCAAGGGTAGCATAACATGCCATATCGAGGTGATGAACGTGTTGGAATAAAGGATTATCATGCTACATTTAAGGTAAAGCAACCATGACATAATATAAAAAGTAATGAGGGATTCACAGTTAGGTATAAATAAGAAAATTATGTATCTTTACATGGTGCTATGAAAGGAACAACCTCCTTGAGTCTAGCTTCTAGATTACATGAAGCCATTGTAACAACGTGCCAAATTACCTAAAGTTCTCTGGTATGAGATGACAAACTTATGCAGGGTTCCAAGAATTTGAAAAAGCTCACATTATTCATCGAAACAAGTCGTAGGATTGGGGCCTTAAAAAACCTGTGCAGATAGATGAACAACGAACGTGATATTTATAAGATTTTCTTTATTTTATTGGGTACATAAAGGGACTAATGTCTAGTAGCATTGCAACATGGATTGATGCATTACAATGGTTCCCAAACAAGTAAAAACAAATTGCTGCACGTTCATGTTACAAAACACAATAGTAGAGCTAGAATGTTACCAAAAGCAGCAAAAGCTCACAGAAGATCACAAACTTAATTGAGAATAAATTTTCCTTTAGACATGATGACACCGAAGAATTATAGCAGAGACTTGGTTAATGTTAATATTGCAAAATTCTTCAATAGGTAGGCCAAAAAGTATTAATAAAAATAGTAAGCTTTAAACATGTCTTAATGTTTCATATAAATCTAAAATCCCCATTTGGCCATACAGCAACTCAAAAATCTAATATTTACCAAACTGGCTTTTAAAACTTGGAACAATTGATTGTTCCAATACAAATTAATACCGGGAAAGCTCTTTAGGAAGTCCAAGCTAGTCATATAAGATTAGAGGACTAAAACGTATAGATAATGAAAAACAAATAAATGTATTCTTGTGAAATGTAAAGATGCATACGTTTTTTCTTGCTACCACCCCCTATGATGTATAATTTAGTTCCACAAAGGACTCCACTGCAACCTGCCCGCGGAGATGGATGGTGTCCTTGAACTTTGATTCTTGACCACACCATCTAGAACATTGGCAAACATTTGTTCTTATTACTTGTCGAATAGCACATGCACCAGATTAAAGAACAGACAATTTTTTCAAGGTTGAAGGGCCACCCAAGGACTTACAGTTTCAAAATCAAGTGAATAAAGATCATTGAGAATTCTGGATTTCGATTGCCCTCCAAAAACAAAAAGAATCTTGTCATCATAAAGGGCAGCCACATGGTTGCAACGAGGAGAAGGCCCTGTTCCTCTAAACATGCGAAGTCATCAAAGAATTTCAATTATGAGATAAGATTTTGATGTAAAATCAAAGCCAATTAAATTATATTAGCTACAAGTGTAAAACATAACTTTAAAATAATTTTTTGGATCACTTAGCCAAGACAAGTTCTTTAAAAATTACAAAAACAGTCCAAAAATGAGAATAATATTGTTGATATGGGTACTTTCAATTTGAAAACAAGATACATTTGTGTAGTAATACAAACCCTGTATGTGAGGACTTTCGTCAGGTTGGACAAATCGCAATTACCAACGAAGTTGTTGATTTTCTCAAAAAGGTTTGAGGTATGCAGCATCGGTCCTCCCCTCCATGATAGAGGGTAATGGTTTGTTTTCCTGATTTTGGTCAGGTAGTCGGTCTCATACAGCCATTTTGGAGGTTGTATTTCCACATTTATATGCTCTAACTTGTATCTATTGAGCCTCCTTTACACAGTTTCGGCACCCAGGTGAGATGGGTGGTGAATTATAGTTATCAACTTTTCATCCCTCTCTCTGGTAAAAGGTTTGAGGATTTGATGCGAATTGTGGAAACCTTAAGCTCGTTTTTTCCTTGGATCCCTTAACTATAAACTGCTAGACTAGAAAACCTGTCCCGGACAATTTTGCTTTTGCTGGAGCTGCAGACTTATTTGGCGGACTAAGGCTCCTGCCAGGCGGTTCTTTGTTGCGACAAATATGCAAAAACACGATCGATCAAACAAAATGCAAACACACGAATTTACAAGGTTAACCCTTAACGGGCTGTCTTTAGGCAGCGACGATCAATTTCACTATTTGTGGAGAATAAGAATACAGAGAAAACAAATAACTCTAACCCTAAGGAGTTCATATACTACTCCCATACAAACTAACCAAGGATACAGGCATATACGAATACGCATATACAAAATTTTTCGAAATGGGGGCGCTACGCCCCATACTGGTAGGGTATGGTGGCACAGGAAGACCAAATGGTTCTTCAACTATGTTCAGCAGAACAGGTGGTTAGGATTCAATGCATTATTAACAATATCCACCTTGGAGTGAACCCTCTGAGAAGCTTTGCCAAGCTTCGCCGCAGTCAGCCCCTCCATGGGGCTATTGCCTGTTGTTGACATTGAGCAAGGTCAACAATGCTTGAGCTAAATCCTACAAGCTGCCTTTGTGAACATATTAGCTGGATTATCAACTATGCCGAACTTGTTCACAACGATCCTCTTCTCAGAATGAATGAAGTGATATGTGACATCTATGTGCTTAGTCCTCTCATAATGCACCTGATCCTTGGATATGCATATTGCACTAAGATTGTCGCATAGCATGATCGTGTTGTATATCGAGATCTCCAGCTAAGCCCTCTAACCAGACGCATTTCTTTTCAGCTTCTGTAAAAGCCATATACTCTCCTCTATGGTAGATAAAGTAACTGATGGTTGTCAGGTAGCCTTCTAACGGATGATAGAATTGTCCAAAGTGAAAAAGTAGTATATCATTGATATCCTCTCATCAACATCTGTAGCATAGTCTGAATTTAAAAACATCCAGCAACCAAACACTCGACCATTTCTATACAAGGCTAATGACAAATGTTTCATTCAAATAGTGAAAAATCCGCTTGACTGCATGTTAACGTTCCTTCCCTGAACTCCCCATGAATCTGCTAGCAATGCTCACGGTATGAACGATACCAGGTCTTGTGCATATCATGGCATAGATAAGACTCCCAATAGCGATGGCGTAGGAAACACGTGACATGTGTTCATTTTCTGCATCTGACTAAGGTACGGAAGAAATTGAGAGATGAATATTTGCAACGAACGGAGTACTTAGGAGTTTGGATATCGCCATCCCAAATCTCATTAGATATTTCTCAATGTAGTTCTTCGGATATAAGAAAACTTCCCCTTCTACATGATCCCTAATGATCTACATTCGCAAAATCCTCTTTGTTGCACCAAGGACCTTATGTCAAACTCTGAACTAAGGAGCTTCTTCAGATAATCTACGGTACTTTGTTTCTTGACAACAATCAACGTGGTGTCGACGTTCAATAACAGATAGATGAATGACCAATCCTCCACCTTGTTGTGGTAGACAAAATAATCATATGGGGCTCCTATTGAACCCCAGACCAATCATGAAGTTGTCGAACCTTTTATACCACTACATGGGAGACTGCTTAAATTCATGCAAGGACTTCTCCAATCCGCACACATGATCTTTCTTGCCCTAAAATGTGAATCCCTCTGCCTACCCCATCAAATTATCCTCTTCGAGTTCATCATGCAAGAAAGTTGTCATTACCTCCAACTACTCTAGCTCCAAGTCTTAATGTGCTACAATAGCTAGTTGCATCCTGAGGGATGTATGTCTTATAACATGAGTGAATATCTCATTGTAATACATACCTTCCTTCTGACTGTAATCCTTTGCAGCAAGACGTGCCTTGCATCCGATGTCTTCACTACATGAGATTCATGTCTTTCCTATAAAACACGTTTGTAGCCAAAAACTTTCCTCCAGTTTCGCAATTTGGCAAGCTCCTGTGTCTGATTATTGTGAAGAGACTCCATCTTCTCACTCATAGCAACAATCCTATGGCCATATTCTAATTATGTTATAGCCTCCTAGTACGTAGCAGGCTCTAGAGACTCTGCTCCTCAGCAACCTATAGTGTAAATGCAACCATGTCTTCAAGACCATATATATGGCTGGTGTATCTGTCTACGAAGCCGATCAGTAGTGGCACTTGGTTGCCTCTCCTCTGGCTGCTCAATTACTATTTGAAGTTGATGTCAATTCGAACTCCAAGTATTCGTGCATATCATCACATCACTGCATCAACAGACTTACTCAAGTAAAGCATGGAAATTTCATAAAATGTAACAATCTTGCTAACAATAATTCTATACTCAGAAGGGGACTAGATTCTATGCCCCTCTACTCATGCACCATAGCATATAAACACCCTTTTCTTTGCCATTGGTTCCAACTTCATTCACGAATATGAGAGTATGCAACACAAGCAAAGCACGTAAAATAGAATAACGTGATTACCATACCATACATCCATGAGTGTCATGCAGTCGATAGCATCATAGCAGATGCAAGACTCTGATTCACCAAGTAAAAAGCTGTATTAACAGATTCAATCCAAAATGCTCTGCCAAATCCAACATTAGAGAGCACGCACATTTACTCTCTCCAGAAGCGTCATTTTCATTCGTTCTAGAACTCCATTCTACTGTGACATATCTATAATGGTGTGGTATCTTCCAACACCCTCTTCCTTGTAGAACTCATTGAACTTTGACAAACAGAACTCCAACCCGTTATCAATGTGCAAACGCTTGACCTTCTTAGAAGTATGTTTCTCTATCAAGATCTTCCACTGTCTGAAGGTCTGAAATGCCTCGCTCATGTACTTCATGATGAACACCCAAACCATCGTAGAAATTTTATCAATAATGGAGAGGAAATACCCGACACCTCCCAATAATCAAAATGGATATAATCAAGTATCTCATTCATCATGTGAATTGCTTTATTCAACTGCTTCCTATGTTATTTCTAGAATACGTAATGCTTACATAACACCATCTTAGATCCCTTGAGATACCCGATGAGACCCTTCTGACTGAGGATGTCCGTCCCCATCTGGCTCATGTGCCCCAGTCGTATATACCACAACTGTGTTTCTAATTTCACGGCTTGGTATGTTACTGCAACAAAATCGGTAATCATAAGCTTGTGCATGTAATATAGGGTCTTCTATTTGTTGCCTTTGATGACAACCACCCCAGCTTAGACAACCTGCATAATTCAACCTTTACCATTGTATTTATATGTGTTGCAGTCTGATACTCCAAGGGATATCAGATTCTATCTCAGATCAAGAACATGGTGAACTAATGTCACTGTCCTCACGACCCATCATGCATTTTGATTTTCACATAGCCAATCCTACAATTTTGCATGTTGCATCATTTCTCGTGACAACATTTCCACCATCTATCTTATCATATGTACAGAACTAGCCTTCATTGGGATTCATATGATAAGAACTATAGTTTGAAAAGGCCAGCATCGAGGAGAGATGTGCATTTTTTACCTTAAGGCAGACGTCTCAGAAAGTTTTGGCAAAGCGTACATCTCGGAGGACCAAGGCAGTCCTAAGGCGGTGAGGCGAAGGCAACGTGTGCACCTCATATGTAGTATTTTTTATTCAATTTGCATCTTCTGTCTCAAAAATTTAGCCACATTACCATTACTTTTTCCCTTTTAGTGTTTCTCACAAAAAGAGAGGTTAATTATGGCTCTATAGACAAAAACTTTGTGCAAATTCCCAATAGAAGTAACAAATGAAGATCCTTTGTGAAAAATAGATTTAAATATCAAACTATTATCTTCTTGTAAGTATCAAATATGATATACAATATGATATTGGGATTTTTATCCCACGAACCTTAGAATCTTTCTAAATTACCTTCTCAATCATGTAAACATCGTTATTATCCCATCGAGTCTGTAAAGATGTTTTGTCTTATCACATGAACCATGCTGTTAATAAGGCTTCTTGGGTTAACTTGTTTGGCTTAAAATTAAGTTAATCAAATCATAGCAAATTCAATGGCAAGTTTTCTTCATCTTCATTTCTCTTCCATGAAACCCACCTACAAATCAGGCGATGTGGAACTCCATCAGAAGGGAAATGTTGACACACCAGAGGGAGGTCGCAGCTGCATAGTGGAGGGGACGGAGGTCGCGACGACGCAGTGGAGGGTGGAGGTTGGGGAGGGGGCGAGGGTAGCGTAGTGGGGAGGAGACTACAACAAAGGGAGGGCAGACATGGTGGGGAGGAGGCAGAGTTCGTGGAGGGGGCGGAGGTCGAGTGGTGGGGAGGAGGATACAGCAGAGAGAGGGCAATCATCGCATGATGGGGAGGGGGCAGAGGTCACATGGTGAGGAGGAGGCTACCTCAGAGGAAGGCCAAAGGCCGGTGAGGGGGTAGAGGTCGGGGAGTGGGTAGAGCAGAGGGAGGGCGGAGGTTGCATAGTGGGGAGGGGTCGGAGGTCGGGTAGGTGGGTGGAGCATTGGCAGGAGGTTGGTGTTAGGTGTGGAAGGGGAGGTCAGGAGGAGGGTGAGGGGAGAGAAAGAAAGGGGTATTGATTGTAATTTGGATAAACAAAATGGGTAGTATACAAAAAAAATAAAGGAATCCGATTATTGTTAGCGATCAAATGGATGAGAGTTAACCACATGGTCTGCTGTGAACCCCTCAGGATCCGGGTACCCGTTTACGACACAATTCGCGAAATTCCATTTATGACATCGCATTAAAAGCATAGTTTTATGGGGAAATTTTTCGCAATGAATATATTTGCAAGTGACATTCGACATTCACATTCACAACCACAAGATAATAAAGATAAATGTCACCAAGAATTTATTTCATTAACTTTCATTTCATTTTCAACCTGTACAATGTCTGAAAGTATATACAGTATATCCCAAAAATCTGACTGAAGAGAAAATAAGCATATAACATTAACAACCGAACGAAAACTGAGACAAAAAGAATAACATACCGTCTGGTACAGACCTTGTCTTCTGGAACCCTGTATAACTACTGAACAATAGACTCCTTTCCTGCCATGCGTGTAAGGAAGAAAAGGAGTCACAAACGTGAATACAAACCCGTAGTTTAAAATAAATAACAAGTAATTTAATGTGCAAAAGAGAGCAAGTAGAGAGGTGGAATAAGCACTATTTACATCTACTTGCGTGAGTAAAAAGGTAGTCGGGCTTGTAAGCATTTCTCATAAACTCTCATTATCCAAACACTTTTCATATTTAACATATTTATTTTATAATCAAATGTTGATAATTATAGGAGTATGCATATATGTATATATCTCTATTATTATATTGACCAGATATCAAATCTGTGGATTTGTCGATGTGAAAGATGGAATATGAAATATTTATAGATTACTTGATTCCCAAGTTCAATAGGTAGGCATCCAATTCTTAATTTCAATTGTTTCAGATATAACTCCAGATGATGTAGATAAAGATCATGATTCTGGGTCTTGGATATCATGTCGTAGAACTTAATGGCTACTTTCTTGTCATTGAGATCATGTCATGGGTTTCGATAATGGACTGATATGATGAGGATGAATTTGATCCTTAATTCTATTTACTCCTTCTAAGTTAGTGGATAGTCCGTGGTCTTGGTCTGTGTGTAGCCTCACACTATGACTCTAAGGTATTAACTACCTTAGGGTTGGGGGCCTCCGTAGGCATGCGGTGTTGTGTAATGCATCCTAACTAAGTTCCCAACACGTCCACTAACTTATAGGGATTTCAAACCAGATTAAAGTCACCTCCAATCAACTCAATTTTAATTGTAATTTCCTCCAATCCTTCACTCTAACTCTCTCAGATGCAACTCTTGATGATTTAGATGTAGATATAGATGTAGATATGGATGATCTGGATGTAGAATCGCCAAGTCTGTTTGGCGAAGGTAAACTCAAGCGGTGAAGAAGCCTACAAATGGCTCTTCCGTCTCGCCCTCTAGTTGGAAGGCCGGTCCAATAGAGGGATAGGTCTACTCCCCAACTACGCCACTGAGACGGGTGAGAGGGACTTCCCGGGAAGTCGCTCTAGAAAAACAGCCCGACCGGTAACGGGCAACCGAGCTCGTACGTAAAACTGAAAACCAAGGATCCCCCGCCTGGGTATCCTAAAACAGGGTCAGCGGAATGGTCTAAAATCAGGATCCCAACGAGGCGTAAAAACACTGCGAGCTCGCGTAAAAACCGTGTAAAAGACTGGGATCCTAGACCCGCGCACTTGGCGGCCGCTGCCCAATCTGGGCTTCCTTTCCTCCGCCCAGTTGAGAGTCACCGCGCTCTCGCACAGTCAGGTATAAGGGTTACCGTGACCGGCATAATTTTATTATCATCAATTTAGTAACTCCTTCATTTGTTGACAATTTCTTTCTTCTTTCGTTCCATGGTCATCTTTACCGATCTAGATATGGTTAATGATCTTAGGAAGTGACCCATTGATTGATCAAAGAGAGGAGTATTAGTATCTAGATGATCCTTTCTCAATCTTTATGAGTAAGATTCTAAGTTTGAAAGTGTCTTAATGATATTTCCCCATGGTCGACCTTTACTATGTTAGGTAATTTTATATGCCACCCTACTTTAATGGTATACATACACACACATATATATAATATAGAATACACGAGGATGACTTATTTAGAGACTTCCAATCAAAAAGATCTTATTAGTGGCCGTCATAATGGTATTTTAAATGTTCAACTCTGGAAACTATTGTAAGGATATAACTAAATACTGATTCTCCAGCTCCAGAATTAGAAGCCACCTGTAATTATTAATCGGATACTAATAGCCAGTAGGCAGAGGCATAAATCCAACATTTGCTACCATAGTCTTAAATTCATCATTTACAGTAAGATCATGAACATGAATTTACTGAGGTATCAATAGAGTTACGGCAGAAACTCCTAGAGATTAAGAGCTTAATTGGACGCTCTAGTAGTTCAGATGGCTAAAAAATCCAGGATTTTAAGTCATGCAAGATTTTCTATGGGATGCCTAAAAGTCAAAAATAAAAAAATGATTATATCGATAAGAGTATAGTTTGATAAATCCACTCCAGAAGTATTGTATAATTGATGAAGTGTTACTCATTACCATAATATCTCAGTAGTCTAGGCATCAAAATGTTATAAACATTCAGAGTGTGCAGTATAGTCAAAATATGAAAGAACTAAAGTTCTAAGTGTCTATTCTAACATCCATTCTCAATGATCCTTTACATTGCAAGATATTACCTAAAATCAGGCCTTCAAATTATGTTGGAAAGATAGTTTTAGGGGAAGGAAAATCTAGGATGACTACCTACAATGGAGATTCTGTTTTATACCCCAAACATCTTAGAATATTCTAAGGGAATCACTATTCGCTAAGATGGTCAAAAAAATGGGTATGATTAACATATAGATAGCAAAATAATAATAAGTAGAAGATATGTTTGCAGGGTACTGTTCAAAGTAAATTTAAATCTTATGGATATATTTAGGATGGATTTAGCATATAATTGTATAAGATATTTCCCAATTCCCCCCCCCCCCCAAAGTGTTACCAAATTTCTAAAATCCAGATTTTGTTCAAGATCTGTAATTTGGACTGCAAGGATTTTAGAGCTCCAGCTGATTATTGATGAACTGAGTATTTTTCTTTTACCTAAAGATTTCAGAATTTGATCTTGAATCATAGTAACTCTGATCTGAACCAAATTAATTTCCAGAATTTAATCTTGAATTAAAATTCCAAGATTTAATCATGAATCCAAAATTCCAGAATCTAGTTTTTTTTTTATCAGATTAACTCAATTTCTTAATAACAATAATTTGTTGTCTGGATCTCATGTATGGCAGCAAGAATAGGGAGGGAATGTACATAAGATTAGGCATAATAGACATGCATGGCAGCAAGAGGAGGAGAGGGATTGTACCTACAAATCTTCAAAACTTGAAGGTTGATATGCATTGCAGGACCTGAGGTAGAGAGGGGGAACAACCTGGGGAGGTAGCAACTTTAGGGCTTCTCAAACAATTGTAACCGAGACAAACTGGGAAGCCCTGCAAGAGCTCCCAATAGTAATGTACAGCAAATCGTACCTTAGATTCAAATGAGGACAGCAGGAGCTCCTGCTGGAAACGATAGGGCTGAAGGCTCTCCTTGTTGGAGGGATTTGAAAGAAAACGAAAGAGGAGGAATTAAAGTTGGAAATGATAGAGAAGAAAAGGGTTGCTCGGCTGGAATTTGGGGGAAAGAAATTTAGAGAGAAAAGAAATTGGTGGTATTTATAGCAAGAGGGAAGTTTTAGGATCTTGACAAATGGAGGGAAAGTAGAGACGTGTTAATAAGAAATGTCCAAGTAGAAAGAGAAAGGCCCACGTGGAATGAAACTCTTTTTTTTTGTCTTGTATTCTCTGTTACTGTAGCATAGCAGCTGCATATATTAAATTTTATTTAAATTTATATATGTATTATATATATATATATATATTTGCTGGAATTTAGATAGAACAGTAGCAGTCTGCTGCCTACCTGTTACCGAATTTAAATTTATTTTATTTTATATTTTTTTTAACCAAAAATTCTATTTATTTATCATACTTAATGTTGACCGAAAACGCACCTCGAGTGTCGGATTTCGACGCACTGTATCTCGAATTGATCGTCTCAGAGTGACGGTCAATATGAGTATAATATTGATATACTTTCGATCGGGTTTTGAATACCCGAAATTTTCGGATACGGTTTCGGTTTAGGATTAAATTTTGTGATTTAAAATATCAAACGACCTCCGATTGACGAACGGTCGCTTCCGTTGGTCTCGTGTCGTCGAATCGAATCTAATGACGGTCTCCGTTCGTTTTGCGGTTTCCGAATACGTCGCGGCTTTTTCGCGGCGCGCATTACGAAGCGACCAATTTTTGGTCGATTTCACCCGAACAACTTTTGATTCACTACTAATTGGTCGTTTTAGGTTGCTTAGTATTGACCGTCAATGTTATTGGGTTCATTGGACCCAAAATCGGACGAGTTCGGGTTTGATTGGAAACCGGATGCTACATCTGCGGGGTAAGAGTTAACAAGTTTACGGGTCGAGATGATAATAACGATGTTTACAGGGTCAAGAAGGTAATTTAGAAAGATTCTAAGGTTCGTGGAGTGAAAGCCCTATGATACTAGAAGAGATAACTGTTGAAATAAACTTTAAAGATTCCAAGGAACCAGAGAAGGTCGTATCGTGATATATCGGCGATATATCGCCGATATATCGGTATCGACGAGAGAGGGATATCGATATGTGGATGTATGTCGAAATACCGGGTGTCGGCGATATATCGGCCGACGGAAGGCATCTTGCTGAATTAGCATGGTCCAAAGGGCATCTTTGTGTCGGTGGCATTTGGCTATATAATGGGCATATCGCCCATATCGTCCCACACACCATAGCCTCCAATTCTTCTTCATCCAATGCCGTTTCCTTCTTCCTCCAAGCGTTTGAGGTATGATTTTTAATATAAGTGCTTGTCTACTTGACAATACTTGATCTTCATGGATTAATTTTATCACTGGAATATATAATAATTGCTCTTTAGAACAGTGGGTGATTCAATTTTGTGGGGAAGAAGGTTCGGAAGTTGAGCTGTTGTATTTTTGGTTGACTGTGTCTATCAATTAAGATGTTTCTCTTAATTCTTACTTGGTTTTCTCTTTAATATGCCACCTGATTTTGAAAGCTATTCGAAGCTTAGTAGGTTTAATTGTGAAATATATAAAAGCCTGGAAAGTCATGTAGTTCGGGCCCTACTTTGGGTTATGCGGCTAGAAGTATGGGCCTGAATGATTTTCTCTTTGCATGTATGTTGAAATTTGAAAACCTTATGCTGAGATGATTTTTGTCAGCTACCATCTCTGTTGAAAAGAGATGGTAAATTTTTTATATCATTTTTTGTAAAAAATATTTTATTACAAGGTTTGGACGATTACTTTTATGAAGTTATCTTAACTTTGTAAGAAAAAAGGGAGAACCAAGGCTTTTGCAAATGATCTGGATATATTTCGAGGACTGTATGCCTCAAAGATGAATAAACTTAGATGTTACGTCTTTGTTGTGAAGAAGCACAGACGGTTACAACCATATTTCTTTTTTCTCAAGTTGCTAAAGAGGCCTGTGACAAGTCTAAAATTGGATGGCTCACGCATACATCCAGTTGCGAGTTCAAGTAGAGTTGTATTTAAGGGGTTTTGGAAATGGTTGGACCACCACCTCTGGTTCTGTTGTTTCTGTTATTTACAAAATTAGAACAAATATGTGGATAAATAAAATTTAATGTGCAACGCTTCTTAGGCATTGAGGAGAGTTATAGTGATGGTATGTGGAATAATTGTTCTGCCCATTGTTTGCTCCTTTATAATAAAACAGATATGATTATTGGCCTCAAGTAGTCACCCAATTTTTTTTTGAGGCTCAAAAGAGGGGGAGACACTCGTTGGTGTTCGCCCCAGCAATGTATTAAAGAAAATAAGAAAGGATACTTACAGAGTCGAGGAGGGATAGAGAACAAAAAACAGAAGCCAGAAACAAAAAACAACAAGAAAAACCGGGGCTAAAGAAGTCCCACGCCCGCAACCAAGTTGGCCAAAACCCTACAAAGTACACCAGTCACTAATAAAGCGAGCGCACTGAATAAGAATGTTTTCCTTATAGAACCGCTGGCCGGAGAAAATAACTTCGTTTCTACCAAGCCAGATGCACCACAGTCGCGCAACGGGAGCCAAGAGATCCCGCCTATCCCTTTTCCTGTTGGTCCAAAGAAGCTCGCAAAGAGCAAAGAGGTTGTCCGCTCTCGCCCAAGGCAATTCGTCCCAGATCCCCAACACCATCTGGCAGCCGAAGAAAAGGTGGTCGATAGATTCGTCAACATCATTACAAAGGGGACAAGAGGCACTGAAGTTATCAAAGATTGAAGCACAACGATCACGAGTCATCAGCCTCCGTCTACGCAGTAACCAAAGTAATATGTCGATGCGCTCCGGTAAGCGCAAGCCCCAAAAGAATCCACAGTCACGCACAAGAAGAGAAGAGTCTGTAGGAGGAGGAATGACCAGCGCCCGGTAGGCCTTCCACGTGGAAAAAGGGTCGTCCTTCCAACGCCAATGATCCACCTGCTCATTCGGCGTAGCAGCATCACGAAGGGCTACCAACAACGAAACAAAATCGACCACCCGCTGCTCGGAGAAGTTTGCGGAGAAGCGTGGACACCAGCACCCATCCAACCAACAATCAGCCACGGTCGCATTCTTATTTGATGCTAATGCGAACAAACGCGGAAAACGCACCTGAAAAGGGCCACCGCCCGACCAATCATCCTGCCAAAACTTGAATGAGTCTCCATTCCCCAACACCGGGATGAAAAGTGCAGCATTCCTCGCAAAGGCGTCCTTCACACAACGCCAAAACGTGGAGGGTTGGACGTTCAGAGCTCCCCGCGTCACCCCCAACCAATCATCGCCCAAGAACTTCCTGAGAACAGAGATAAAGAAATTATCTTCCATCCCCCAAATTCGACTCGCCCACTTGAGAAGCAGAGCAGCATTCACCACGTCTAATCTCCGCACTCCAAGGCCACCAAAACACTTAGGCATAGTAACGTCATCCCAAGCAACAAGATGCAGGCCCCTCCCCCCCTCTTCCTTCCCCACAGGAAACGACGCATACAACGCTCGATCCGCAATCGAACCCCCACCGGCATTCTACGAACAGACAGAAAATATAAAGGTATAGAGGATAACACTGACTTGAGAAGAATAAGACCCCCCCCCCCTAAAGAGCATAGCCGCCCTCCAACCAGCAAGGCGTGTTTCCACACGCTCATAAATCAAACTCCAATCCCAGACTGTGGCCCGACCCACCGACAACGGTAAGCCAAGATAGTCAATAGGAAGCTCACCAGGAGAAGAACCAAGCAACCGACCGCATTCCTCCGCCTCGTCAAGAGAAAGCCCAAAGGGAACCACCTTCAATTTGGAGGCATTAATCGTCAATCCCGACAGTTCACTAAAGAGGGCAAGAGTAGTTGCCATACCGGAGACCTCCGCACTATCACCCTCAATAAAGCAGATAGTATCGTCAGCAAATTGGATCAAGGGCACACAGACATCCCCCTTACGGAAGCCGTTGGATAGCCCAGCGTCAATAACACCATCCACCATACGCGAGAAAACATCCGCAGCTAACACGAAAAGGAGGGGCGCTAGGGGGGACATCCCTGGCGCACCCCCCTTCTTGGTTGGAAAGAACCACCAGACGGCCTGCCATTGATCATCACAGATAGCGATGCAGTGGTGACGCATCTGCGCATCCACGAAATCCACAAATCAGGGAATCCTCGCCTACGCAACACAGACCAAAGAAATCGCCAATCCAGGCAATCGTATGCCTTAACAAAATCGATTTTCCAAAGTACCCCCTTATTATTTTCTTTTCTCCATTCTGCGACCAATTCAGAGGCAACAACAATGCAATCAGCGATATGTCTTCCCTTAATAAAAGCAGCCTGGACTGGAGATATGAGGTTGTGCAAAACCCGAGCCAAACGAGTGGATAGGACTTTAGCCACGATAAGGTAGATGCCATTAGAGACACAAATGGGTCGATAATCCTCAATGCGCTGCGCCGCCCCTTTTTTTGGAATCAATACAATGTTAGCCTGATTAAGACGATCAAAACCATGGTTGCCCGCACAAAAATCCTAAACGACGTCCATAACGTCACCGGCCACTAATTCCCAGAAATCACGATAGAAAGCAACCGAGAAGCCATCGGGACCCGGGTATGAGTCAACATTCAAGGCCCACACGGCCTCCTTTGTCTCTTCCACAGAAATAGGACGAGTAAGAATCGCAGCGTCAGAGTCCGAAAGAGAAGACGTGCCAAGCCCCAGCCAGCGCCACCTACGCGGAGTGCAAGCCGAAGAGAATCGCCTGAAGTGATCCACAATGGCATTCCCCATCTCCCTTTCCCCAGAAAAGTGGACGTCATTGATAGAGAGACCCTGCATCAAATTGAACCGTTTTCTATTACTCGCCACACGGTGAAAGAATGTCGTATTAGTGTCGCCCTCTTTTAGCCATTTTAAACGCGATCGCTGCCGCCATTCAACGATTCTCTTCTTGTCCTCAGCCTGCACCCGAGACTGAGCAGAGAGGCGCTCACGAAGTTCCTCGGGCAAAAGGTCTCGCTCGTTCTCCATCGAATCTAGGCGTAAGATAATTTCCTCCGCCTCCGCGCGCAAAGCAATACGCGCCAGTCTAGAGTCCCTCTTGAACCCCGCAAGCACCTTGCGGAGCGCAGCCAGCTTTTGTACTAGTTTGTGAGCCGCAGAGCCCGAGACCTGAAAATGAGCCCAGTGGTCCTGCACAACCTCCTTGAAATTTGGTTCCAACAGCCAGCATTTCTCGTAGCGGAATAGAGCACGATGGCGAAGACTCTCGTCAGAATCCCAGATAATGGGAGAATGATCTGAAAAAGAACGGGGACGGGAAGAGACCGAACAAAGGGGGAAAGCCTCCAACAGCTTCCCCGAAGCCAAGAATCTATCAATTCTCGAACGCGAGGAATTATTCTGCCAGGTGTAGCTGATATCATTAGGGACAAAACTTTCCAACGCATGCTCATCCAACGATTCAATAAAATCGAGCGAACCCAGATCCTGGACACCCCTGCCACGAGGACGATCGGAAGAATGAATCGTGACATTGAAATCGCCGCCTAAGAGCCAAGGGAGGTCCCCGAAACAAGAAGCCGCGGCACGAATGTCCTCCCATAGTTCCTTCCACAAAACATGGCACACAGGGGCGTAAATACAAGAGAACACCATCGGCCGAGTGGAGTCAGACCTGTTCAATGCCACAGAAATCATATGCCGCCCCACGAGGATCGAGCTAAAAGAGAACGTTTGAGACCGCCAAGCTATCAAAAAGCCCCCGGCCGAACCCAGCGCATCGACCGCTCGGAATTCATCGAAAGAACCTGCGCCAAAAGAGCGCCACATGGTATCGTCCACCCCTACCAACTTCGTTTCTTGAATGAGAGCAACATCACAACACCATTCAGAGAACCACGCACCCAAGGATCGACGTTTGTCCAGATCCCCAAGTCCCCTAACATTCCATGATAGAACCTTCATTAAAAACCTCCGCTGGATCCCCCGACACGACGAAGCACCCAAAACCTTCATTAAAAACCCCCGCCATTTCCCCCAATACCACGAAGCCCCGCTGCATCCGCCACAGCCTCCCGCTGAGTCGCACAAGAGTGCCTCACCACGGGATCCTGCCTAGAAGAATTGTGTCTCCGGTAGCTCTTCCCGAAACGTCCAACGGAAAGACCTGCCTCGTCGCCAAAGACCGCTGAGTCCAAGGAAACTGCGGAGATAAAGCATCAACCAAGTCTGAAGAGTCCCGCAATGGGGTAGCAGGAGAAGCCAAAGCCGAGGATGCCCCCCCTGCGTCCACGTCAACCCGCACTTCCTCAATTAGTATCCGGGGCATAATCGTACCCGAGTCGGGCGAGAAAGCCCAGGTATTTGGAAGCAAAATCCTCGGCCAAGATCCGAAATTGAAAGACCCGCCAACTAACACGTGGTCAGGATCCGGCGAAGGATCCGAAAAACCAACAAACAATGCAGGCGCCGACACCGCATGTCTAGAATGAAGAGCAGAGTCCACCTCGGACGCCCTAATCTCGGAGTATCCAGGAGTTGCAGGGGAAGGGCACGAGATACGAAGAGGCTCGCCGAAGGGACCAGCCACGTCATGCAAGTGGAGAGACTCTTTGGAGTAATCAGCAAAACACGCCATCTGGCAGGCCGAAGGTGAAGCGTCGCGCGCAAGCCCCGAAGCAACAGGCCCGGCCGACAGCGCCACCCTGACCGGCACCGCCACCGGCGAAGGAGCGAGGATGGAGAGCTCGAGTTTGAAGCACCACCGGCCAATCTTTAGGGATCCGAAGAAAAACTTGTCTGGCGCATCACAGAGAAGAGACTTGCTGCACTCGAAAAGGACCCTAGTAGTCTTCCAATCTGCCTCCGGTGCAAGCCCGTCGTCCACGACCGCCAATATCTCCCCCCATCGGCGGAAGGCCTTGGAGAGACAGGGGACAGTCCTCGAAAGGAAAGGAACACCACGAATCGCCGCGACACAGACCTTAGTGGCTTGAGAGGCGCCATCCGCCACTCGAGTCACCCTCCAAACAACGTCATCGGTAGCCCCATTGCACAGTAGCCTATCCCGTTGCTCCGGGGATAAGCCACGCACACAGCAGCGAGAAGAGTCCAACAGAAAGAAGTCCCCATGGAAAAGAGGACCCAGGAAACCGGCAACATGCGAACTGACACCATCCCAGTCGACATTTGACCGACGAGCCACCCCGACAGCCTCCACGCGCCTGCCGACGTCAAACCCCCCCTTCGCACGCCCCGCCTCGCCATGCACCGCCTCGCCAATCACCACCTCACCATGCACCGCCTCGCCATGCACCGCCTTTCCACGCACCGCATCGCCGACCGAAACCCCATGCCCACGCACCGCCTCGCCATGCAATACATCCCCATGCACATTCGCACGTAACATGGCCTCCTCCAACGACGAAGCAACTCCCACTGTCGCCACCCCAATCGAGACACCACCAGTAACACCAGCGCCACCAGCAAGAACAGCACGACCAGCACCAACAGCACGAGCAGCCTCCATCTGAGCGCCATCTCCTTCAGATACCACCCGAGCGTAAGAGCGAACCTCCCTCCAAGCCGCAGGACCGGAACAAGAACCTGGGAAGCGTCGCATCTTTATCGCGGGGGGAACAACCCCATAGAGCAGGGGGCGACGACCACGAAGTAGCCAACAAGAATCGCGACGATGACTCGGCTTCCCGCATGCAAAACATCGAGGCGGAAGAGGGCAACAAGAAGCCAAATGACCCCTCTCACCACAACGGAAACAATGCTTACCAGGCTTCTTATGCGATACGAGCACCCAATCCCCCTCCGCAGTTCGCCCCTTGGAAGCACCTTCACCGCTCCAAGAGCCATCGGCTCCGTCAAAGAACACCCCCTTCCCCTTCACAGCATCCACAACCGATCTCTCCACGCTCGCACCTTCGAACTCCACTCTCGCACCTTCGCACTCCACTCTCGCCCCTTCGCACTCTACGCTCGCCATCCAAAAATCATATCTAGTCACCCAATCCTTAATATAGTTAGTAGCCTTGTCTTAAATTCTTAATTAGTGTGGTAATTTTCAAATTTTGGTAGGGGTTTTGTTATCTTAATTAGTGATCACAGTTTGAATAATTGAATCTGATTTTTGTATGTGAAAAGATTGAGGTTTTGTAGAGGTTGTTAGAACTTAAAACATGGATTTGAGAGGTAATTTCAAATCTGAAAATGATGTTTAATTGACACCAAAAGCCTAAATTTCGAGTTGAGAAAACATGATTTAATTGGTAATTATCAGATCTGAAAATGATGTTTAATTGACACCAAAAGCCCTAAATTTCGATTTGCGAAAACATGGATTTAAGAGGTAATTGTCAGATCTGAAATTGAGGTTCAATTAATACCAGAACCCCTTACTTTTGATTTGTTAAACCATGGATTTAGGAGCTCAATTTCAGATCTGAAAATGAGGTTTAATTGTCACCAAAAGCCCTAAATTTCGAGTTGAGAAACATGGATTTAAGAGGTAATTATCAGATCTAAAAATGATGTTTAATTGACACCAAAACCCCTTTTGATTTGTTAAACCATGGATTTAGGAGCTCAGTTTCAGATCTGAAAATGATGTTTACTAACACCAAAAGCCTAAATTTCGATTTGAGAAAACATGGATTTAAGAGGTAGTTATCAGATCTGAAATTGAGGTTCAATTAACAACAAAACCCCTTACTTTTGATTTGTTAAACCATGGATTTAGGAGCTCAATTTCAGATCTGAAATTGAGGTTCAATTAACACCAAAAGCCCTAAATTTCGAGTTGAGCAAAATTGGATTTAAGAGGTAATTATCAGATCTGAAATTGAGGTTCAATTCACACCAAAACCCCCTACTTTTGATTTGTTAAACCATGGATTTAGGAGCTACTGATCAGATCTGAAAATGATGTTTAATTGACACCAAAAGCCCTAAATTTCGAGTTGAGAAAATATGATTTAATTCTTGATATTATTGAATAATTTGGTGTTGAAATTTGGGGTTTTTGAATTTTTTTCTCTGTGTTTTTCAGCTCTCAAGGATTCAAGATCATGGCACACTCCGGTTCAGACTCTGATGGTTCTCGTAGACAGATGGATTTCGAGAGTGGGGAGATTGGTTGGAAGTATGCCACCGCTCTAGATGGCAACAAATCGAAACCACAATGCAATTTCTGTGGTAAGCAACTCGGAGGAGGGGGTATTACTATACTGAAACATCACCTTGTTGGCAGCAATAAAAATGTTTCCAAGTGCGCTCGATGTCCAAAAGACGTGAGGGACTTGGTGAAGGCCAGCATGGAGGGGAAAAAGGAGAAGGGTGTGGAGAGGTCGAGACGGGATGAACAGTTCAAGGAGTTCATGTTCGAGAAGGAGTTCAATGTCCTCTCGGATTCAGACGACGAGGACTTTGTCTACCCCGATGATGTTCAGACCGAAGCAGAGAGGAGGGCGTACAGGCGGGCGACAAAAGAGTCCATGAGGAGCGAGTTTGAGAGGAGAGAACTCGCTGGTGCACGCGGCGGCTTCCCCGGTGCTGGTGGCAGTGGGAGTGGCAGTGGAGGTGCACCAGTACCACCACCCACTAAGAAGCATAAGGGGAAGGGACTAGAACCATTCTTGACGAGGAGTGTGTCCATGCAGTACAAGCCAAACAAGGACCCGAAGCAGAAGATGGTGAAGGGGATGTTCACCAACGCTCGCGAGAGAGCGGGCAGGGCCATCGGCAAGCTCTTCTTTGGGGAGAGCATCCCAGCCCATGTCGCTAGTGGACCTTTCTTACAGCATGCCATTAATGAGATCACCGCAGCTGGAACGGGAGTGAAGGCTCCAAGTGCCAAAGAGTTGATG
Source organism: Ottelia alismoides (assembly GCA_037367405.1). Lineage (NCBI taxonomy): Eukaryota > Viridiplantae > Streptophyta > Magnoliopsida > Alismatales > Hydrocharitaceae > Ottelia > Ottelia alismoides. The sequence goes on from JAZKJV010006723.1 coordinate 789,498, forward strand.
AACAAGTATCTTGCGCAAGAGAAGGAGGAGATGGACGAGTACATCTCGGACCTGAGGAAGAGATGGCCAGAATACGGCGTGACGCTGACGTGTGATGATTGGACAAGTTACACGAGGAAGCAGATCATCAACTTCCTCGTTTACTGCGACGGTAAGACAATTTTCCTTAAATCCGTCGATGCTTCTGAACAGGTCAAGGACTACAAGTACCTGTTGAAGTTGCTAAAGGACGTCATTAAGGACGTTGGGAAAGAGAACATTGTACAGATTGTCACAGGACAACGGCAGCAACTTTAAGAAAGCAGGAGAAACAATAATGAAGTCCAGCAGCTACGGCATTTTTTGGACACCGTGTGCTGCGCATTGTATAGACCTGATTCTGAAGGACTTCGGCAAGAGGAAGCTCGTCGTGAAGGTGATGGAATAAGCACGGGCGATCACGACGTTCATTTACAACCATTCCAAAGTGTTGGCGTTGATGAGGCGGACATGCAATGGTGAGTTGGCGAGGCATGGGATCACACGCTTTGCAACCAATTTTATAGCGTTGCAAAGCCTCAAACAGCACAAGGCAGGGTTGAAGACCATGTGCTGCCAAGGTGAGTGGTTCGATAACGCAGAAGCTCGAACTGAAGTAGGAAGGAGAGTGGAGACAATCATCAATGATCACCATTTCTGGGATGACGTGACAAGGGTCACGAAAATAATGGAACCTGTTGTTTCTGCATTGCGTATCGTAGATGGAGATAAGAAACCAACTATGGGAGTCATCTACGCGGCAATGCGATGTACGAGGGAGAAGGTTAGAGAAGCAGTTGAGAGAGGATATAAAGCATGGTTGGACATCATAGACGAACGATGGTCCAAGATGCTCTCACATCCTCTTCACAATGCTGGTACGTTTTATTATCCATTTAGATTTTCTAATCCATTTCTTTAAGCGTGTACTTTTGTTTTGGATTATTAAAATTTGTTTGTCAACAGCATACTACTTGAATCTGAAGTATTAATACAAGAACAGTCTTGGTACAAATGCTGACCTTCTAGCAGCCGTACAAGTTGTCGTTGAGAAGCTCGTCAAGGACGAGAGGGCACAAACCTCGTGCATGAATGAGGTAAGAGTCCCGTAAGAATGCTTGTATAATGTACAATCTATTTTGAGGCACAAACCATACTATCACAGTATGACTTAAGGTTTCGATTAATGTGCAGATTAAATACTTTAGGGATGCCTTGGGTTCTTTCGGTAGGGTGACCGCGGTGAATGGACGCGGCAGTACTCTTCCTGGTAAATACTAAGTCTACTGATTGACATTTGACATGTGTAACAAACTATTTGACTATTATTGAATTATGATTTATCTCTTTTGATTTTCCCGCGGCCGAATGGTGGTTACTGTATGGGATGGAGGCTCCCAACCTCCGCAAAGTGGCAGTGAAAGTATTGTCCCAAACAGCATCTGCCGGTGGTTGTGAAAGAAATTGGAGCACATTCAACTTGATCCATTCGAGGAGACGGAACAAGTTGGGAGAACGACTCCACGATCTTGTTTTCGTGCATTAAAACTTGAGGTTGAAAATGAAACATGCAAGAGAGGGGCATGACAGAGAGGACTACATAGACCCCATCGATGTTGCATATATTTTCAAGATACACGACGACGATGCAGATGAAGATGTTCTGCAGAGGTGGTTGGATTCCAACGGTGCTCCATTGCTAGATCAACATGGAGGAAGGCCGAGTGAGAATATAAGCCAACAAATGAGAGCAGATGTTGGCGACTACATGGCCAGATCTGGGCGCATCACGGACCCTCTTGGAGGGATGGAACTTGATGCGATTTTGGACGACATCCTCTCTACTGGATCGAAATCCAAATCCAAATCAAAAGATGACAGTGGGAGTGATGATGATGATGATGTTGTTGCTGGCCGTGGTAGATCAGGTGACGAGGAGACATATTCAGGAGGGTCAGGTGGTCGTGGACCACGTGATGATAGAAGATTCGAATCAGAGCAGGAATACAGGGAACGACATGGAAACATACATGGGCAGTTTGTCCCAAGTCCGAGTCCAGGACCTATGGATTACGATGCATATGGACGACGTGGCCATCATCCTACAGATAGCTACATGTCGGACTTGATATCATCTGTAGGTTCCATGGCATTGACAGCCCATACCGTGGATATGGATCCTCCCATTCCCAAGATGAGAGATCATTTGGGGTCTTCCCTGAATATTTTCCTGCTCCTCCGCCTGGACCTCCTCCTCCTCCTCAGGCGTATACTCCTCCATCTTATGGATATAGCAGCTACAACAGTGGGTATGGAGGATATAGCAGCTACAGCGGTGAGGAGAACTACCAAGGTAGCCAACTCGAGCAGACCCAGCTCAGCCAGGGCAGCTTCTTTGGTGATGACAGTTTCGGTTTCTTCCCAGAGTATTTTGCTCCTCCTCCAGGTCCTCCGCAAACATCTTCTCCTACTCCGTCGTCCCGAGGATCTCAAGCTAGTAGTTCGCGCCCTCCTCGTGCCACTCGTGATACTGGATCTAGTGCTGCTTATCCTCGTCTCGAGATACTCATAAGCATCGATGACCATCAATACGTGCAGTATGTGATGGATTACAAGGCCATGTACTCGTACATGACATGGGAGAACTACTGCGAGTTCATTGAATCTGCGATGCGTTATGAGAGACAACAAGGAAGGGGGGGCAATGCAGATCCGCCGCGAAACTTTTGGTTTTAGGCTAGCCTAGGTCATCTCTTTTTACATTGTCAACTTGATTTGGATATTTGTCATTTGTTGTTGTACTTGTAGCTTTTATATAGATAAATCATAAATATTTTTGCCAATTGCTAAACAATGATTGTCTCGTAAATTCCCGTCGATATGACCGATATGTGCAGTTTAAGGACCATAGTCCTCATAAATTATCTATGTGTGTTATGAGGTGTATATTTCTAGTATTTCATGTTACAAACTTATAATAACTTGAATGGAATCCATTTCCAATATTCATAAGTCAAGAATCAACACTAAGTGATTAACATCGACACGACCGATATGTGCGATACCAGCGATACCGATATGTGCGATAATATGGTGTATAAATGACCGATATGTGTGATATAACTGTGTATTTGTAGGTTATTTGTTATCTAATATATTGGATGATCTTAATTTCTGAAAAAATGGCAAAAAATTAGCTTTTTTGAGCCATTTTGACATTTCCACCGATATCGTCGATATATCCCGATATATCCATTTCTGAGCGGACCGATACGATATCGATATCGATACAGCCTTCCATGTAGAGAACCACAACATTGACAGTACACATTTTTTAAGAATTTGAAAAAGCATGGACATTTTTCACATGAGAGATTTAAATGACATATAAGAGGATCCCCAATCTATAAAAATATATAACTCACTATTCAACTTTGACAATAAACAATTATGATAAAATTCATACAATTATTTTATGTATAGGAATTGTGTTATAATACAGTTTTCTAATATTATATCAAATTTTATTGATTAAAGTGCAATTTTTTGGAAGAAAATGAGGCTTACGCCTCGATCGCCTCATTCCTTGGAGATTAAAGGATTTCGTATAAGTAGGGCCAAGACTGAATATATGGAGTGTACCTTTGATGGAAGCAATGGTGAAGGAATCGGGGTTAAGATTGGTGATGATAACATTCAGAAGAGAGATAGATACTTGGAATCTATTTTGCAACATGATAGGGAAATTGATGGATATGTTATAAATAGAATAAATGCAGGTTGGCTAAAGTGGAGAGGAGCCTCTATTGTTCTCTGTGATAAGAAAATTCCTTTGAAAATCAAAGGAAAGTTTTACAAAGCAGTTGTGAGGCCTGCTATGCTCTGTGGATCTGAATGTTGGCATGTGAACCATAAACATGTGCATAGAATGGAAGTAGAAGAAATGAAAATGCAAGATGGATGTGTGGACACACAAGTAAAGATCGGATTCAAAATGATGCAATCAGAAGGAAAGTTGGTGTAGCTCTGATCGAGGATAAGATGCAAGAAAATCGCTTAAGGTGGTTTGGCCATTTGCAAAGGAGGCCAAATGATGTACCGGTGAGAAGATGCGAGTTTTGGGATGTTGAGCCGGCTAAAAGAGGGCGAGGAAGGCCCAAGAAGTGTTGGAATGAGACCATACGAAGGGATCTTAGTTTTTTGGATCCAATCCTGAGAACGACCCAAGATAGATCGGAATGGATGCAAAGAATCCATGTAGCCGACCCTACTTAATATGGGAAAAGGTTTTGTTTTTGTTGTTGTTGTTTTCAAGAACAGTCTGAATCAAGTATCCATGTGTTATATGTTATCTTTTTTATTTGTGACGGTGAGAACCAGATCATCTTCAGAATCTCCCCCTCACTGAGCCACTTTAGCAACTGCGGCCTTCTCTCGAGCAGACTTTCTTGTCCAAGTTCTTCTTTTGATTCTTCAACTTGGACTTCTCCTTTCCTTGCTTCGCATAGCCAAAACCAGTATGACCCTTTGCATGAGTCATTACCAAACCTGCATCCTAAGAGTCCAGATTGTCGGTAACCATATGCCAAATTTTTCGTGTATACAGACTCCTGCGAACTTCTTTTAAGTTATATCTTCTCTTCCCACAATAAATGACTGAACAAAATTCTCATATGATAACGGAAGAAAAACTAACAGAACCAATGCAACATCCTCATCATCAATCTTAAAATCTATATTTTTAAAATCCATAAATAATGTATTTAAGTGGTCTATATGATATTTAAGAGATGTACCTTCCTCCATGCAAAGAGAGAATAGATGTTGCTTCAACAGCAACTTGATGGTCAGAGACTTCGTCATGTACAAACTTTCGGGTCTCAACCAGACCACACACGATCATCTGATCAGTGACTTCTGCAATAATATCATTTAGTATGATCGTCGAATGCGCTTTCTCTTTCTACACCATCAACTCGAAGGGCTCACATGCCTTCGCATGCTTGTGGTCTGACAGTGCCCAAATGCAATGCTGCTTCAAAAGAGCACACATTTTGATCTACCATGCCTCCTTGTGAACTTCTCGATCTTCATATTCATATTGTGCAATGTCATATGCTTGATGATTCCGGTGAAACTTGATGCTCTGATACCAGTTTATTATGAATCGTGGAAGCAAGCACACACAAATATGTTAAATCAAGCAAAAAGAAAACACGCTGATTTACAAGGTTTACCTGGAACCGGGCTACGTCCTTGGACAACAGCTATCGATTTTCATTATTTGTGGAGAATAAGAATGCAGAGGATATCGAAAAGCCCTAATCTTAGGGATTTTATATACTACTCCCATACAAATGGACCCCAGATGCAGACAGATCCAAATACCAAGCGAGACTCTCTAGTAGGATATGGTGGCACGGGAGGGACATCAGACAGTTATTCAGCTATGTTCATCAGAATATTTGATTATGAATCAAGGCATGTCAACATAGTCAAGTTTATGCTAGTGTTGGATAGAGAGTTGAATGGTTGTTGTATAAAATTAATGTTAGAAATAGGAATGCAGAAGCGTGTCAGAGAAATAAAGATAAACAAGAAGAAACATTGTGATTTTTACGTGGAACCCTACTCCCTGAGGAGGAGATGAAACCACGGGAGAATGCCTCAAAGGGTTGATGTATGCATTGCACTTTCTCACTGGATGCAGGGGGTGAGGGGATTCTTATATATCCCTTACTGAGTCTCCACATTTCACAAACGGTTGATGTAGGACTAAACCGCTGAATGTGGTAAAATGGATCCCATCTACTACAAGAGTTACGCATAACCAAATACTCCAACACTCCCCCTCAAGCTGGAGCATGCAATGCTCGGCTTGGGCAAACAGAAAGAAATCTCAACTCACGCTACAGGACACTACGGACATATCAACTCAACATGTAATTATCGGTTGTTGTCAAGGATGTTGCTTCTCATGCCCTGCAGGTGAGAAGGACGAAAGGGCTGAAGTGTGAGTTAAAGTTAATATCCTCATCGGAGAGCGTGTGCTCTGTACTGCGCCAGTCAGAGTCACTGCAACTGAAAGTGAGTCTCTACACAAAGAACTATGCCCCGTCACAACATGTGGACAACTGCTCCATCTTTGAAAGGGTTGAATAAAGAGCGTCGCTAATTATCCATACGTAGATCTATGAAGATGGGTCTCTCTCATAGTGACCTCAAAGTGCGTTCTCTTTCATAGGAACCTCGGAAGGACCTCCTACTGAGTTCACAAACATTGGAGGATGGAGTCTGAAAGTCTCCTCGGTGGAGAACTGGGTCTCTCCCATCTGGCTCAGAGAATGAGATCTTTACTCTGGAGTCCCTATGAAACCACATGAAAACCCTAGCCCACATGGCATAGGGAATGAGATCTCTACTCTGGAGTCCCTACAGATCACATGAAAATTATGGCTGAAACACAAAAGATGGGGACCACAAACAATGATATCAGACATATGCACATCGAACCGAAGACCGTATACATGTGTGTATCTGAAACCGAAGATTCGGAAAACATCTGAACATCGAGTCTGAGACCTGATCATCTGTAGAGTCTGGAAATTCCGGCTGGTCTGGAATCTGAAATCTGAATCTGAAACAGACCTATGACTCTATACAATACTCCTCGTTTCTCCCATACTTGTCGGAAAACAATGACGTCTATCAAGTTGGGAGAAGACAAATGAAGATGGGGAAAACACGAACAAAAAAAGCCGATAATCTCTCTTTTTCGTCTTTCTTTCTCTTTTTTGTAATTTTTTTCGCATACGGTTTTTTTGTGCACCTCTTTTTTTATAATTTTTCCGAGTACGGTTTTTTTACACACCTTTTTTTTCTTTTTTTTGAAAATTCTCACCCTACTTGGGCCTGAATAAACTCGACCCAAGCAGGGGCCCAACCAAATGCAGCTATCTCTTTTTCCTTTTTTTAACTTGGCCCAGCTTGGGTCTTGAATCTGCAGCAAAAAAATTTTAATGTCAGACGTTATTTTAGGTTCCCTTGGGAACCCTCTCTCGAACGAATCGTTGCCCCCAGATGGGGTTTGAAGCAGTGAATTGGTCAGGAGCATGCGACTCGTCGCCGCCTGGAGCATGCTTTCCATTGTTGCTCGACGATGCGAGCGTAAGATGAGGTTCATGGCTGCTCGCCGCTGATAGGAGTCACCTGGAGTACCTCCACCTGGATTCGCACCATGAAAAGGTGTTGCGCCTTGGTGGTTGTGGTACCGCTAGCACCACGGAACATGGTTCGCGGTGCCACCTCTGGAGTTTGGAGATGTGGCCGGAAGGTGCGCCACGATGGGTGCCTCCAGATCAGGCCGGAGGTGCGCAGCCGAGCACCTAGGGTGCACCACCAAGCGTCTGGGGATACATGTTGCGAACAAGGGCTTGGAGCGGCTTCTCAAGATGCGCCTGGAGATTTTTGCAGGGGAGGACTTGGGCGACCCGGAGTCGTTGCAGTGGCCCACACGGCAGCGACGAAGGATCCGCGGACTGTGAGGTTCCTTGCTGGAGCAAAGGCGGTGGAAGCGAGAAGATTGCCTTCTCCTTGTGTGGTTTGTTCTTCCACTAGATATGTTGTCCGAGATCTTCAAAGGCTCGCTATCGTTGATCGCCTCTCCGATATTATGCAGTCCGTTGTTGCCACCTGCTTCGGCATGGGATGGGCATGAGGCACCACATGGGATGGTTGTCGTCGACACATGATTGCATGTTGGAGATGAAATTGGAGAATCTTGAATAAGGATTTGAGGAAGAAACCCTAGATCTCGATCTGTTGAATAAAAACTGATCTGGCACATAATGAACAACTCTTCGATCTGACAATAGTAATCGAAAAAAAAAACTTCATAGTGGTCCCTGGCGCGGGCGGGACCTGACCCGGTTTCTCTTTCCGGATCCGTTATATGGACCTCCGATTACCAGTGCCCACAACCCATTTCCTCGGTGCCCTTCTCCCCGGTGCTTCACCTCAAATATTCTATCTCTCCACCTTTCTTGCTGTCGGCTGGCTCGGTTACCTCTGAGAGCAACACTATGATCCACTCTCTGACGGAGGATGCTGGTATGATTCTTCCCCGCGACGTCCAGGGCTCTTATTCTACTCCGGTTACACGTACAGGTGGCGGTTCTCTGGATTCTTCATCAGGCGATATGCTTGCTTATTCAAATCACACTGGTATTGCTTGGAATGCTTGGAATGCTGTGATTGATTCCCCGTACAGGTTTGGAAATATCTACACTCGTCGTCAACCCCTCTCCCTCGGGGTATCATCTCTTTCTTCTAGTCAGCTGCTACGCGAGACGGTGGCGGAGGCAGCAGGACTTCACCAAATTGGACGACGCTCTTCTCGGGATTAAATGTGGAGTTGGTCTGGTTTTTGTTCGAGATTTTGGGGCCTGACTTGGTGTTTAATGAAATTGCTATCCTGGAATGTTCGTGGTCTTGGTGACCCTGATCGTCGGCGAGCTTTGGGCTCTCGTTTGGTGGAATGGGAATGTGACATCGCCCTCCTTCAAGAAACGAAACTATCGGGGGTGGATGAAACTGTTTGGAAATCCTTTGGGGCTAGGGGCTTGGATGATTTTCGTTCGTTGGACGCGACCGGCGCTTCGGGCGGTATTATTTTGGCGTGGCGGTCGTCGAGATTCTCCTTTTCTTCTACTCGTGTTGGGCGACATTCTATTTCCGTGGTACTCATGAGGTCGGATTCCAATGCTTCACTGGCTTTTACTTGCGTATACGCGCCTATATGCCATATCGCTCGACGAGAACTTTGGGAGGATCTGCGCACTGATGCGGTGGCTTTTGGGGATACTCCTTGGATTGTGGGAGGCGATTTCAATGTTACTTTGCATTCGCATGACCGTCCTTGTGGTCGAGGGAGTCATGATCCGGGATCACGCGAGTTTTTGGAGCTCATTCAGGAGTTGGCTCTCGAGGGGCTGGTGGCAAACGATATTGACTACACTTGGAGGAATAACTCCTCACGGTCTCGGCTCGACAGGTTTTTGGCGAATGGTCGGATGATGGAGCTCTTCCCTCTATGCTCGGTTTGCTCTCAGCCGCGTTCTTTCTCTGATCATAGTCCCATTGTCTGGGATTCTGGTGAATCCTCTCGCCCTCGTGGCCACTTTCGCTATGAACGGAGTTGGTTGATGGAACCGCACTTCAGGGACATTGTGCGAAATCATTGGTCTCAGTCTATCTATGCCGGCAGTGCTGCTCATCGGTTCGATCAAAAACTTTCATCCCTTCGCAGATTACTGGCGTCATTTAAAATTAATACTCGGCAGGCTCGCTTAATCGCCCGTAACGAGGCTGATGACATCATTCTTCGCCTGGATCGTTCCGAGAACGAGAGGGAGCTATCTCCCACGGAATTGGCCGATCGTGCTTCGGCATTGCAGGTGGTCTCGATGGAGGACAGGAAAAGGGCTATTGAGTGGCGTCAGCGATCGCGCTTGAGATGGATCAAACATGGGGATGCGAACACCGCTTTCTTTCATCGGGTCGCCAGTGCTCGAAAACGTGCTAATACCATCTCTTCCCTCACTGTCGATGGTTCCCTTTTTCAGGGGGAGAAGGAGTTAGGCGTGGCTTTGGGAACTTATTTCAAGAATTTTTTTGACCGTCAACCTACTCGTTCGTGGTGGTGGACGGGACGTGGGGCCTCCGTCCTTGCGCCTTCGGAAGCGGCGACGATTTCTCGGCCTTTTTCACTGGATGAGCTCAAGGGGGCGGCTTGGGACCTCAACGTCGATGCTGCCCCTGGGCCTGACGACTTCCCTATATCTTTCTTTCGGAATTTTTGGGACGTGCTCGGAAATGACGTCTTGGACGTTGCTCTCGAATTTTGTGAGGGGAACAGGGGCTTCAACAAAATCAACAGGGCTAATATTGTTCTTATCCCCAAGACCCCTTCGGCCAACCGTATTGAGGATTTCCGGCCTATTTCTATTTCTAATGGCATCTACTTAATCATTGCTAAGGCTCTCGCTAGAAGGCTTGCGCCACTCCTCAACTCGCTCATCTCGCCTTCTCAAGCTGCCTTTGTACAAGGGAGGCAAATCTCTGAATGCTATGCAGTGGCCTCCGAGATCGTCGATGTTTGGCACAGAAATGCTACGAAGGGGTTGCTGTGGAAAATTGACTTTGCTAAGGCCTATGATTCACTGGATTGGCGCTTCTTATGGTCGGTATTAAAGCGGCGGGGCTTCCCGCCGAACTGGATCTCTTGGGTTCGGCGGTGTGTTACCACCGTCTCTTTCTCCGTTTCTTTAAATGGGCGGCCGGCTGGTGGGATGTTCCAGCCACGCAGGGGGGTTCGCCAAGGGTGCCCCCTTGCTCCCCTCCTCTTTGTTTTGGCTGTGGATGTCTTGCCGCGTATGATTGATGGGGTTGCCGAGGCCGGTCTTACCCGCGGATGTTCTTTGGGTACGTATCATATTCCTCTTATACAGTTTGCTGACGACACATTATGTTTTATCGAGGGCGGCCAAGCTAATGCCTCGGGAATGGCTACTACGCTCCAACTATTCTGTGAGATGTCAGGGCTCCACATCAATGGGAACAAATCGAAGGTCGTTCCATTTGCTATGTCGCAGGTGGAGGCTATTGAGTGTGCTCGTGTTTTGGGCTCTTCCCCGTGCGGCCTCCCCCTGGAGTACCTTGGTTTGCCTCTCTCGGTTGGTCGTGCTCGGCTGCGTGATTGCCGGAAGGTGGTTGAGAAGATGGAGGCTCGGCTGGCTGGCTGGCGCGCGGCGCTTCTCTCCAGGGGGGTCGGTTAGTTCTTCTTAAATCCGTGCTCTCCTCGATCCCAATTTATTTCCTGTCCGTACGTGGCATGCCGAAGGGGGTTCGGGAGCGATTGGAAAAATGTATGCGGGGTTTTCTTTGAGGTAAGAAGGGCGATGGGAGAAGGGGGGTCCATTTGGTGGGTTGGGAGGTTGTCTCGCGTCCGAAGCGCGATGGGGGCTTGGGAGTGAGACGGCTGGAGGTGGTGCACGAGGCTATGCTTCTCAAGTGGGCGGCGAAGGTGTGGAGCAGGGAAGATAATTTCATGCTGAAGTGCCTTAGGGAGGCGGCGGGGATTGATTTAATATCCGCTTCACGGGGGCGTCTCGAGGGACACATTTCCTCTTTTTGGCGCGGTGTCTTGGCCGCTTTTAACCGCAACATATCATTATTCAAACCTATTCTGGGTGATGGGAATTCTTTCCGCTTTTGGTCAGATGATTGGTCCGGGAGGGGAGCTTTGCAGTATTTGTTTCCTCGCCTGTTTGCGTTGGTGGCCGACAAATTCGCCACCAAGGTTGCAGAAAGCGGTAGTCGGTACTCGGTCGGTAGGGTCACTGACTAAGGATTAATCGGCAGTCGGGCGACTAATCGGATTTAGTCGGCTATTAGTCGTTTTGAATTTTTTTAATTATTTTAAATATATAAATCAATTTTTATACACATATTCTTATGTATTTATATTGATTTATATATTTTCTATACTATCATAATGAAATAAAAGAAGTAATTGTCTTTAAATATAACATTAAGCATATTAGAATAAGTTTGCTTTTAAAAAAATCAAAAAACTAAAAAATTAAAAAATCTCTATGTAAAAGTCGGCCTTGTAGTCGGGCGACTAGGCGAACTAGTTGGCCCGATTAGTCGGGTTGACCGACTTAAGGGCCGACTAGGCCTAGTCGAGTCGGCTACCCCACCTACTCGACTAGTCGGGCCGACTAATCGGCCTAGTCGGCCGACTTTTACAACAGTGTTCGCCACCGTGGCTTCCTGCTGGGCCGATGGTTGCTGGTGCCCTCTGTTCGTTGCTAATTTATCGGATCAGCGTCTGCTCGATTTCACATCCTTGATGGCTATTCTTTCTGATGCTCCCACGCCCACTGGGGGGCGTGATCACTTTGCTTGGAAGGAGGATACCTTCTCTACGCGGAAGGCGTACTTCGCTCTTCTTCCCAGCGCCGTGGGGGTCGATGCGACCCTGCTGAATCATTGCAAGTTCATTTGGAGTCTCAAATTGCCGGAACGGGTTGGTATATTTCTATGGCTTTTTCGGTGTGGACGGCTGCTTACTCGCGACCGTTGTGCTATGATGTTTCCTAATGTCTCACAATTGTGCGGTCTTTGTGGTACGGAGGTGGAAACCAGCGGGCACCTCTTCTTCCATTGTGACCGTGTTCGTGCCATCTGGGACGATTTGGGGTGGCTGAATATATCCAGCTTTGATGCATTATGCGACAGTTTGATTAACGCCAGGAATCAGTCAAGGGCGGACCTGATGGTCCCAATTGCGCGTCTATGGAGCATCTGGTTGGGGAGAAACGAGGCACTTTTTGCTCGACAGAGGTTCTACAAGGAAAACATTTGTATCTCGGCGTCTCGCTTTTGTCAAGATTGGTCTTCCGGGTAGCGTTGTATCGGGTGTGTGGGGGGTATCTCTTTTTTGATACCTTCTACCACTCATTTTTGTTTTCTTCATCCATCTTATAAGTACTCCCTTCTTTACTTTTTAATAAATTGGGGCGAACACCGCTGAGTGCTTCCCCCTTTTTTTAGCGTCAAAAAAAAAACTTCATAGAATTAGGGTTTCATGAAATCCCGGAATTCTTGAACAACAATGAACATGATAATATTCAAAGGAGCGCAGGATTGAAGAACAACAATGAGCCCTGGAACTATTGAACAACTATGATGCGAAAGCGTATCAGAACTAAAGAATAGAAAACATTGAAGAACGCGGGATTTAACGAGGAATCCTACTCCCTAAGGAGCGGGATGAAACCATGGGAGAACGCCTCAAAGTGCCGATGTATGCATTGCACTTTCTCACTAGATACAAGGGGTGAGGGGCTTCTTATATAGCCCTTACTGAGTCTCCACATTTCACAGACGATAGCTGTAGGACTAAACCACTAGATGTGGTAATGGATCCTTACAAGAGTGCAGCATAACCAAATACTCCAACAATTAACATATGTATATTATATTTGACGTAGTAATTTACAATACATCATTTTCTTTGAATCGATAACTCTACCAGTGGTGTCAAGCATTGCCCTTCCTCTATTTTCTCATGGTAGATTTTGTTAGGAAAATCGTGTCCATCAAATAAATAAATGTCATCATGTTTGTCCTAAAAAATGTATAATTGTGTCTGTTCAAAATTAGTAAGGGAAGTTTTATGTCCATATATTGAGCCGATCTTTGAGATCTTCTGAGAGGAGGTTTTACCTATGCACAGTTGGGGACTCTGAAGTCAAGTTGATCAAAGATCAATTTTCTTCGAAGTTAGAGAACATCTTTTTATTAAAATGACTCGTTGGCTAGACCAACTTCATCAAGAAGTTGAACGATCACAACTGCAGTTATTAGAAGACGTGCATCGAAACCTATCTTCAAGGACATGACCAATTGGTGGTCACTCATGGTGACGGTGTGACATCCCCATCAATAGAACATGTTGATGTATTGAGCAAATAGAAGATCAAAAAGCGGAAGGCAATGTCGGTGCTCAAGGCGACAATCGAGGCGGATCCGATCAAGCACATCCGAGAATCCACTACTCTAAAGAAGCATGTAATGCACTTGCTACACTTTCTTGCGCAAAAAATGATGCATCAGTACAGTTATTGGAGAATGAACTAATGACGCTAAAGCAAGGAGAAATGACAATGACTCAATACTTTACAAAGATACGCTCACTCTGTTGTGATATTTCTTAATTAGATTCAGAGTCAAAGATCTGAATATAGTGCATCTATCACTGTTGTCTCCAAATGACCCCTCAACCGACCTTATGAGAATTTAAAAGTTTCTTAGCAAACTAGGAGACTTTAGCCAAGTAAATGGCTAGTTTGTCTCTAAATGGTGGCGAACAAGCACTATTAGTGCATAGAAACGAGGAAAGATGGATGAGTCACATCAGAAAGATTCAATTCCTCAGTGGAAGCAACACCCTCGGAGAAGCTTTAAAGCCAAGGAGAGCTCCATATAACCGATTACAAAAGTCAAATGATTCTGGTAAAAAAAGAATGTTCAACAGCGGTGCAATGGGTTGGGCGGGAAGTCGAGGTGCGTCATTTCGCGATGCGCCTGGTCCCTCCGTTGCCAATAAACATTCCCCAGATCCTCCGCTGGAGTTGATTTGTTAATGATGGATGCTTCGTTTGCGAGAAAAAAGGATACTATAAGTGTGATTACAGATTCAGCAAGAAGGCAACTGAACGTAATACTACAAAATCAAACAGTCAATATAAAGATTTTTCAAAAGAAAATTGGGATGAGGAGACTTCTTCGATGATCTTTTTTTTTGAAGTCAGAAAAGGGGAGAATCACACAAGGGTGCCCGCCCCACTATCTTCAATGATCTTTTAAGAAGATGAATTGGCTTTAGCACCAAAGATGCCTTCAAAAGTCAATTATAACAATTGGTTAATTGACTCAAGATGCTCAAACCACATGACTGAAGATAAGGAGAAGCTACAAAAGATGATTATATACAAATGCAATCGAGTTGTTGGAATAGCAAACAACTCATGTAACCAATTCCGCATGTAGGTTCCACAACAATTGCTCCACGATATAATTCAGAGAAGCTGAAGTTTGATCATATTTATCGTGTATCGGATACAATAACAACAATAACAACAAAGCCTTTTCCCACATTAAGTAGGGTTGGCCGCATGGATTCTTCACCTACATTCATATCTATCTTGGGTTATTCTTGGGATTAGATCCAAATAACTAAGATCCCTTCGGATAGTCTCATTCCAACCCTTCTTAAGCCTTTCTCGTCCTCTCTTAGCTGGCTCAACATCTCAAATTTTGCATCTTCTGACTAATGCATCAACCGACCTCCTTTGCAACTAACCAAACTATCTTAAGCGGTTTTCTCTCATATTATCTTTATCAGAGCTACACCAACTTTCCTTCTGTTGCATCATTTTGAATCAGATCTTTACGTGTATGACCACACATACATCTTAGCATTGTAATTTCTGTTAACGTCATTCTCTGCACAAGTCTATGGTTCACAGGTCAACATTTAGATCTATATAGTAAAACAGGTCTTACAGGTGCTTTGTAATACTTTCTTTTAATATATAAAGAAATTTCTTATCACATAGAACAGTATAGGTTCCTCTCCACTTTAGCCAGCATGTATTTATTTTACGAGTAACATCTCCATCCCCGTCAAGTTGCAAAATAGATCCCAAGTATCTAAAAGTCTTTCTTCGGAATGTTATCGTCTCCAATCTTGACCTAGAATCCTTCATCACTGCTTTCATCAAATGTGCACTCCATATATTCAGTATTAGACCTACCTATATGAAATCCTTTAGTCCCTGAGGTATGTCTCCTAACCTCAAGGATCTCATTTACTCTATCTCTAGTCTCACCAATCAACACAATACCATCGACGAACAACATGCGTCAAGGTATCTCGCCCTGAATGTGACTAGCCAACTCATCCATAATTAAAGTAAAAATGTTAAAGTAAAAAGCTGGACTTTGATGCAGACCGATGTCGATGCCAAAATAATCAATCTTCCAGATTGGATCCTTACATAATATGAAGCCACATCATACATATCCTTTATATGGTTAATGTATAGGACATGTACTTGTCTCTTCTCCAAAACTATTTACAATATCTCTCGTGCCAGGTATCAAGAAAAATCTTTCTTGTACCTAGACAAACAACTGCATGATAGTATGTCGTATTTGGTTCTAAAGTGTTTCGGTCTATCCCAATTTAAAGCTTCCAGATACTATTGTCATGAAAACATGAGCTCCATGTTATGTCAGTAGAGTCTGCAGACATTGATAAGGTGAAGAAGAATGAGACGACTGATCTCGCGCATGCAAGGTTTGGAAATATGAGCTATCACAAGCTACAGATAATGATGAAATGCTTAATGCTCAAAGGTCTTTGATAACTAGATGTTTTGGAAGACACCATTTATGATTGATGTCAGTACGACAAGTCTCGTCGGTTATCTTACAATGAATCTTGATTTTGTGAAAAGGAGCCACTGCAGTTGATCCACTCAGATGTATTTGGACCAGTCAAGTAGCTATACATGTTAACTTTCATAGATAAATTACAAGATATGTTTGGATATTCTTCATGAAGGAAATTTTTGAGGTTCTTTCCAAGTCTAAAGAATTTTGACAAAAAGTTGAGAATGAAGTTGGAAAGAAAATATGATGCCTACGAATAGATAATGGCGGAGAATGCGCATCAATAGATTTCTCCACCTTATAGAAGATGGAAATCAAAGACAACTACCGTGCCTAAGTACAACAACAACAACAAATCTTTCCCCACTTTAAGAAGGATCGGCTATATGGATTCCCTTTATTCAGATCCATTTTGGTTTCATTCTCAGACTTATATCCAAATAATTAAGATACATTCAGATAGTCTCATTCCACCGCTTCTTAGGCATTCCTCGACCTCTCTTGACAAGCTCGACATCCCAAATCTCGCATCTTCTAACCGGTGCATCAGCCAAACCTCTTTTGAAAATGGTCAAACCACTTCAAGTGGTTCGCTCTCATCTTATCCTCTATCGGAGCTACACCAACTTTTCTTCTGATCACATCAATTTGAGTTCGATCTTTCTGTGTATGACCATACATCTACCCGAAGCATTTTCATTTTTGCTATTGCCATTGACTGTACATGTCTATGATTCACAGGCCAACATTCAGATCCATAGAGCATAGCAGGTCTCACGACTGCTTTGTTATGCTATCATTTGATTTTTAAAGGAATTTTCTTATCACATTAAACAGTAGAGGATCCTCTCTACTTTAGCCAACCTGCATTTATTCTGAGTAACATCTCCAGCAATTTCCCATTATGTACACCGCAATCGACAACAAAATGGAGATGTGGAAAGGAGGAATCGAGAGCTTCCTGAGATAAGTTGAAGTTTGTTTCATGGAAATTATGCTCCACCAAGATTTTAGGCAGAATGCATGAACACAATAGCGTGTGTGGTCGTAGTCAACCACTTACTCAGTCGAAGACGTGCTTTCTTTCCAAAAACTAGTGGAAAATGAAGCCAGTCATAAGTCATATTCGATTATTTGGATCGGTTTGTTATGTTTTCATGGCAAGTTTGATAAAAAGGTGATCTCATGTAACTTTATCAGATATGATAATGAGAGAAAAGGTTGTAGATGTTGTGATCTAACCAACGATAAATGATATACATCAAGGAATGTCGTTTTTGATGAAGCATCATCATGTTGGTCACCACAAAAGGTTGCATTACCAAATGAAAAGGTTTTAGAAATATCAATTAGAAAAAAGGAGGAGCATCAACAATCCGAGAGTTTCCCGATGAAATGGAAAAAGATGTGCCTAAGTATATATAGAAGACAACCAATCCATAGAAAAGTGGAGTTCATCGTGGAACTTCAAAGGAATCTCAGTCGATAAAAGATTGAAGAAGACTCAACTACGTTGCTAAAAAGATCTACAAGGACTACGCAATCCTAATAAGTATGTTCATGCTACAATTGCCAAAGATGAAGCACAAACCCATTATATATGGAGAGGAATGGAAGAAGAAATCGAGATGGGGTCCAACTTAGCAAGATAGAAGTTTGTGTTGAGGGTAAGTGTTAAATTAAATACGACGCCGCTAACTTCTCCATATTCTAGAAATTTCTTGAGTAAGTGATTATTCTAAGACTCTAAGTTTCTACATTTTTCTTGAGAATATGAGCTTCTCATTCTCTAGAGTTCTCTAAAGTATATTAATATGTAATTCTCTAGAGTTTTTTTGGTACATTCAACTCCAACTTTCTAGAGTATTCCATTCCCTTTAAGGCCACTAGAACTCAAGTATATATCGATCGTTGGTCCCACTGTGTAAAGGCATCAAAGTGAAGAGAACCATAAAGTAAGTGAGCAAGAGAGAAAAGCTTGAGTGATTTGTTGTAGTGGTCAAGTGTGTGTTCGTGTTAGATAGAGAGTTGAGTGGTTGTCCTCGGAAAATATTGTATGTGGATTGTATTTTGGTATAGAAATTTACAACGCATCATCTTCTTTGAGTCAAGAAATCTACAATGCATCCAACTTAGCATCTTCACATCCGTAACAAACTTACTATGCACATGTTATATAGTTAACATCCAATCACTCATCAATCTCTCAGAAACATAAAGCATGGTAAGTATCATTGTTGCTTTCAATATTTTCCTTTTCTTTTAGACGTAGCATCTTGTCGCATGGCATATAATATGCTCCTTACATTAATGAACCAAATATATGTGTAGCATCTCTTTAAAAATAGATCTTTCTTTGGAATGGGGTGTGTTCTAATCTTTACCTTGATCCAAATCTTTTTCCTTTATTTTGAAACGCACCCCATATATATTATCCTAGTTATGCTTAGTCAAAAATACTAATATTCTAAGATCTCATTTCAATTTCAAGCTTCATGTTGTCGTATAAGCAACATGGGCAAACATACCTCCCCTTGGATGCATTTGACTTAATTAATACAACAACAACAAAGCCTTCCGACTTAATTAATAACCAAGATAAAAAAAATAAACACCCGAGGTTTATCATTGATGCAATGTGATTTTTAAAGTCAATATCATGTTGGTAAAGTATAAGCCTTTATAAATTATTGCTCAATTGTAAAATCAATAACCAAGATAACATATTTTCCTAGGTTCAATGGCTACATATGTAAGAACGGATTCTGACCAAGGCCAGAAGATCGTTGCTAGTCCGAAGGACGACATTGTTTGCTCCTTGTGCAGGAATGACAACAAGGACCTGGACCACCTATTCTACTCTTGAACTTGCATTCGTGAAGTTTGGGATACCGTGAATGCCTGGTGGATCGATATATCCTCCCACATTGTATTTTGGAACTCATTGGTAGCTACCCAATTTCATCCCATGGAGGAGCTATTGCGCCCTATTACCGCCTTTTGGGCGATTTGGATGTCGTGCAATGGGGTCATCTTTCGGCCGGATAGGTTCTATGTTGACAATTTAACTCTTTTTGCTAGATCTCTGCTCAAAACCTGGCAGTTGTAAGGTTTATTATATTATCTTATTAATATATGGGGCAGACACCTTTGGAGTGTTTCCCCTTTTTACATCAAAAAAACAACCAAGAAGAGGAGATGAGGGCGTGATAGAGGGAGTCATGTCGTTACTGAAAGGAGTTGAATCCATCACAGCCTGATGGTGAAGGTTACGCTTGGACTGGAGAAACGTGCGAGGAGGGTGGCGCCTTGAACCGGTAGATCAGCCAAGAGGGCTCTTGTAGGGCCGATGCACAAGAAATTGGAGTCGTGCGGAGGGGAGGAGCACCTCCTAGAGATGCACGAAGATGACAGTGGGCATGGCTTCCGAGAACTTGGCTTCTTCTTCACCTCTCCCTTTGGTTGTGACTATGGCATTGCCACATCTCCAGAGAGGCGATGACGGTGGGTTCCCTTTGGGGGAACCATACAGGTGCGAAAGAGATAAGGGATCGATGCCCTACTTTTTCTTTTATTTATGTAAGAGTTAAGGGGGCTGGTTTTGGGCTCAAGTAGGCCATTTAAAAAAGGAAGGGTCTGTAGTTTTATAAAAATAGAGAGAGAAGTTTGGACTCAATTGGGCTGAAGTCCCAAAAAAATGAAGAGAAAAGGAGAAGCAACATGATATTTTGGCTCAATTGGGCAATGAGTTTAAAAAAGGAGGGGTTTTTTTTTTGGAAAAGGCGAGCATACAAAAAAAAGTCATACGCAAGAAAAAAATGATTTAAAAAAGATAGAAAATCGAAGAAAAAAGATATCATCTTATTGATTTTATTTTTCCACGTCTTCAGGTCTTCCCCCAACTTTATCGGTGTGATCGTTTACTGACAAGTTCGGGATAAAGAGAGAGTATTTTGAAAAGTTCTCCAGTTCATATTCCATACTCTATCAATTCGAGGCGTGCATGTGAGAGATCCCCATCCTGATTGGACTCATGGTTTTCGCGTGGATCCAGAGGGACTTCATAGTAGAGATCTCATTCTCCAGGCCAATGTGGATTTAGGGTTTTTATGTGGATTCATAGGGACTCCGAAGTAGAGATCACATTCTCTGAACCAGTATGAGAGAGACCCAGTTCTCCGACGAGGTGACTCTTTTTCAAACTCCATTTTCCAGCATCAATGGACTCCGATGAGAATGTCTCCACGGCTTTCTCTAATTTGGCCCTTCAGATAGATGGAGTAGTTGTGGGCCAAAGTTTTTCAGGTGAAGACTCGTTCCAAATTCAGCGACTCTGCACATTATAGAGCACATGTTCTCCGATAAGGAGACATAGTTCAATTTACACTCCAACCCTTCAGTTCCTCCTCACTAGCATGACATGAGAAGCAACGTCCTCAGCAAACAATCAGTAGAGTATGTGTTGAGTTGATATTGTCTGTAATGTCTTGTATTGTATAAGTGAACAATTCTTTCTACTTGTCCAAACAGAGCATAGCCAAGCAGAGCATTGCATCCTCCAGCTTGATGGGGAGTGTTAGAGTGTGCGTCAGAGATGGGCAATTGGATCCCTCCAGTGTCTAATTACCACAATCATAGGTTTAGTCTCGCATCATCTGTGAGTGGGACTTGGTCATTCTTATGGGGTTATATAAGAATCCCCACACCACATGTAACAATTGAGAGAGAGAGAGAATCCAATATACAGGTACGATCCTTGGGGGACCTTCTCACATGATTTCATTCCACTCCTTATGGAGTAGGGTACCACGTAAAATCGCAGGTGTTCTTCCATGTTTATATTCCTTTATCTTTGATATTACATTTCTGTATTCATCGTTTTCTACAAGAAGCATAGTTTAAAATGCTTCCTTATCAACATACTCTCGTAAGGTGATTCCGATGTCTTTAATTCTATTAAAGAGCTTATGGAATCAACTCTTCCACCTTTTCTTAATAGCATCATTAGCCACCAAAGATTTTTGGTCTTTATCCATAAAGCACCTAATTAAGTAGGATCATCTGCATTATGTTCCCTTGCCTTGGCCCTTGGTTTCGATAGACCCTTGTTTCCTCTTCAGGATAAAGTTTACAATTACTTCCAAGGTCTAGCCCTCGCCACATCAATCTCCTTCTTTAATACTTTCTTTTTCTTTGAATAGCTTATTTCCTTCTTTTATAAAGTCACCAATTTTTCCATTTCATCTGAACTATCTAAGTAAAGAATGTCAAAAAGTTTTTTTTGCCTTTGCACTTCGACAAGTTCCGTGTTGTGCTAATTCACCTCCTTTCAGTACTCAATAACTTCTTCGATATCTCTTGGAATTACATGATTATGACTCCCCACATCTCATCATACTATTATGATAAGATGCCAAAACCCCTTCTTAAAGCATCTTCTTCTAAAAAAATTCCAACCTCCTTTTTCCATAAGTTAGTTATTATATTCCACATATACCATAAACCACATTTCATTATTTAACCTCTTCCCCACATTTCATTATTTAACTCAGCCGTGGCCGATCCCAAGTCCGGGTAAATGAGGAGGGTTGCGCGTTAGGTAGCCGACAGCCAGCGCAGGAGAGATAAATTCTTAAATAGTGTTCTTAAAGTTTCTAAGAACACTATTTATGAATTTATCTCGAAACCGTTCGGTTCTTTTAAACATGGATTTAAGCAAACATACAGATTTCGTTGGGGCATTCCCTACTTGCGACGCGTTGCATCGCCCGAATGCAATGAAAAATTGGCAAGGGCCGCTACATCGCAGCCTGGATGTAGTTCAAAATTTGCAAGGGTTCTCGCATGAGGAACGCATACGGGTAGATAAGCTAGTTCAGCTGCATCACCGCCCGAATGCAGGCCAAAATTTGCAAGGGTTCTCGCATAATGGATGCATGCGAGTAAAGAAGTTAGTCCAAATGAGATTGCTAAGGAAGTTACGGATTGGTAGTTAGAATATCGATACTTTAACTGGAAAATTGATGGAGATAGTGGATACAATGGAAAGAAGGAAGATTCATATATTATGTCTTCAAGAGACTAAATGGGTTGGAGAGAAAGCAAGGGAGATTGAGAAGACATGCTTTAAATTTTGGTATTCAGGTAAAGATAAGGGCAGAAACGGTGTTGGAGTGGTTGTTCATAAAGATTTGAAGGATTGTGTGGTTGAGGTGCAAAGATTTGGGGATCGAATTATTTTGCTAAAGTTGGTGCTTGAAGAAGAAATTCTGAATATCATCTCAGTTTATGCAACGCAAATTGGTTTAGATGAAAGGACTAAACAAGCTTTTTGGGAGGATATGGATAAGATTTTACAAGGAATCTCACAAAGAGAGATGGTTTGCATAGGTGGAGATCCTAATGGACATGTGGGAAAAGATGTTTCAGGGTATGCAAGTGTGCATGGAGGACATGGTTTTGGGGATAGAAATGAAGAGGGAAAAGTCATTCTGGATTTTGTAACTGCATATGATCTTTTCATAGCAAACACTCTTTTCAAGAAGAGGGAGGAGCATTTAATTACTTATAAGAGTAGTTCAACTAGAACACAGATAGATTACTTTGCGTTGAGGAAAAGAGACTGGTTGTGTTGCAAAGATTGCAAAGTAATCCCTGTAGAGAGTTTGACAACCCAACATCGCTTGTTACTCTTGGATTTACAAATAAAAGGGCTGGTAAAGAAAATGAAGGTTCCTAAGATCACTAGAACTAGGTGGTGGAATCTTCCGCTGAAGCAATCAAGCTTCAGGGAGAAGGTTTTAGAAGACTTATCTTGGGATTGTAGCGGTAGTGCAAACGAGATGTGGGAGGCAGTAGCATCTGGTATCCGAAAGGTAGCCAAAGAGATGCTAGGCGAGTAAAAGGGAGGAGCTCCGGGTCAAAAGTAGACTTGGTGGTGGAGTGAAGGGGTGCAAGAGAAGCTAAAAATTAAAAGAGCTTGCTTTAAAGCTATGTCTAAGGATAGAACAGAGGAAACTGTTACAGACTATAAAATAGCGAAGAAGGAAGCAAAGAAGGCTGTAAGCGAAGCTAAGTCAAAAGCTTATGAAGTTTTGTATAAAAATATCGACTCCAAGGAGGGCCAGAAGGATATATTCAAGTTGGCCAAAGCAAGAGAAATAAAGACTAAAGACCTTTCTCAAGTGAGATGCATTAAGGACGAGGAAGGTCACGTGCTTGTTACTCAGAAGGATATAGAGACTAGATGGGAGCAGTACTTCCATAAACTTTTCATTGGGGAAGGAAATAGAGAGATCATTTTGGGCGATCTAGCTAGTAGTGAAAGTCACTTGAATCGTGCATGCTATAGACGAATACAAAGAAAGGAAGTAGAGGAGGCTTTGAAGGTTATGAGACCTGGGAAAGGTGTAGGACCGGATGACATCCCTGTATAAGTATGGAAAGTTTTAGGTGAGCGCGGTTTGACTTGGCTTACGAATCTATTCAATGTTATTTGGCGAAGCAAGAAAATGCCTGAAGATTGGAGGAGGAGTATTGTGGTGCCTCTTTATAAGAACAAAGGAGACATTCAAAATTGTTCAGATTACAGAGGTATCAAGCTGATGAGTCACACTATGAAAATATGGGAACGTGTAATCGAAAGAAGATTGAGGCAAGTTTCCCATGTAAAAGAAAACCAATTCGGATTCATGCCAGGTCGCTCAACTATTGAAGCCATCCATTTGCTGAGGAGAACAATGGAGATTTATAGAGCTAAAAAGAAGAATCTCCATATGATCTTTATTGATTTGGAGAAGGCTTATGATTTCGTCCCACGAGAGATACTGTGGAGAGTTTTGGAGAAGAGACAAGTACCCGTCCTATACATTAATCTCATAAAGGATATGTATGATAGGGCTTAATCTTGTGTAAGGACCCCGACGGGGAAGACTGACTATTTTGATATCGACATTGGTTTACATCAAAGTTCAGCTTTGAGTCCATTTCTTTTTACTTTGATTATGGACGAGTTGACAAGTCACATTCAGGATGAGTTACCTTGGTGTATGTTATTTGCTGATGATATTGTGTTGATTGACGAGACTAGAGATGGAGTAAATGAGAAGCTTGAGGTTTGGAGACATGCATTGGAGACTAAAGATTTTCGTATAAGCAGGGCTAAGACGGAATATTTGGAATGCACCTTCGATGGAAGCAATGGTGAAGGAATCGAGGTGAAGATGGGTGACGATAACATTCAGAAGAGAGATTCTTTTAGATATCTGGGATCTATTTTGCAACATGACGGAGAAATTGATGGAGATGTTACTAATAGAATAAATGCAGGCTGGCTAAAGTGGAGAGGAGCCTCCGCTGTTCTCTGTGATAAGAAAATTCCTTTAAAAATTAAAGGAAAGTTTTACAAAGCAGCCGTGAGACCTGCTATGCTTTATGGTTCTGAATGTTGGCCTGTGAACCATAGACATGTGCAGAGAATGGTTGTAGCAGAAATGAAAATGCTAAGATGGATGTGTGGACATACACGTAAATATCGGATTCGGAATGATGCAATCAGAAAGAAAGTTGGTGTAGCTCTGATCGAGGATAAGATGCGAGAAAACCGCTTAAGATGGTTTGGTCATTTGCAAAGAAGGTCAACTGACGTACCGGTTAGGAGATGCGAGTGTTGGGATGTTGAGTCGGCTAAGAGAGGGCGAGGACGGCCCAAGAAGTGTTGGAAAGAGACTATACGAAGGGATCTTAGTTTTTTGGATTTAAGTCCGAGATTGACCCAAGATAGATCTGAATGGAGGCGAAGAATCCATGTAGCCGACCCTACTTAATTGTGGGAAAAGGCTTCGTTGTTGTTGTTGTTGTTGTTCCCTCATAAACATTACTAAGTAGTTAAACTTTCACCTTGCGGTTAAAATGGTTTAATTCTTTTAAGTAAATAATCAAGCTGTGTTGTTGGCGTTCATATGCATAATTTGCATTCAAAATTCAAAACCTCTTCTCAGATAACAATTTAATCGCAAAGATACAATCTACAAAACTTTCATCTATCATGCTCTCCTACAAGTATATATACATAATCATGCCAACCCGGTCAAAGACTTCTAGCATGAGTACCACATGTACACCCTAGAAACAATTGTTTTTCTCACTTATATTGTGTCCAGTGTCTACCCACTTTACCTCTTGTAAATATTGTATTTGAACCTTTCTTGTCGATGTTTCCATTGTCTCCAGGAGCCGTCAGTGCCAATTCACAACTTATTTTCATGGACTAGCCTCCATATCCTCCAAGTATTTCAATCAAGATATAAAGACCCTCACTTCATTTGACTTGCATCTGAATGCTAATGCAATGGAACTAGCTTCTATACTAGCATGTGTTCCCCACATGAGAACTGAAGAACCCTAAAAATGCACTTTTAATTGTGTCAAATTAACGATTAAAAGATGTTCGAATTTCATTGTAGGCGGGCAATTCTAGGTTGATCAAAAACCACTATTTTAATTAGTGCCAAATTAAAGCAAGCGGTTAATTTTTTTTACTTGGGTAAGTTCAAGGTCAAACTACAATCTCTCTGACGGATGTAGTACTGCTTTTTTTCCTTCTTCCCCTTCTACGTAATATTCTTTTCTTCTTTTTCTATTTATAATATTTTGGGGCGAACACCGTTGAGTGTCTCCCCCTTTTTTGAGCCTCAAAAAAAAGTTCAAGGTCGAACTTAGGGAGGCAACTGTCTCCTTAGGTTAATTTTCAGTCGATCTACAATTTAGGTTTCCGAAGAGGTAATTTTTTTAATTTTTAAATGCAATAAATGAGCGGTATGCAATTTTAGCAGATTTTAAGGGCTTAATTGCAAATTTTGATCAATTAAAGTCCAAAAATCCTCAAACATAGCCAGAATGTTAAATATGATGAAATTAAGCTACTGCAATATTTTTGGAATTTTTGGATGCAAGATGAATAAATAATGAATTTATGAATGCAGACAACTAGATTTTCAATAATTAATTATAATAAATATTAAATCTAGTTATTTTCAAGAAATAAAATTATCTAATATGTCACTAGGTGTCTATCTCAGAAAAATCCTAAACCCTAAAAATGTTGGATTTAATACATATTAAAAATTAATTAATAAAATGCACAAAATGATTTTTCTAAAGAAAACTGTGCAATGTAAATGCAATTCTTTTTGGGCATAATGTTACTACCAACAAATTCTACTAACTACGAATTTTTGGCGATTTTTGGAGTTGTGGTTAATTTTATATAGATTTCTAAGCACAGATTGGGCAAAATATGAAATTTATCACAAAAGCAATTATCTATAATTCACCACAGAGCATAAAAATACGATGAACATACCACAATGTGAAGAATTAATTGAAGAACAAAATGCATATTTTTAATAAATAAAATGATGCCAAAATGAGGTTCAAAATAAATGGAGAACACAGGTTCAGAATGCAAATACAGAAACTAAAATTGAAAAATAAACATGCTGACAGTACGTCTATGCAAATATGCAATTACCTAAGGGTGTGTTTGGATAGTGGGTTTAGGTGGGTTAAACTTGTTGCAGGTAACCCATTTTGGGTTTTGGTGTTTGGATAGAGGGTTAAGCTGGAGGTGGGTTAGAAGTGGGTTTATTGTGATATGATTGTATTGAAGTTTGAAAAAGTGAGTAGTTATTGTGATGTGATTGTATTGGAGTTTGAAAAAGTGGGTAGAAGTGGAGTAGTTTATAATTTTTAGATGATATGATGGTATAATATATTATTTTTTTGGAATAGATAAAAGAGAAATGATTTATTTAATTTATTAAAAAAGAGAGGAAAAGTGGGCCCTACATGAGAGAGAGAAAAAGGGTTTGTGGGGGTAAACCCCCCAAAGGGGGGTTTAACCCCCAAGCCGAACAGCCCCTCAACTCCCGAGGGTCTTTCTGCAAATGTCCCCTTGTGTTATGTGCGCCTCACGTGACCTTGGGATGAAGGGGCCTCTTCTGATATACTTGATTCTGCAGGGACTTTGGCGTATAATTTCCAGTAGTAACATGCGATGCATGTGACCTCTGGTCTTGGGCTCTTTATGCAGTGGTAAAAAAACCAAGGGGTCTCCTGCAATTGTCCCTCTACACGTGCAGATCACGTGGAGGATTCTCTGGAACAGTTCCCTCCCATCACGTGTCGTGCACGCGGGGAGGGCCTCAGGCCTCCCGCCCGACGGTGGCGGAGGCGGAGGAACCCCGGTGGACGTCTAGCGGGGGCGCGGCTCTGCGGGGCTGCTCCTTCGCGCGGGGGTGCATCGACGACGAGCAGCTGGGTGGAGCGGGCACCGCGCAACGAGGGTAGGGGTGTGTTGCTGTAAAGTAGCGGGTGGCTGGTGCGTAGGAGACCGCCGCGAGCGACCTGCTGCTCGGTAGGCGAGGTCGAAGGCGGCGGGGAGCAACTGGAGGCCGATACTCCTTCTCAGTAAGAGCGGCGATGGCGGGACCATTGTTACGTGGCGGTGGTGGGTGATGAAGCTGTTGGACGGGGTTGATGATGGTGGATGACGAGTCCAATGAGGAAAACATGGGAATGGAAGAAAACAGAGGAATGGAAAAGAGAGGGATATGTTGATCGCCTGGGTTCGAGGATGGAGATGCCCTCCTCTGACGTTGACTCGAGTCACGCGATGTACGTGACGAGGCTCTTTTGATCTCGCCGAAGTGGCTTTGCCTGAGATAGGGGCCCCTGTCACTGGCCTCCCTCTCAAACTCCCTGTCTCGTAGGATATGACGGATGCCCCGATGGTTGATGATGATGGGCTTTTATAGGAAGGAGATAGAGGCGATAAGGGCGACGAGATCGGACGCGGCATTGGCGAGTAGCGCGAGTGGCCGTTAGGCCGGCGGCAAGATAAGGGGATCGGCGATGAAGTCGGGTGGTGGTTTGTTGACTGGGAGAAGAGGAGGCAAACCAGCACGTGATGGGCACATGCGAAGGGGGCATGTGACCCAGCACGTGCTCTTTTTTTAATTTTAATTGATTTTTTAAATAAAATACAAAATAAAAAGGGGTTAAATGAGTGAAACGTGGCGGCTCCAGGAGCGCCTACGTGTCAACTCCAGAAAAATCAAGAAATAAAAATAAAATAAAAATCCATAAGAAATAGCAAACGACATCGGACCGAAAAGTGCCCAACACGGAAATTGCTCGTCTCGATGAGATCTACGACTTTAATGAAGATACCAAAAGCAAAAGAGGTCATCTGCGCAAAATGATATTTTGGGGGTACTCTATGTACATAAAATACCTTGATTTTTTATTTTTGTAATTTTTTGTGATTTTTAATAAAGAGAAAACTCAAGAAAAATAACGAATAACATCAAAGATAAATATTTACACAATAACCTAATTTTTATGTATTTTTAATAAATAAAAAATAGGGAAATAAAATAAAGAAGAAAAGTGAGATGTTTGTATAGACTCTCAGGAGATACTTGGACTTGGTCAGTTTCTTTGATTTCAGTCTTGTTCTAAATTTGGATTTTTGTGGATTTTATTAAAACTTTCATCAAAAAATATAGATGAAAAAGAAATAAGAGAAAAAGAGTTAATTATGTACATAAAACAATCGGTCAAAATCAGATAAACTCAAACGCGCAAAAGAGTCCCAAAACCCAACTTTCTCATACGAGCTTCGATTTTTATGAAATTGGTCTTGTTTTGAAGGTCTCTGAACATGTATTACTTTAAAAGTGAGTAGACCTAAATTGGATATTGTATGAGGAAGATATGAGTATTTTAGTCTGTCTAGTCTGAAATTGGGATTTTGTCTCACGGGCCAATTATTTGAGTTAGTAATTTTTTTGTATTTTTTCTTTAATCTTGTTAGTAATATATACACAATGGAGGTAGTATGAGGTCAATTGGAGTTAGTATGAATTAGTTAAATATGCATGAAGTTGGGTGCAAATGTGAAGATGATTATGAATGCAATTATGAGTGTTAAAATGCAAATATTAATCTTAAATGCATGAATAGTAAAAATGCAAAATAAATGATGAAATGCAGCTAATTATTCAGGAACAAAGCTCTATTTTCATCTTTTAGTATGATGAATCACGGATTCATCAAGAACCTCTCAAAATTTTTACTATACTATAGTGATTGTGTGCTAGCCCTTGTTAACTTCTCCCTGCATTTGAATAATGCAACATCACTGGGTAGAAATGCCCCACCAATCCTGAGTGAGAGCTAGAACTCAGGGCAAAAGATCTGTAGTTTTTTGTAGTTGTCAGCAATTCAAATACCATCCTCGATTATCTTGATATGGCACTACATACAGGCAGGAAAAAAATCTTCTACGGTGAACTTGGTAAATAAATCATTGCCCAATCAACTACCTATATGGTAGAATATTACTGTTTTGTTGTGCATAGGGAAAATTTGTGGAATGGTACTTGATGGCAAGTGAGCTAGATGTCATTTGGTTGACTCTTCTGTATTTTGTGCAATATAACCTAAAATGGCAATCTATTCCTTAATTCATGAGATATCAAATTGGTTATTCAAGGGAATACTTCCTAGCAAAAAAAAATACTACTAATTATACCCTACTAAATGAGGCTAAATGTTCAAGAAGAAAATTCCATTTTTCGTCCTATTAGTTCTTCTCCATAGAAAGATCCCATAGTTCCAGCTTCACTTGATGGGTGACCTTCCAGTAGCATCAAGGGTAATTCATATACCATTCATTTTGGGTAAACTTATATAGCAATTTTAACCTCCAATTCTCTCACAAGATCTATCTCGAGGTTTCACGGAATCTAAGTTGGGCTAGAGTTAAGATGAGACTCTAAGCAACAAGATGTTGCGTCTACAAAAAAAACATATTAGTTTTCTCTTTACCGTTCTCACGAACCCGGCAACCAATTTAAACAGCATGCATAGGTCGAGAGAAGCACATATGCTCAAAGGAATTGCCAATTCATACAGATAAAGAAAAATCTAGTTTGAAACAAACATGCCAAAAGCAGATCAAATACTCGATGACTTACGTGTAGTGCAAAGGGAGCCACGTCAAACATTTCAAATCAAACATATGAAGATCGCTGAGTTTCTTCCCCTTGGCATCTTCCCCACCAAAGAGGATCAGAATGGGGCCAGCTCTTGTCACAGTGTGTCCACCACGAGCAACCTACAGAATAATAATATCAACCGGCCACTTTCTAGCGGGGGGGGGGGGGGGGGGGCAATAAGTCAAATCCATGGAATCTAGAAATACAAAAAGAAAATATGTTGCCACGTGTACAGCATGGTGCCAACAGACAGAGAATGCTACCTGGTTTAAAAGGACATCTAGAATATTCTACACAGTAGAAAATTAACTTTTAGAGATATAGAACAAAGAAAGACTCATGCGTAGAAAAAATCGAATTGGCATGTATCAAATGCCACTTCAAAACTCAAAACTTATTGATCCATCTCAAGCCCAAAAAGCAGATATATTGCTTAGTTCAAATTATTATGTGTATATATAGGGATGCTTTCAAATGAGGTGACACCTTTCCTTGATTATGGAAAGCCATCAAATATGATTGTTGGATGATGAATGTGCATACCAGATTAAAACCACCCGGTGGACATAAAGTGATTTTCGAGCCAACCATACTTCCTAAAAAGGAAGGATCCACTTAGTTATTGTTTTATTAGTAAAATCTAGGCGATGGGACTAGCTATATTTAGTTAAACGACTCACAGTATGCTTCGAACGATCCTTAAAAACATGATGAAATAACAAGATGGGAAACGAAAACTGAAGTAAGAAAGATTTGTACATGTATAATACCAAGATTATCATAAGATATTGTGCGTGCCATAGAAGATTTTGACGAAAACGATGGAGAATACATGAAAATCACGATGGGAGACGACGAACAAATTAACAATAGTCACGGAGAAACTCGATGAAATTTGATTAATTATTTTGGTAACTAATTGAGCGTGATAATAATTCCGTGTGAAACCAATGATTCAAAATGGAAAGGAGATATTGGTTACTAAAAATGGTAATCATATGCAGATGGATGAGTGGTTTTGCCGCAGCTTAGTGGTTTTAATAAGGGACGTTAATCGTTATCGAACGATTGAAATGATGTGCCGCACCGAGTATGTGGAAAGGTGCCACCTTCATTTGAAGTTTTTCTTAGACATATATATTCATTTTTAGGAGAGAACAATATGGATTGATCCCATTTGAATTTCAGATAATTTCCAAGCAGATCAAGTGTTGATACATCAGCTTAAGTAGGCACGAACTTAACATTAGATAGAAGTTCATACAACAAATAGACAAAACATACCGGAATATCTCCTTTGGCTTCAATAATTGACCAGCATTCTGACTCTATGTCGAAAGACCAAACTGAAAAAAAAAGAAACAATTAACTAAGGATTAACAGCCAGAAATGGAATTCCAACAGGATTAAGTTTAAGATGGAAGCTGCAAAAAAGTAACAACCTGAGATTTTATCATTCGTGGGTTCAATTTTCCCTCCAACAAGTAGGACCTTTTTGCCCCATGAGACCTACTCCGTGTGCATTAGAGAAATTAGTGTCTTAAACAGGCTTCTGTGGATCATGCTAACTCTAAAAACTACACTTAAACTGCAATGAATATAATCAGACATGCAAGAAGAATTTCATTCATAAAACTACATCGAAGACTGAATATTTTTAAAGGTAAATGAGGCTATAATTATTTCCAATTTGCAAAAAGATGAACGACTTCCTCTGAAAAATAACATAAGATAAACAATCAGATAAGAAACATGTGGGCGGGTGCCATATTAACAGAACAAAATATTATAAAAAGAAGATAAACAATCCGTACATGTACCTGAAATCTTGAAGTTAAAAATGTATAACATGTAAAATGACTGTGACACGTAGATTCTTACAATATGTGAAATATAACATTCAATGTAGTAGTGTTTTGTACCAGACTATGACCCTTGCAAGCAGGGATTTTCAGTGGCAATCCAGAAGGTGACAAATAGACCTTTGGGGAAGCAACTGCCCATGCAAGCTTTTCTAAACTAAGAACCTGAAACACAAAAAGGAGTCCTTTGTTTAACATCTGGCCCATCACAAAATATACATCCAAGAAAATACTTAAGTACTTATATTTCTCATAAATAATGAGGTGGACAATTACAGAGAAATTCAGGAAACTTTGCACGCTAAGACTTGAATGGCAAAAATAATAAAAAACCAAATTTGGGATCAGAAGTCCGGCCAATGACAATCAGATATCTCTGATTCCCCGGAGGTACACATCCTATTGGTTGATAATTTGAACCTTCTAGTACAAGTAGAAAATGGTAATAACTGAAATAACACTAACAATACAAAATGCACATGAATTTCTTGTAAACATCAGGGTAATGGCATGCTGACAAGTGGGACTGATTCTAGACCAGAAGAATCCAATACCATGCTACCATTCTACTAAAACTTTACTGCATACATCTCAACAAATTCACCCAGAGAAAAAGTAGCCTATGATGATGGTAAACAAGAATACCTTCCAATTACCTGGGTATCATCCAATAGTCCTCGACCAGAATCTCCACCAACGACCACCATTTTGCTCCCAACAACAGCTGCTGCATGCTACAGAAGAAACCAAATCAATTTCTTTAAGCCAGCTAAATATTCTCTCTTCAGTAATCGGCTAGTATCAAATGAATGACAGAATAGCTCAGCAATAACTCAGGACATACATAAGAACGTGGTGCAGGTTTATCTCCAGAAGTCGAAACCACCATCCAATTCTCATTAGTCCCTGAAGTACACTTGCTGAGATTGGAAGCGGCAGCAGAAGTTTGGTGGTTCAAGTCGTCAGATGGACCATTCATGGGCGGAGCCAATCCCGCAGTCTCGCTCTGTCCAGCCACTCTTGCGGGATTAAGCAAAAACAGAGAACTAGCTTCGCTACAAGCAATCCCACAATGCAAGAAAGCAGGAGTTAAGAAAGAGGTTTCTCACATTCGGGTGCCCCTGGCGTTTGGTAGGCCTCAAGGGGCTTCTAGCACCCTGAGCAGACTCCCCCAAGTGAACTTTGAGCCTGAAAGAGGCAACAGATAAACAAAAGGCACTGTCTTTACAATTCTCCAACACTACAAATCACGTGATCTCTGTCACATTTGCTCCAAAATTTAGGTTAGGGCTATCTTTCCAACGTGCAGAAAATACCAACTTTCTGAAACTACCAGCATCCCATAAAGTTGAGAGTAGTTCTAAAGGGCAAAAGAACAAAAGAACTCGACATTTGATGAAAGCAAAAGTTGCCCACTTGAAAACTTCGCGTCAAGAACTCACCTTCCGAGTTTCATCCGCCTTCTAGAAAACCCAAACATCTTTCTCTCACTTCCCCGAGCTATAGAAACGAGTCAAATGCCCGCCACCTTCCAGCTCCTGCACGAGACAAGGCTGCGAAGGAAGAGATTTACTAAACGTGGAGCAACAATCACGAAACCCACTAATAGTAGGATAGAAAACGCAGCCCTCGGGGGTTCTCCTGGAAGGTACTGACCTCGAAGCCCACAAGGTGTTCGAAGGAGAAGACCGGATCTTCTGGTGGAAGCCGTTGCAATACGGCGATGATGCGTTGGATAGCGTAGGGATTGAAGCTGAGCAGGAGGGGATGGCGGTTGCTGCGTTGGGCAGAAAGGAGAGGAGGCAATGCCGTACGGGAAGGGCAGAGAGAGAGAGAGAGAGAGCTGAAGTTTGGGTGTGAGCATTAATGGCGAGTTGGTCCTCCGGCAGTAGAGCCCACAGTTGTCGCGAGTTTTTGTTTGGACGCATGATTTCAAATGGACTGGAAATAGAATCCGCGATTAATAAGTGCAATCAATGAACCATAAACACCTTATTCTTGTTTGTGGCTTGGGATGCGGCTTAGCCTTTTTGGTTTTGAGTTTTTACATTGTGTACTTTCATTATTAAGTACATAATCCTTGATAATTGTGAATTACACTCGGGACCTCAACATGGTATGATATAACAATGTGCTAACTTCCATCTATTTTGTATGCTATCTATGACAAAATCCGTCAAATTCTAACCATTTTACTCAGTGGAATCAATAAAATTTGCAAAAGGTGTCATGCCTCCCATCTGGCCCATCTCCAATCCTCCCTCCCCTTTCTGATTCGGCAAATCACATTCAGCCATCCTCGAACTTGGGACATCGACGATCGAAGTCCCAACTCCACTCCACCCTCAAACTCGGCGCCTTTGTCCGAAGCCTCGAGTAGAAGATTGACATGTGCCTCCACCTGCCAAGGAGACTGGGCGCAATGCCCCTCAAGGAGGAGATCATCAGGAGCTTATCTGGATGCGATGTCAGAGGATGGGCAACGGAAAAGGGCATGCGGAGGGAGGGCTCCACCCAATGGCGGAGCTACTGTTGTTGCGGCTTGTTTGGGATGATGGGAGCTAGGTAGATGAAAAGCCAAAAATTATATCGGTCGTGTGATCCACACAATGCGAGAGCACAGTCGTCGAAGTGACCGACGAGAACATCATACTAATTCAACAATTAACTCACAAATAAATATAAAGCAATGCAAAATAAATTGTGGAGATACAATTTATTATAACTCTACAAATGTGCGTATAGGTGTAAGTATGTAGAGTGTCGAACACAGGGAGCAGAAACAAGACAGATCGGGCAATGAGGTGCAAATAATGTGATGTGTGCTTCTTTATCTATTTTATTATGTGGGTTTTTCATTATATTTTTTTTATTTTTTTCATATTTTATTTTTAATTTTATATTTTTAGATATTGTATTTTCTTTTCCTTTTAAATATATAATATATGCAATATAAGACTATATATATAATAATAGATAATATAGATATAATATAACTAAAAATTAGTAAAATTTATAGAATTAAATATTTTGAGGTTTTAAATTTTTTTATATTTTTATGATTTTTAGTGAATTTTTTAATTTTTATATATTTTAAAGTTAAAAATATCCCAAATCGGGGATTTAAGAATTAGTCGAAATTGAAATGAAGATTAAAAATAATAAAATAAGTTCAAAATTCTTCAAATCAATTTTAATATAGAGAAAATAATATATAAAAAATTATAAAATAGAAAATTATATTTTTTAGAATTTTTAAAAATTTATATATTTTTATAAAAGATTTTGGGGTTTTAAATTTTTAGGAGTTTTTTTTCAGTTTCATTTTTTGTCTGAAGGCTAAAAATACTTAAATAAACTTAAAAAAAAATTAGAAATTTTTCAAAATGATTTTGTATTTCTTGGAATTTTTTAGGTTAAATAAGGGCTTTTGGGGTTCTTTTTTATTTCTAATAAATAGATAAAAGTCCTAAATTGCAAAGTAAAAAATATGACATGGAACTAGAAGTAATCAGTAACCTAACGTATTTTTAATGATTTTTGGAGCACAATAGTTATATTTGATAAATAGAGGAAATGCGTAAAAATTCTAAACTAATAAGGGCATAAACGTAAATATAATATATATCAGGGGCCTTATTGCAATTCTTACAAAATAATATAACTATAATAAAATGTTTCAGGGCCAAATCGAAATACTCAAAATCCTAGGGGGATGCCTGCAAAATGCCCACCTCATATGGGACGGCACGTGAGGTGCGCTTGCATGGACTAAAATGCAAATAACAAAAGTTCAGGGGGCATTTTTCAAAAAATATAAAGATTATATAACGACCGACGAATGTTTATAGAATAATAAATAAATACAAAAACTAGCTAGGGGAAATATGCAAAATACTCAACTACTGCGCTGGATCAGACGGTGTAAAGCACTCCACTTGATACGTGTCGCCACCAGGTGCGGTGATGATGGTTCACGCGCAGACGGTCCAGATTACATTGCCCTCGGCGATCTGACGGTGATGGCTCAGATGATCGGACGATTCACGTGCAAACTAGGGCAACCTAAAGATTGAATGGCAGAGAAGAGGTTTGGAGGAACATGCCAAGAACACAGAAGGACCGAGCTTCGATCCTCTCTCCTGAGCTCCTCTGGTTGTTTGGAATGCACGGGAAGGTGCAAAATGAAGCGTGGGCTCCTTCGCTCTCAATGGTTGCTTCAGAAGGTCCGCTGGAGTTGCGATGAAGGCTAGCAATGTCGGGGAAGAAAGTCAACTCCATGCACCTCCAGTGTATGCAAAATCGATGCCCAATGGCATCCTTTGGCCCGTCAGCACCTGTAGGAAGATCCAGCAAAGATAACCAAGGGGGTTTGAGGTCTTGATGGGTGAAATGGACAAAGGGGGTGTCGGGCGGAGGTCTCAAGCAGCGCGGCGATGGAGGAGACCTGATCTCCAGATCCACAGTGAATTTGGGTGAACGAGAGGTGGCTGAGCGGAGAGAAGAGGAAGGGGGAGGCGAATGAAGGTGGGTCGAAGCACAGTTGGGAACAAGCGGAGAGGTTCACTGGAGATCAGCTCCGGCGAACTACGAAGGGGCTAAGTACAGCTAAATCATGCGATAAAAACATAAATCAAGTGTAGTAAATAAACCTACGATTAAATCTAAGCTAGAAAATGCAAGAAAAGTTACCTCAAATTGGTTGGGGCCGATGAGATGTAAACCTCACGACGGAGCTCAGCTGGAGGTGGGTGGAAACGCCTAAAGGCTCGCTTGAGCTCGCTCCTAAGGAGCTAGAGAGGGTCATGTCACGACCCTCTATCAAGAGCTCGAAGAAGGATCCAGAGACAAATACAAAAGGAGGTTCAAAATGGATAGGATGGATCGAAGTGGCTTATGTACAATGAGCTTGGCAGGGGGAATAATGAGGTCAAACGATAGTGATGCAGCGGTCCAATCCTCGATAAATCGAGTGGGCGTGTAAGAGGAGGGATCGAGGATAAAAAGGCGTGAAGGAATCAAAGAAAATGGTTGAAAGGATTAAGCTCCAAAAGGGGAGAGAAACCGAGGTCAAAACGAGGTTGTCAGAGCTACAACGCCTAGGATCAAACAGTTGACCAAAGTCAACTATCGAAGCAACCTGGTTGGTCCATGTGGACCAACCAGGAAAAACCAGCCCCAAAAATATTTAGAAATTCAATAATAATTATTAAATGATTTTATTAATTTTAAGTTTTATAATAAAAAAATATTTATTATATTTTATATGATTTTATTATGATTTTTATTTGTTTTTTTGAGGTGTTTTATTACAATTTATTTTCTATATGTATGTTTACCTATGTTTTAAGTGTTTTATTTTTATTTTATATTTTATTATTTTATTTTCTTAATTATATATATTTATAGCTTATTTTTATATACCTAAATATATTTTTATTGTATCTTTTCTGATATATTATTTATACTTAAAAAATATAGGTGTATATTATACAGGCATAGTTGTTGTATATTCATCTATGTATATTTATATATTATTTTATGTTAATGTTTCATTTATAATTTTATTTTAGTTTAAATATGTAAGCATATTATAAGTAATATTTACAAAATTATAAAAAATGAAATTTTAAAATAATAATGAATAAATAAAATTACTATTTTACTCGAGTATATTGTACAATAGGGGTAAAAAACCTAACTTTCACACTTTAACTCCAAAAAATATGAAACCACCTTCATTAAATAGCTTATTAAAAGTATATACAATTAAAGTGATTTTGACATGTTTTGAGTTTTATTTGAGAGATATGGTTCGGGGGAGTTTGGATTTTGGCTTTTTATTCAGAATATAAAAAGTACAGTGTATACTATTTTTGTATGATATCAAATTTATATTTTATATATATTATTATCTACAACTTTTATGTATAAAGTTTCTTATTTGAGGGATAAAAAGTAGAAAATAAAATGGGTCCCAAAAATGAATAAATGATTAGTAAATAAATGGGATTTTAATGTGTTTTTGGCCCTTATCTCCCCCCTACTTTATTCCTAGTCGGCCTAGTCATCAAGATGCCTGGATCTTGAGGTTTAGGGTCATAAAATACCTTTGGTATTTTATTCTTTTTCTTTTCTTTATTCTATAATTTTGAATTAAAAATAATATTTTATATATTTTTTACACAACAAAGAATGAATGTTAATTTGTGCAAATTAGAGGTATTTACATGCATTAGCTAGGGTTTTTAAAGCCAAAATGATAGAATAAAGGTGATGAAATGAATATTCATCACCCCCTTATACTTGCCTTTGCTAGTCCCTAGCAACCACTTATGCAGTAAGTGCAGAAAGATAAAAATAAAGAAAAGAAAAGGAAAGAAAATGGATTAAGTTTACTTCTCGAACTTGCCTTTTACAAAAACAAAGTTTGGAGCTCAAGTCGGACCTTTGGATTTTTTAGTGCGGTCGGAACCTTATTGTGAATCAGATTTGAAATACAACAACCTTCGAGAATCCCAAAACCCTGCTCAAGTCTCTTCAATAGGCATGTCAGAATATTTCGTCTCATATGCAAACCCTTATGACTATGAATCTTACTCGTGCATTGTATGTGATAGTGGCTCTCCCCAACTAAAATGACAAAGAGACTGACTTCTTCAGCTTGACAACCCAATGATTCCTCAATCCAACAACTCTTTCCTTGAGGAGCGGGGTATTCCCTTCTAAGTTAAAGTGGCAACCAGCTCAAGAGGTGGGGTGAAGAGAAGAATAGACGGTAGCCAGTGTAGCTACCTATCCTTTGATGTTCGACCAGTGTAGCCAAATCATCCGGCTGTAGGCTCACAAGGTATGAATTTGAAGCTCAAGCTTGCATATTGGCAATACAAATATGTACATTCAGGCATGCATTTTATTTTCAATCAGGCATGTCCACTTTTTGGAGTTTTTACTTTTTGCTTTCCTCTCTCTCTCTTTTTGAAATGCTATATACATCAGCATTTACATAAGGAATTTTTCCTCTTGAGCTAGTAGACTATCCCTCTTTTGAAGCATTATTGCAATCCGCACTCTCCCGTCATAAGACATCTCAGCTACTGGAGGGGTTGGGGTGCACTTCCCTCCCTAAACGAGGACAAATGTTTCCACTTGCGTACATCTCATACCGGCAAATCCAACCCCCTAACCACTCCATCTAAGTTGAGCCAAGTGAAAGGTGCGGGTGTCCATGTTTGTTTATTATCAACAAGAGTCGTGTGTGTGCTACGAAATACTCTACTTAGGCTGTCAAGAATACATTGAACCGAGTCTCACGATTCTCAAATAATTAAGTCAGTAGACCTGAAATACCTCAATTCCAGTTCCTATAAGGTTCATGTGATTAGGTAGATTTAAGGTCCAACCAAGCTCTAAGCTTCGGATTTTACTTAGACTAGTTCAATTTCAAACTCAATCTGAAAATTGCGAATGCTATGCAAATGCTATTTACAATGCAAAAATATTTTTGTGAT
Source organism: Ottelia alismoides (assembly GCA_037367405.1). Taxonomy (NCBI): domain Eukaryota; kingdom Viridiplantae; phylum Streptophyta; class Magnoliopsida; order Alismatales; family Hydrocharitaceae; genus Ottelia; species Ottelia alismoides. The sequence continues at coordinate 828,978 of JAZKJV010006723.1, forward strand.
GCAATTTTCAAACTTTTGAATTTTTTGTGGATTTTTTTAAAAAAATTGCAAATTTGTATGCAATTTTTCAAACAGATTTTTGCAAATGTTTTTGGTATTTTTGGTTTTGCAAATGTTTTTTGTGATTTTTGAAAACAAAAGATTTTGGATAAGATAGGTACAACTACAACTATTTACATGGGGATGCATCTTATATTCGCAGTAATTGGGTTTTTAAAGATCTACAAAGGATATGCGATCAATTTCATAGATATGTATATACAGTTAATAAAGGATTTTAGTATGATGTATATATCCCTTAAACTTATTTGAAAATGATTTTACAAATGTTTTTGAAAACTATAGTCCAAAATAATTTTTACAAATAATTTTTACAAACATTTACACACATTTGAAAATCATTTTGCAAAGGTTTTTCAAATAGTGTATATAGATTTTTTTCAGGATATTTTTGCAACCATTTCCAAAACTATTTGTAAATAGTTTTTTAAACATTTTTTATTTCACATGAAGAAAAGAAATTTTTACAAATAAAACAATTTTTCAAAGGTTGAAAATATTTAACAAAATATTTTCCAAATAGTTTTTCAAAAGTTTTTCAAAAATATTTTCAAACTATTTTTCAAACATTTTGTAAAAAATTATTTTCACATGACTTATTAATCAGTATATACAGACAAAAATTGAGGAATAATACACATCTTTTATTAGGTGATTTTAATGAATTTAAATAGTATATATAGTATTTTATATAGAATTTTAGCCATATTTATTTAAAAATACAAAAGTACAAATTACGGATAAAGTATATACACAGTATATACGACCCTCCTATACTTAGCTTGAGCTATGTCCTCATTGATCACGGAAAAAGAGAAGGCATAACTCATATTGAGTACAGAAAGGTCTAATGAATAAAGAATGAAGGAATAAATGAATCAATGAGAAGTCGACCATCCCCCATGTACTTAGGATCAAATAGTCCTAAGTATAACAAAATGTACACAAGGCGGGGAGGGTCAAGGATGGGAATAAACAGATCGTACTTAGGGTAAGATATCCCTAAGTATAGACAAGGAGAGGAGACAATGGAGATGATCAAAGAATGAAAGAACTCGGGGTGCACAACCCCCTATACTTAGGACAAAGTACGTTCTAAGTATAGAAGAGTGATAAAAGGGGGTGACACCTTTTCGGTAGAAAAAGAGAAATGAAATCGAAGAGAAGAAAAGACAGATGAAGATAGAAGAAGAGATCAAAGAGAATGTACACATCCCTCCCCTATACTTAGGGTAAAAGAGCCATAAGTATAGGTAACAGCAAGAGTGATGAAACAGAATGAAGAAAGAACACTCGGCTCCCCCCCCCCCCCACTTAGGACAAAGTACGTCCTAAGCAAGGCACACACGAAAATGGGGTGGAAGAGCGATATGGTGGATGGACGAAGGCAATCGAAAGCGAATATACAAAAGGATGGATATACAAAGGTCAGGAAGGTAGAAAGCAAACCTTCTTGCGAGACCGCTGAGGAAAGGATCTGACAAGGTGTAGGTCGACATCGGGGTCCTCAGATGACACAAACCGATCAGGGCTGACCTGGAAGGTATCCTCAGTGGTCCTAGGGTGAGAAGGCACAGACAGGCTAGTGGAAGAAGTGTGGCTAGGTTCAGCCTTGGGGGTCTGATGAATCTCCGTTTAATCATCTTTATTATATCATTTTGGCCTTAAAAACCCTAGTAAATGCGCGTAAATAGGCTTAATTCATGCATTTTATCACTCATGTGTTGTGTTGTAAATAGTATATAAAATACGATTTTTAAAGTCAAAATTATAGAATAAAGAAAAGAAAAGAAAAGGAATAAAATATTGAAAATATTTTATGACCTGAAACCCCGAGACCTAGGCATCTTGATGACTAGGTCGACAAGGAATAAAGCAGGGGGGGATAAGAGCGAAATCCAATAAAAATTACCTTTTATTTCATTCATTTTTATTCATTTTAGGGACCTATTTTTAGTTTCACTTTTTATACTTGAAATAAAAAACTTTTACATAAAATTGTAGATAATAAAATATAGAAAAATACAAAATTGATTCCATGCAAAAATAATGTATAGATAAAAAGTTGTGGTCTGAATAAAATTCCAAAATCCGAACTTCCCAGACCCATATCTCTCAAATAAAAACTCAAAATATATGAAAATTACCTTTAATTTTATATAACTTTTAATAAGCTATTTAATGAAGGTGGTTTCATAGAATTGCGGTTTGAAAGTTAGGTTTTGGGCCCATATTGTATACTTATACTGATTAAAATATTCATTTTATTTATTATTCACTGTTTTTAAAATTTTAAAATTTTGTAAATATTATTTATAACGTATGTGTATATTAAAAGTGGAATAAAAACATCAAGAAAACATAAAATAAAATACTTGTATAGAATACTTAGATAAATTGTCTATATATACCTATATAGATTATACGTCTATTTATTTAATTGTATATATTACTTCAGAAAAATAAAATAAAAATATATTTAAGTTTATAAAATTAAGTTATAAATATATAAAATAATAAACTAAATTAATAAAATTAAAAATACAAAATAAAAATAAAACATCAAAATATATAGACAAATACACCTATATATAACCCTTAAAAGGGAGCCTGTAATTTTAAACCTCTAAAAAATAAATAAAAATCATAATAAAATACCTTATAAAATAGTAATAATTTTTTATTTAATAACCTAAAATTAATAAAATCATCTATTATTTTTAATTGATTTTTAAAATCTTTTTCTGCAGGTTTCTCCTGGTTGGTCCACGTGGACCAACCAGGGGGCGCAGAGAGAGGTCAACTCTCTGACCCGCCCTCCACCTTTGTCAGAACCTCATTTTTGCTGAGATTCGTGATTTTTTGTAGACCACATCTTTCATCCTTTCATGGCGTTGTATTCACGACTTTTTCTCCTCGCAGTATGAGCTTTCACACCCGAGCTTCTTCTCGAGGATTGATCCATCGATTCACGAGATTTCTCTCGTCCTTTTGACCTGCTCGTCAACGTGCATAAGAACCACCTCCGTCTTCCCATTGACCTTTGATCACTCTTCCACCTTCATACCCTAATCCTAGGCATCCAAGGATCTTCCTGGTGACAGCAGGAATCGACTCCACCCTTCGGGGGTCACCGTGGGTGTCAAATCGAGCTGATCCAGCTCGCCGGAGCTCTCTCCCGGCGTACCCAGTGAGCTTTCTTACCTTCTTCTTCGTGCTCATTTCATTCCTTAGACTCCCAGTAATCGAAATCTGCACACTTTTCTACTTGAGTTCATTCTAAATCGCGGGAATCTCAAGAGATCTATCCGGTGGAGCTTCTTGCTCTGCCGGTTGATTTTGGTCGTACCCGACTCCCTCTGCCTCACCAAACACCTTCCCTCCTTTCGGCTCGCATTCTGATCACCTGACGCAACTCCATTCCCTTGCTCTTGCAAAGAGTAAGACTCTCAGAGCTCCACCTCCTCCGCCTCGCTAGAGCTACCTCCACCCGCATCCACCGTCCATTCCATCTCCCTGAACTCGCCTGGACCCTTTGTTTTCCTGTATACGTTCTAACCCTGTAGTTCTTAGCGCGAGAAAGCCTCCATCGAGGCTAATTTTGGCAAGAGCAAGGTACCTGGAGCCATCCTCCTCCTCCGACCTTGCGGCGATGCTCCAGTTAGCCTCTCGCCATTTTGGCACCGCCTGCCACTCGAGGAGCCCTGCAGGAGCTGATCGCGGCCGTCAGAGGAGTCCCAGGTGCACAGAGACTCGAGCTTTGGCCAATCCAAACTCGCCAAGCTCGAGTTCTTAGCGCGTTCATCCAGATAGTCCCAGCACCATTGGATCTTCCCCGATCTTCCAAAGGAGCATCTGCCGTCGGATTAGCCTGGAGTTCAACCTTTTGATTGTTTTGGGCCATCTGATCTCAACCGTAGAAGCTGAAGCGGTATCAGGCATCTAGAGCGCGGTACGTATCCTAATGAACATCTAGCAACCGTCTGATCTGCCTTAGGTTTAGGCATTTTGCAGAGTTAGCACATTTTTGTTATTTAATTATTAGTTTATAAACTTTCCTCTTCCGCTCTAATATTTCTGTAATATTTATAAAAGGGCCCTGAACTTTGATAATTACTTTTCAGTCCTGGCTCCGTCACCTCAAGTAACGCTTCACGTGAGGTGGCGATTTTACGGCCAGACCATTCAGATTTTGGTTATTTACGTTTAGTCGTGAATCTATTAAATCAAGTTAAAACTTTTTATACAATTTGCAGTTTAGCCCCTTGATTTTGTAGAAATTACATTTTGGCCCTCCTAGGTGCACGAGTTTAGGCACACGATTTTGGAATTTTTGTAGAGAAGCCCTCGTGGCTTTAGTTATTTCTGATTGGTCCAGGGAATTAAATAGTTAGTTATACATTTTTTGTGAAATTTGCAACTTGGCCCTCGTACTTTTATTTATTTACAAAAATACCCATGCTAGTGTTGTATTTTCTCTTTGTTGTCTCTATTTATTTCATTAATCTATAAAATTCAAAAAAAATCCCAAAAATAATCTTAGTTTCTTGTTGCACTGTACTTTAACGCTATATTTTTATTTTACATTTTGGAAGCATTTTATTATTTATAAAAAATCAAAAACATGCATTTTGTCCCTGTTTGCAATAGAAAATACATAAAAATTAGAAAACCTTTTTGAAAAAAATCCAAAAAAACATATTTTATATTTTTTTAAGTATTTTACAACTTCAAACCAAAAATCACAAAAAATGTAAAAGAAAACTCATAAAAATAAAAAACCCTTAAAACATGTATAAAACTATAAAAAATCATTAAAAAATACGAAATATAATTTCTATTTCTAAATTTTCTTTGAATTGTTATCTTTATATAAAGATTATTTTGGAGAGTTTTGGTTACTATTTGATATTTTATATATCCAATTTAATTTTGGGTATTTATTTCAAACCCTATTTTAGGTATTTTTGACTTCAAAAATCTATACAAATTAGTAAACTTTCTTTAAAAAATCACAAAAATGGTAAAAAAATATTAAAACCCCAAAAATATTTATTTCCTGTATTTTTTTATAATTTTTAACTATTCCTATATATATAATCTCTCTGTTACCTATATTGTATATATACCTTATTTTATAATTTAAAAGAAAAAGAAAATACAAAAAAATACAAAATACAAAAAGAAAATACAAAATCAGAAAATTAAAAATCCACATATAAAAATATAAAACTAAAAAATAAAATTTAAAAATTTAAAAATAAAAAACCCACGAAACTCGCAACTTGGCTAAGTGTATGAGAAGATATTTGGTGCTTGACTTGTATCTTGCCTGCTCTGCTCCTTTGCTTCCTATGATCGACCCCTACTTGCTTGCCACTTTACAATCTGAATAGGGTATAGTAAATTTTAACTCCTGCTTTTAATTTCCCAATTACTTGTATGGGTTGATTGTTGAATAACGAGAGGATTCGAATAGTCGCACTAGCGACGGTGAGCCTGAATTGTCAGGCCATTACTTAGCAACTCCCATGTTCTCATTTTTCAAATGGTATCGTTGCTGGGGAGTAGCGGCTTGTAGAGTAGACTTTTATCTCTTCAATTGCTTAGCCATTTTGTTTATCTCTCTCTTTGTTTGATTTTTAATTTTGAACTGTCTGACATCTCTTTCTTGTCTTCTTGCGAGGGACCACGGGCCGAGGAGGATCGCCTGGGTGATTCTATGCAACCTTGGGCAGTGGAGTCGGCTATTCTACCCTAGCCGGCAGGAGAGAGCAAGAGGCTCTTGAGAGAAAGAGGATAATTTAGGATTTTTAATTTTTTGGTGAGAGAGAGATTCATTTGAGTATTAACTTGTAATAATATAGGGACTTTGGACTTTGCACACTCGGACCCAATTTCCAAGTGTTTGTTCACTTGGGGGCTCACCGCAGTTTTTGACGGATTTCATTACCTTTTTCATTTTGTTTCTCGATTTTGGTTTTATTTATTTTGTGGGATGAGCCCTTAGTTTTTGGGCTTGTTTGATCATGTAATCTAAGGCCAAACACCTAATAACCATTGCATGTACCTATAGTCTTCACGCTTGGACTTAGAAATTAATTAAATTGCTTGACACTTAGTTTGAAACAGCGCGCCGTGAGATCCCTAACTACAGCGCTTGCAGGACCCATTGTGGTGGGTCCGAGAAGGCTCCAAGATCGGACTTTAGGTTTCATTCTTCGTGTTTCGCATTGGTTCTTCACATGTAGCAGCTGCCTGCTTAGGACGATTTTCGTGTGTATATCGACATTTAGTATAGGTTTATAAATTCCTATTTTGCATCCCATATGGAGAGAGCTGGGAAGCACTGTAAGTCTTCTAACTGGGCATTCATCATTTAGGCACTAAGGTGAGATCTCCATCTTAGTATCAACTTGCATTGCTTTTCCGACCTTCTTCCTCTATTTTTGGATCAAATAAGAATAAAAGAAAATACCAAAAATGTTAGGCGCTTGTATTGAATCTACTCAAAACAAGTGATAACATGAAATAAATAAAAAAGGGACTGCTAAAAATACTTGACCTAAATAAAATTGATTAATTGGACTCATTTCTTTGGGTGAGCAAAGCCCTTATTTGTTTTCAGGTTGCACTGGAAGGTCTCCATTCCAGTGAGAGAGAGGCTTCATAAGGATTTGAGCCCAAAACCCAGTCTGTGGTTGCCTTGTGTATCGCCTGGATTTCTGAAGTATTGGTTCTTCTATTGTACTTAGACGAGTAGGGCTTCGTCGGCAATGGTGCTCTCTGTTGTGTAGAGCATTGACCTCATCTGAAGTATCGAGCACAAACCATACCTTCACAGGGGTGTCTGTCTCATCGTCTTGTGTCCGAGTAGGTTCTTGCACGCTCACAGGTGATTCCGTTGCGAGCGAGTTTTGAAGTATTGGTTTCGCCTATTGGCTTCCCCCCTCTATTTCTTTGGCTGAGTAGGGATCCAAGAAGGGTTACAAGGACCTCAAAAAGTGCAGACTACATGTTACAAAGGAGGAGGATAAGTACGGGATACTTTTCCGGCGGTACTTTCTCTCTCTTATAGGCGTAGTGTTCTAAGGACTCGTTAAAAGATAAATTACCTGAATTTAAATCTGAAACCAATAAAGATAACTGTCAAACCTTCACGGCTTTACGGGTCGAGTTGGCGGATCCATTGTTTTGAGGTTTGATTGGTTAGTCTTATTAAGGTCAAGATCAAAAACATTGTGCATTTGCGTAAAATTTTGCTCTCCTTTCCATTTGACCTGTGCCCATTATGTGCCTTCTACTATTTTACATTCCTTTTATTTCTTGTCTACCCCTATACTCTTTATCCATCATCTATCCCTTTTGGCCCTCTCAAGATGTCGTCACACAGATGGTTTAGTCGGGATCCCACCGACGCCCACATCGATTCGTGTCGCCAACATCTTCAATAAGGCGGGGTGATCTCCAAGAAGTTAGTTCGGATCTCGTGAATTTCTCCTTGGACTCCCTTATTCTCTATTCTTTCAACACTTATCTTTCCCCAATAAATCCGCTGTTCGGATGGACTCATAACCCGAATTAGCTCTTTCCCTACAAATAAACATGGATTACTCTTGTCCCATAATTAACCCTTTGTGGATGGAGATCGATTTCAGTCAATATCCTATGCTCCGTTCATAACCCTCTGGGATTGACCTTAATTCCAAATTCATCTCAACAGTTGCTGTTCAGAAAGAAACTGATCAGGGTTTACTCCGTCATGCAGATTCTCAACCTGATCACGAGCCCGAGGTTCAAGTCAACTCTGAGATGGCTCCAACTGGCAGAGGAAAGGGTTCGCAGCTCCAGCCAGCCGTACCAACAGACCAGGGGGAGGACATTACACTACACAGAATGAGGTCAACAGTTAGTTGCTCGCTTCTATCCAGGCTATCCAACTGCAGCTGACCAACCAGGCTTTGGCCCAGATCGCATTCCAAGATATGCTTAATGATTTAAGGAGAAGGGCCGATGAGAGAGATGGCAGAAGAGAGGGAGAACCTGAACCTGAATATGAACCAAATCAGTGAGGTGCGGGGCGATGAATTTTCTATTGGTGGACCCTATTTCGAGAGAAGGGAGGAAGGATCACTGCCGCCGAAGCCCACGTTGAAGCAAACATATAACCCTGGAGCAGGCCGCATTACCGAGTGGATTCAAATTCCACAGATCCACGCCCACTTCGATCTAAAGCCGCAGTTTTTCTCCCTGCTCCCCACATTCCACGGGAACACTACTGAGAGCCTTATATCCATCTTAAGAATTCGGTCGCATCTGTGCCACCGTCCACTACCCGGTATTCCGTTGGGGGTAGTCAAGATGACCGCATTTCCCTTCAGTCTCTGAGATAAGGTTTTGTATTGGGTCGACCACTTGGGGAAGGTAGTCACGACATGAGAAGAGTTAAAATCTGCATTTTTTTCACAAATTCTACCCTCTCGGTCATCTGAACTAGATGCACGCTCGCATCTCTAGCTTCTGCCAACAACACCATGACACAGTCCACGAAGTGCGGGCGAGATTCAAGGAATTACAAGAACGGTGTCCCCACCACAAGAAGACTAGTCTTGTGCAGCATTTCTTCGGTAGGTTGACACTGGAAAGCCAAAGACTTGTTGATGCCGCTTGTGGAGGCTCGCATTTTAATAAGGATGAGGATGTTGTGTGGAACATTTTTGAGGAGATGGCTGAAGGAGAGGCCGCTCAGTCCTCATCACGTGCCTACATGAAGATGCCCGCCACCATCAACAAGCCTGTCAATATGGCTATCCATGCTGAAGACAAGGATGAGAGCTCCAATCTAAGCATTATCAGGAGCCACTTGTCTTAGGTAGACATCATTGAGAAGAGGTCCCAAGACCTTGAAAATTTTCTGTTATTGAGAAGAGAACCCAGGGTTTGGAGAACCTCGATTTGATTTCTCAACAACTGGAGCAGCCAGTTCGAGCTCTGAATGCCAACACTTGCAACTCTGTGTCTGCTGCTGTCGAGAACTCCGCTGAGCAGAAGGAATGACCACATTACAACCTCCTCAGCCGAGTCTTCCGCAGCTTTCGCCAGTTCAGCACGTATATTGCGTGCAGGTCCTGGAGCAGCCCACACAGTTCCAGAACCAGATGGTTGTCTATCAACCAGAGTTGCAGCCAGTTTACCCAGAGCAGTTTCCTCCTCCCTCACCGCAAATTCAAGAGATCAATGGTGTGTGGGAACACGAACAGCAGCTGACCTGTTCTCAGGGGCATTCCCAGGGTCAGAATTCGGCCAACTGGCCACCTCACCAGCAGCAGCATGGACGTAGAAACTTTCAACCCTTCCAACCTCAAATCCAGTAGCCTCCACAATATGGGAACACATGGAGGCAGGGATACCAGCAGTAATCCGGCTACCATCATCAGGGCTTCTCTCCGTAGCAGTCGACTGCATCATATCAAAATTGACATCCCTCCCATCGGTATTCACAGTACTCCTCTCGTCTTTCTCCGCATCAATTCTCACAGGGGCACCAACAGCAACCTCACCCACATTATCAGAACTAGATGCTCCATGAGGGTGATTCCTCTGAGGTTGCTTCAGTAAACCCAACCCTTGCTTGTCAGGAACAACTCGTCAAGAATATGGCTGAGATGACCCATAAGATTGATGACCTGACGGGTGCCAAAATCGTCATACCAGCCCAGGTGGAGGCCAATCCTAATAATTTCTGATGCAAGGAGCATGTAGATTGCAGTGATCTACCCGATTTGGGTAGAAATAATTTATTTATATCTAACGTTGTTACTCTCAGGAGCGGTAGAGTGCTGAAGCCATCAGTAACTGTGAAGGGAAAGCACACTGCATCTGACGGGGAGTCGTCAGTCCAGCCAACACGAGGGCCACACAACATTTTTGGAGGAACACCATCTGTAGAAAAATTACAAAAAAATGAAAAAAAATACAAAAAGATAAAAAGATTACTATAGCCTCAGTGGAAGCCAACTGATGAATCCACGATTCATCATCTCAATATCTTGATCTTAGCAAAATCCCTGAGTAACAACCTAAATAAATGTCCATAAAATCAATAAATAAACAAAATGACTCTTGTAAATAAAACATATTAATTATTGTATATTAGATTGTACAAAATAAATTAAAAATAAAAAGCCGCAAAAATAAAGGAGTTTTTCACCTGTAAATAGCCTAACACTTCGTGTTTTTTTAATTATTTTAGTTCAACTCTTTTTGGCTAATTCTTTCTCTTTCTTGTTTATAAAAATGTATATAAAAATACAAAAATATTAAACAAATTTCACCTCAAATAAATGCCCCTAGATCCCAAAGAGAAAAAAAGCCATAAAGACCAACTTCCTGGTCAAATTCCCGCTCCGTATGAACTCTAAATTCACCAAACTCACTTTTAAAGTTCAAGTTAAAAAAATATCTATCCAACGGAAGTGGTTTCATTAAAATCGGAGCTCATGTGCAAAAGTTGGGTTTTGGGACCTATATGTACATCGTATATTATGTATATATTCATTCTTTCTTCATTTTTTATTTTATCTTTCTCAATTACTAAAAATCCAAAAAATCATTGTTGTGTTATATTTTGATTATAGTATTTTATTGTATTTTTCTGTTGTAAATATCTCTTATTAAAAAGACAAAAAATGTATAAATTAGAAAAGCAAAAAAAAGTACATGTTGTATGTCTTCCTTTGTAAATTCCCCACTCCTTTTCTTCTCTTTTATTTTATTGTATTTAAAGTAGCCTACTTTATTTTATTTTATTTTCCCTTTATTTATTTTCCATTCTCAACAATAACCACTAATTCAACTCCATTATTCCACCATTTTTCTAACTTCTAATTCAACTCCACCATTTTATTAACCTCCATTCCACTCCATCTTCATTCTAACTTCCATTTTTTCCATCTCTTTATATACATTCCATTCTCCTCAATTTGCCTTTGATCCATCTTTATGTGAGGAGAGCCTAGTTCCCAGAGTTGAATCGATGACAGCGACGCAACCACGGTCGAGCGACGACGACCCTCTCTCCGGTGAGATCCGTTGGCTTCTTAGCCAACATCACAGCCGCGTACGCGCGTTGCTCGAGCTCATCGCTCGCCGACGATTCGAGCGAAGACCGTGCTCTTGTGAGCACATCATAGGCGACCGTCTCCATCGTAGGTAATTTTTCTTCTCATTTTATCATCTTGTTATTTTTGCAATTTTCTCGTATCACATCACCACCATAGTATTTTTCTACCACATCATCACCATCACCACCATCTTCATCTTCTTCATCACTCCCCTCTACCAATTTTCCCCATTTGTATATATATATATATATATATTTATATATTTATTTACATTTGTTCTTTGTTTAAAAAAATTAAAAAATTTAAAAAAACACGCATTACAGCACTAAAAAAATTTCAAAAAAAATAAAAAATAAAAAAGAAAGAAAACGCAACAGCGGTGGGAGCACCCACCGCTTCCGCCGCCCCCTCCTGCAACCGCATGCAGGCGGCTCCGCCCAACCACCGTCGCCGGTGGCGGCCCATTCCTTTTCGCGGCCCCTCCACGCCGCCCGGCCACGCGCATGGCTACAGCCCAGCCCCGTCGCCTACGCGGCTCCTCCTTTCAGCGGCTACAGCCGGCAGCCCCGCCGCCCGCTCGGCTCCTCCTTTCAGCCGCTAACGGCGGTCCCTCTGCCGCTGTGCGCCTCTCGCGACCCCAGCTACCGGCGCTTGACGCTTCGCCGCGGCCGCGGCGCCCGACTCCGCCATCCCCTTTTGTGTTCCGCCCCATCGTGCCCAACAAAGGAAGAAGAAGGTTTATTTTTTTTCTTTATTTTTTTATTGTAAAAATTACATAGTGTTCCCGTACAGTTTATGTAATTACAAAACAGTCCCTGTGCCTTTGTTGTGTTGTTTAAGTCATTTATGTTTTGCATGGATACCCCTGTATTTAACTATTAATTTGGACATCAATGTTGCATCCTTTATTTCAATGAAAATTGTTTTGATGTTGAGCAACTAGTTCTCTACCTCGTGGATATTTATTTATATTATTCTGATATTTGGGTAATTAACTAAAATTGGCTAACTGAATTTCTGCATATTTTACCCATTCTGTACTCTTAAATACATATCTAACACATAGTTGCTCTAAAAATTCCACAAAAATTACATTTGATGCTTTGATCTATGATTGAATTACTATCTAAATTTCATCCAAAATAGAGTTATCATGTTCCTAAAATAAATTATAGAGTGATCTGGCTATTTGTTTTTTAATTAAATTCATGTACATTATTTTTGTGAAATTTTAACTCTCCTAGATTGAACATCTAAATACATATATGAGATAATTCGCTCTCTGTCTAATTTGATAATGTGGATTTATTAAGAATTAATTACTCACTATCAATCTGTTTTCACAAAAAAACTCATAAAAAACCATATTTTGTCAAAAAAATCCAAAAAATATTGTAGTATCTTTGCATCATGTTTTCATTCCAGAATTTTTTTAATAATTTTTGCTTACTGTCTGTGTGAAAAATTGCGAAAAAACCATAAAAAGTGTGCATTTTTAATTGTTGCATTTTACTCCATAAAATTCCAAAAGACTATATGTTGCATTCGTCATTGGATTAAGTTACTGAAAAAATATAATTTGGCTAAATTGGATTAATTTCTTATTAAAAGTAATTAGGCTAAGTTGTGTGCTTTCTTAGTAACTTAATTCACTTGCATTGTGCATTTTGCATTTGTTTTTGCATAAAAAATATAAAAAACCGCTTTGGAAATCTAAATCTTAATCTTGAATTAACCTCAAAGTTGTTCCTTTGCTGTTCGACCCCGGACTTGCTCGAGATATAAATTAAAGCTGAGACACTCTTTACGGAGATCTTTTCTCGGTTCTGATTGATTTGCTAAGTACATGTACTACAACGTGCCCGAATTAAATCACGTATTCAGCGACTTGTCACCAACCATCATTGGAGACGCATGCATATATTTCAGAACCAACTCCTAACGTGAAGAATCTTGCACCTGCAGCGAGTCCAACGCCAACACCAGAAGACGAGCCTACAGTTTTTGGTCCGCACATTCTAGATGATCCTGTACCTTTTTGCCATCTACTTGTAACTTGTAATTATATGGACACAGTATTGAATGATCCTATTACGGATTCTGTAAATATTCTTTTTCCTAAAGCAATTAAAAAGCACAAAAAATGAAAATTTTGAAAAATGCTTTGTCTGATCCTATCGTGTGGAGATTATCCAGAATTCGGTATTGAACATACCATTGATGAAAGCTCTTGAGTACATGCCAGCCATAAAGAAAGGACTGAAAGACACATGTACACATAGGCGTAGGCCTCATCCTCACAACTCTAGAAGCAAAGGTGGCAAATCTGAGAAGCGCATTCTTAAATGGTCACTGTCAATGCAATCAGCAATCTCCCGGATAAGAGAGAGATAAGGGAGCACCCCTTGTACATTGTCAGATGTTCAATCAGGAGTTCGAACGCACCTTGCTGGACAACGGTTCTTCTGTCAACTTAATGCCCGCCTCACTGCTCACAGAATTAGGGTTAGGACCGCTCAAACCCACAAAGATGATTCAACGGTTTGCAGATAAATCAGTCAAGCGGCCTACGGGCATGTTGGAAGACGTGATAGTCATGGTTCAGGGGAAGCAATTCCTAGCCGATTTTGTGGTATTAGACATGGACGTCTCTACGCCTTTACTCCTCACCCCAATTATACTTGGACGGCCGTTCCTGCGAACGGCCAATGCAGTGGTGAATTATGGCACTGGATAAATTACCTTCGTCTTCAATAATGAAAATATCAAAATAGAAACCGTGTTTATAACTGAGAGTTATCGAGGGTCGTATTAATCCACAAGGCGGATCAATAGTCGATGCGTTGACCGCTTAATAATCTCAGTTAATCAATAATTAACCCACAATCAAAATAAAGCAATTAAATCTAAAAAATGTGGAGTTAAAATTTATTATAACTCTACATGCAAATATGTATAGGTGTAAGCACAAGTAGAGCTCGAATGGAGCAAACGGTTGGGAGCAAAAATAAATGCGCAAAATTATCCAATTCTTTTCTTGTCCATTTATTATTTTTGTGGGTTTTTATTTTTATTATATTTTTTATTTTTAATTTTATATTTTTTATTTGATTTTTAATTTCTGTTTTTTTATTTTTATTACATTTTTTTATCTTTTTATCCTTTTCTTTTTCTTTTATAAAAGTAATTTAGCCATATAAGGCTTTATTTATGCAATACATAAAAATATATTTATAAAGGCTATTAAATATAAATACAATTTATAAAGTAAATTGTTTTTGGGTTTTAAATATTTTTCTAATGTTTTTGTATTTTTCTCATAATATTTGCTAATTTTTATGTATTTTGAAAGTCAAAAATATCCCAAATATGGGATTAATACATAATCCGAATTTAACTTGGGTTTTTAAAAATAATAAATAAGTCCCAAAATTACCCAAATTAATTTTAATATGTAAATAATTATATATAGATAATTTTTAAATAAAAAACATATTTTTGGGATTTTTGTTGAATTTTTATATTTTTTTGTTGGATTTTGGAGCTTTCTGATTTTTTTATTTTCTTTTACTATTTTTAGGGGGTTTTTGATTTCTGGACTCAATAAATACCAAAATATAACATATATTTTTTTTTGGAATTTTCCAAAACATTTTTATATTTTTTGGTATTTTATAAATTAGGCAGTGATTATTTAAGCTCCATTTTTTATTTTAATAATTAGGTTAAATGCATAAAAATGCAAAAAGACACATGGCGTGTAGGTACACTGCATGGGGCATCTAACCCTATTTTTGTAGAATTTTTGGAGCTATGTAGTTATTTCTAATAAATACATAAATCACACAAAAATTAATGTCCTGACATGGGCATAAATGTAATAAAAATAAAAGATAGGGAGCTCTGTGCAAAAATACCAACATAATATAACATTTATTTAATTTTTAAAGGCTATTTTACATTATACAAAAACTGTTAGGGGCTCAATGCAATTTGTACATGCCTCACGTGGGACTGCACGTGAGGCGGGAAGGACTAAAATGTAATTAAAATAAAGTACGGGGTACTTTTAGCAAAATTCCCATTTTTTTACAACTATAAATTTTATTTACAATATTAAATAATAAATAAAAAATACAGGGGTGAGATTTGCAATTTACCCCTGCTTAGGCATTATCGGATGGCGGTGAAGCCTTCACTAATCCATGTGGCGCCTTCTGGTGCGATGATGCCGCTTCACTGATGGATGCGCGTGATTAGATCATCCGAGATGATCAGACAGTTGGTGCTGAGCTCCATCCAACGGTTGTGGTTCAAACTGGGACGGCTCCTTCATCCAACGACAGGGAAGTAGGCTGGAAGAACAGGGAAGAACATTCGCTTGGGCGAGGTTCTTCCGACGAGATCTCGCTTCCCGACCGACCTTTGCTGCTCCAAGGGGTCCCTCTGCCTTCCTGGAGGGTGGCTCTAGCTACTGGAGGTCTCAGATCGAACAGAGGTATGCTGGAGCGCCACCACGAGGTCAGAGAAGACGTGGTGCTCTAGGTACCTCCGGCAGCTCTTGATTTCAACTCCTGGCGCTGTATCGAGCGCCTAACCAGCTCAGGAAGACCACACGGCTAGAGGCGATGGTCCTCGGCCCAAAAATAAAGCTGTTAGCGCAAAAAGGAGGTAGGTGGCAATGCTTCCTGCGAGGTGGTGGAATGGAAGCTTCGATTCGCAGAGCCCAAGAGGATCCGGCTGGTTTTGGGTGGCTGGGAGATGAAGAAGCGGGTGGGGAATGGAGTGAAGGTGGAAAGCAGGTTGGAAACAGAGAGGTTCACAGTAGGATCGTTCACCGGAGCTCAGCTCCGGTGAACTTTGAATCGCCTGAGTTAAGACAAATCTAACACCTAAATGCTAATATAACGACAGAAATGAAATGCTAATAAAAAATCTATGTAAAATGAGTAAAGGCGCAGCTCGTACCTTCCCAGGAGGAAAGGGAGCGGGACCATGCCGAAGCACGGCCGTGGGTGCAACCTTCGCTCCATTCCATCCGCTCAGACCCTCCAGGGGCTCCTCCCTGTGATGAAGGAGCTCGCTAGGCCGAAGGCGGGGGCAGAGAAAGGTGGATAACTAACCAAAAAAGCAAGGAGGTCAGAGGTAGTTTATTTATGTACATGTATACTCACCCTTATTACCCGGCCAATATTAAGGAATCTAATTTATATACAACGGTTCCAAGGATCAGGCGAGAATCACGGGATATCAATGAGTATTTTTCATGAGGGAATTGAGGTTGATTGATCGATAGAATGTGCGGGGAAAAAAGGAAGAAATCACAAGGAAGAGACAGTTCTGACGCTCCAGGCAGCGGATGGGACAGTTGACCAGAGGCCAACGATCCGCAGCCCGTGATTGGTCCAGCTCGGGCCGCTAAAAGACAAAACAACAATTTTATTTAAAAATGATTATTTAAAAGTAGCTAATGATTTTATTATTTTTTGAGTATAAAATAAAAAATGTTTATTATTTTATGTAGTATTTTATTATAATTTTTATTTATTTTTTTGATGTATTTTATTACAAGTTTATTTTTAAGGGCTTATTTATAGGTATATTTACCTATATTTTATATAATTTTATTTTTATTTTGTGTTATTTATTTTATTATTTTATTCTATGATTTTATATATTTATAATTTTTTGTGAGTATAAATATATTTTTATTTTATTTTATGATGTTATTTGTACACTTTAATAAATAGGTATGTACATTATGTAGGTATATTTGTAGGTATTTTACCTATGTACTATGTATACTATTTATTTTAATGTATTTTGTTGAGTTTTATTTTAGTTTTATATTTTTAATAAAATATATATAATATTTACATTATTTAAAAAATATAAAGGAATAAAGAATTAAAGAATATATTTTCCTTTTATTTATATACATATAGAAGTATAGGTCTTTTGTCTATGTATTGTACATAAACTTATTTTATTTTCCCTTTTCTTTTTAATTTTATTCTAATTTTGATATGCACAAGTGTTATAAACAATATTTACAAAATAATAAAAATATGAATTTGCAAAAATAATAGATAATGAATAAATTGAATATTTTAATCAGTATTAGGTACAATAGGGGCCCAAAACCTAGCTTCCACCCAGTAACTCCAAAAAATATAAAACCACCCCATTAAATAGATCTTGAAAAGTTATATACAATTAGAGGTGATTTTGCTATGTTTTGAGTTTTATTTGAAAGATATGGGTCTGGGAAATTTGGTTTCCGGCTTTTTATTCTGAGTATAGAATGAACATTGTATACTATTTTTGTACAAACTCAATTTTGTATTTTTATTTACATTATTATCTACAACTTTCATTTACAAAGTTTCTTCATTTGATGAATAAATCACAAATAATAAAATAGGTGTAAAAATGCATAATTAATGAATAAATAAATGAGGCATTTATTATATCTTTGGCCCTTATCTCCCCCTAGTTTATTCCTTGTCGACCAATTCCATTCTGGACTTGGTCTCAGGATTAGGATCATAAAATATTTTCAATATTTTATTACGTTTTCTTTTCTTCTCTTTATTCTATAATTTTGGCGTTAGAAACCTTATTCCATGTACAAGTAATACAATAAATAATGAATGCTATTATGTATAAATTAATGCTATTTACATGTATTTGCTGGGATTTTTAAGGCCAAAATGATAGAATAAAGGTGATGAAATGGAGATTCATCACCCCCCTATACTTGCCTTTGCTAGTCCCTAGCAAACACTTATGCAATAAGTGCAAAAGAATGAAGAAGTAGAAGAAAAGAAAAAGCAAAATAAATAATAAAGGAATGGATCTAAATAATTAAACTCATCCGTACAATATCATTGTTTAGAGCTCAGATTAAACCTTGATGTGAAAATGTGTGTGGAACCTGGTTGGGAACCAAATTTAAAACACAACAGCCTTCGAGAGTCATAGAACTCGGTTCAAATCTCCTCAATAGCCAGGTCAAAACTAGCCTACATCATACGCAAACCCTTATGACTATGAAGCTTACTTGTACAGTGTAAGTGATAGTGGCTCTCCCCAACTGAAATGACAAAGAGACTGACTTCTCCAGAATGACAACCCAATGATTCCCCAATCCAGCACTTTACCCTCAAGGAGCGGGGTATTCCCTTCTAAGTTCAAGTGGCATCCAACTCAAGAGGAGGAGGTGGAGAAAAGAATGGACGGTAGCCAGTGTAGCTACCTATCCTAGGATGCAAGATCAGTGTAGTCAAGTCATCCAGCTGCAGGCTCACATGGTGTAGCTTTGTGCTCAAGCTTGCTTATTTTCTATACAACATATATATATATACTTTGTCATACATTTTATTTTTATTTTCAAACCTGTCCACCTTTTTGGAGTGCTCTCCTTCTTCTTTTTTAGCATACTATTCACAACAGTATTTACATAAGGAGTTTTTCCTCTTGAGCCAGAAGACGATCCCTCTTTTGAAGCTTTATTGCAACCCACACTCTCCGGTCTTTAGACTTCATTAAAACTAGACCAGGTTGGGATGCACTTTCCTCCCTAGACGAGGACGAATGTTTCCATCTGTGTGCGTCTCAGACTGGCAAATCCAACCCCCTTACCACTCCAACTGAGTTGAGCCAAGTAAAAGGTGCAAGTGTCCAAGTTAGGTCACGACCGACAAGAGTCATGCGTGCATCTCGAAAAGTTCTAGTTAGTCAGTTGAGGTGACTTGAACCCATCCCTGAGTCTCAAAGAATTAAGTCCTATTGGACCTGAAGTACCCTAAACCTAGTTCCCATAAGGTTCCAGTGTAGTTAGGTGCAGTAAGGTCCAACTAAGCTTCAATCTCTGACTTTATTGGACAAGTTCAATCATCAAGCTCAATCAAAGAATAATATGCAAATGCTATGCACAATGCAAAAAATGATACAATTTTTCAAGAATTTTTGAAAACAAAAAGAATTTTTACAAAAAGAATTTTTGGAAAATAAAAGAATCCTTTGGCACACAAAGTATAAAGTATTTACAGTTATTTACACGGACGTGCTTCTTTATTTTACAAGAGTCAAGAATTTTAAAGAATTTATGAGTTTTAAGAGAGTTATTATTGTAGGTACATATATACAATTGATAATGAATTTTATTTTGATTTATATACATATTTTATTCTTGTTTTAGTAAAACATTCATTCCTCAAATTTATTTGAAAATAATTTTCAAAAGTATAGTACAGAATCATTTTTACAAATATTTAGAAACATTTGAAAGCCATTTTGCAAAGATTTTTCAAACAATGTATATACATTTTTCAAATTATTATTACAAAATATTTTCCAAACCATTTGCAAATAGGTTTTCAAATCTTTTATTTGACACAAAGAAAATAATTTTTGCAAATAAAATTATTTTACAAAGGTTGAAAACATTTCACAAAAAGTTTTTCAAACGGTTCACACCATTTTTTCAATTCATTTTGCAAAAATATTTTTAACCTGATTTAATAATCAATAGATACAAAAACAATTTGAGGAATGACTGTTGTAATTAAATGATTTTTACTGAAATATATGTGCATGAATATAGTATATTTAGACATATTTATTATTAATTATACGGAAGTACGAGTTATGGCTAAAGTATATACAGAGTATATACGACCCCCCTATACTTAGCATGAGCTATGTCCTCATAGATCGAAAAAGAGAAAGAGAAGACATAACTCGTTTTGAGTACAGAAAAGCCTATACTATAACAACTAAAGGATAACAAATGAAAGAAACGATAAATGAATAAGAAGGTGACTAACCCCCTTATACTTAGGATCAAATAATCCTAAGTATAGCAGAATGTACACAAAGCAGGCAGGGTCAAGGTTGGAAATAAATAAACAGATCACAGCTCGGGCTGTCTCCCCCTATACTTAGGGTGAAATATCCCTAAGTATATAAGAGAAAATCAACAAGAGAGGAGACAGTGGAGGGGATCAAAGAATGAACGAATTAGGGTGTACACCCCCTATACTTAGGACAAAGTACGTCCTATGTAGATAAAACCGACACAAGGGGCGACAACTTTTCTGTAGAAAAAGAAAAATAAAAGGAAAAGAAGAAAAGAAAAAAATAGATATACATAAAGACGAAAAGATCACGAAGAAAGTACGCATCACTCCCCCCAAACTTAGGGTGAACTATCCCTAAGTTTAGGTAGCAACAAGAGTGACGAAACGGGACATAGAAAGAACAACGTAGTGTGTACCCCCCCATACTTAGGACAAGGTACGTCCTAAGTGTAGACACAAAGATATGGCAATAGATCCGGGGCACACATAACATTCGAGAGAAAGAAGGAATAGAAGACAGAACACATATATAAAACAAGGTAGATTGGTGAAGTACAGGACGGTATCTGGTAAGCGAGTACCGTGCTCCTGTCATCGTCTCCCTGTGAGAATGAGGACACAGTCAGAAGGTGAAAATACACCCTGATATGTAATCAAGTGGTTGTTAGCTGCCGGGGAGAAGAGAGATCGAAAACTAAACACGTGTCCGGTAGCGAAGGCAGGACATCATCTCATAAAGTGTGAAATGGGTTAGCGGAGCCGATACCGTAAGACTTGGAGGAAGATGGAAAAGTACATACCCCTCCAAGTCAATCATGGTCTCAAAAGATAGGAATGGATAATCATGAGACTTTTCTAATGCGACGACGTGATGTCCGATGGTCACAAAATCGGAAGGTCACGAGAACACACCGAACAACACATGACAAGGCTCAACCCTACGAGGGTCCTCAAGGTGAGTAGGATCAGAAAATAACCCGATGACTCAGCTCCGTGTTCCAATAGAAATGAGACACAACCAGGGTGGAGACCGAGTACCAAAATCAACAGACTTGGCTTCGTGCTCCTACAGATGGAAGACACCAGAAGTGAAGCCGAGTACCTAAAATATGATCCACTCTCCCACAGATAACCCTCGGGGAGTAGTACACGCTAGTCAATGAATAATCAGAATAGAAGCTCACCCTTGCGAGGGTCGTCAAGGTGAGCGGGCTCAAAGGAGCCTGATCCATCAGAAGGATCACCGAAGTGGTCTCGGTAGGCTACAGATCGGCTACCAACAGATGAGACCGATAAAACAAGAAAATGTGGCAGCGTCCCACAGGCAACCCTTGGGGAGCATACTGCCAGCTAAGCGTCGGGTAAGCAGAAGAAGATGTCTCGTCCTTGCGAGGACTGTCAAGGAGAACAGACTGAAAGGAGTCTAGTCAGATGGATCCCAAGATCCAACAGATCGGGTAAACCTCAAAGCAATGGGGACTGAAAGCATGTTAGACGACTCGGCCCTATGCTCCCACAGATGGAAGGCACAAGAGGTGAAGGGGAACCGAGCGTAAGGAAAGTGTTGCATTTTCCCACAGATGGTCCTTGGGGAACAATGCAAGCTAATCATGGAATAGTCAGATTAGATCTCATCCTGGAGAGGGTCGTCAAGGAGAGAGGACTCAAAGGAGTCAATCAGAATGGTCTCTGTAGACGACATATCATATCAGTAGAAGAGACCACAGATCTAGCAAGGTGTCATAGTCTCTCGTAGATAACCCTTGGAGAGCGCTATGAACTAGGCAAGGTATATCAGAAAAGTGAAGCTCACCCTTGAGAGGCTGTCAAGATGAGCGGACTCAAAAGGAGTTGATATGTTGGCCTCGTGCACCGACAAATCGGGTACACAATCAGCAGGGAGACCGAATAGTCAAATCAGACGATGCGGTCTCAGGCTCCATCAAGGTGGAGGCAGCGTGAGAGTAGGAAACTGATCGTAAAGAATGTGTCGCATCCTCCCGCAGATAGTCCTCAGGGAGTAATATGAACTAGGTCAATCAAGTCTGGGGATTGCTGGCATCGAATCTCATGTCTTCAAAAATACTCAATCAGTGAAACATCAGGAGGGCATAAGATCATGCGAGGGGGAAAATAATCAGGTCAATCATAGAACATCCCTCAGTAAATCTAGTCAGCTGAGATGGCACGGAAGATAAACATGAATCCTTAAAGTGCCACAGATGGGTAATAGAAGCATGAGATCAAGGATGGATTAATAAGGTGGATGAAAACGATCATGTGGGTTCGGTCATCGTCACAATGAAGCATATATCAAGATAGTCTATCCTGCTCAGAAATCAAGACGGGCGGAACCTCAAAATAGATAGATCAGTAGAAGCATCATGATATCACCCTCAAATCGTCGAAACACATCACATCCTCGATCCGATGTGCGGGATCAAAATCCTCAATACAGAATCACACCTAATCATCGTGCACCATCAAAAATCCTCAATAAGCTCCTATGCACCAAGCGAAGGTTTGATCCACTAGGTCAATCTTAGCATCCTCTACACATGCCCGACTTACTCCAATAATCAATGTAAGTCCAAAAATCCTTGATGCGGGCGATCTCTAAAAGCACAGCAATCCCGGGTAATAGAAAAGATGATATGGGGGACACGAGGAGGGTGGGCAAGAAGCGAGACAAAGGATATGGCGAAGATGATTGAGCTCAAGCGCCAATATCATGACTCAATGCAAATGAGGAGATATATGTATAAGAGAGGTATAGAGACTCACAGATGAAAAATGCATGACTCACATGGATGTGACCGATGACTTAGAGAGAAAATGCAAATGGACTCCAAGTCAAATCAATACACAAAGCAAACCCCCGATTCACCTACTCAACACATTGAAGATCGATATGCGGTCTTTTTATCTTGTCGATTTTAGAGTTAGGTGATCATAGAAAATTGTACACACCGGAATTAGGCTTTGGGATTGGGGCACTATCCTTAGCGTGTACGTAGGAATAAAATGCGCAGACAAGGAGGGGGTTGCTCTCCCCAAGACAAGGGATCCATTACGTTTTATTTTAGGTCCAATAGAGTTAGCATTCCCGGTTTTATTTTGGTTATCACTTTTTTTGTTATTTTTTTCAATGCACGTGCCTAACAGGGTTTCAGATTCCATTTACATCCTAGGTGAGCAAAAATAGAGGGAGAAGATCGGAAAAGACATGCAAGTCATAAATCGAATGATGCATGCCAAATAAGAAGACTCACAGTGCCTCCCAGCTCTCTCCATGCGGGATGCAGATCAGAATTGAAACATATGCTATATGAGATGTGATCCGAGGAAATCACCCTAGATACAAGATGCTACTAGCGTGAAGAATATTATTTCAAAATTGACTAAATCCCCAAAATCGTATCTATAGGTACATGCATATATATTAATATTTGGGCCTTAGTCTACGTCAAACAATCCTAAACTTGGGCTCATTCACACAAAATATTAAATATAAAAATAAAATAAAAAAGTAAAAACATAAAGATCATCGAGGCCCCCGATGGAACAATCCCTTGGGCACTGGACCTCGGGAAGTCGGAGTGTCTGTAGAGAGTCCTGTATTATTACAATCCAAGGGTCACTCTCTCACATAAATTACATTTTTTTAATAAAAGGTAGCTTTAAGTCTGTCTCCAAAATTCTTCCACGTCTGAATTGGCTACTCTCTCCTGCCGGCCAAGTCAAAAAGCTGGCTCCGCATTGCTCGGGTGCATAGGGCCTCCTAGGAGATCCTCCGTCGCGCCGCGATCCCTCGCAACAAATTCAAACATGGAAGAGCGTCAGACAGTTCATAATGATAATAAAAAGAGAATAATGCAAATAAATAAATAAATATGGATAAGAGTGAAGAATTAAATAAATAAATATCCCAAACGATGTTGCTCACCCGGCAACAGCGCCATTTGATAACTGAGAGTTATCCAGGGTCGTATTAATCCACAAGGTGGATCAATAGTCGATGCGTTGTTCGCTCAATAATCCCGGTTAATCAACAATTAACCCACAATCAAAATAAAGCAATTAAATCTCAAAAATGTGGAGTTAAAATTTATTATAACTCTACATGCAAATGTATATAGGTGTAAGCACAAGTAGAGGTCGAACACTGGGAGTAAACGGAAGGGAGCAAAAATAAATGCGCAAAATTATCCAATTCTTTTCTTGTCCATTTATTATTTTTGTGGGTTTTTTATTTTTATTGTATTTTTTATTTTTAATTTATATTTTTATTTGATTTTTAATTTCTGATTTTTTATTTTTATTACATTTTTTATCTTTTTATCTTTTTCTTTTATAAAAGTAATTTAGCCATATAAGGCTTTATTTATGTAATATATAAAATATATTTATAAAGGCTATTAAATATAAATAGAATTTATAAAGTAAAATTTTTGGGGGTTTTAAATATTTTTCTAATTTTTTGCATTTTCTCAGATTTTTTTGCTAATTTTTATTTATTTCGAAAGTCAAAAATATCCCGAATATGGATTAATACATAATCCAAATTTAATTTGGGTTTCTAAAAATAATAAATAAGTCCCAAAATTACCCAAATTAATTTTAATATGTAAATAATTATATATAGATAATTTTTAAATGGAAAATCATATTTTTGGGATTTTATTGAATTTTTATATTTTTTGTTGAATTTTGGAGCTTTGTGATTTTTTTAATTTTCTTTTACTATTTTTAGGTGTTTTTTATTTTTAGACTCAATAAATACCAAAATATAACATTATATAATTTGTTTGGATTTTTCTAAAAATTTTTATATTTTTTTGGTATTTTATAAATTAGAGAGGGACTATTTAAGCTCCATTTTTATTTTATTAATTAGGTTAAATGCACAAAAATGCAAAAAGACATGTGGCGTCTAGATAACACTACATGGGGTATCTAACCCTATTTTTTAAAAAATTTTTGGAGTTATGTAGCTATTTTTAATAAATACATAAAGCACTCAAAAACTAATGTCCTAGCAAGGGCATAAATGTAATAAAAATAAAAGATAGGAGCTCTGTGCAAAAATGCCAATGTAATAAAACATTTATTTAATTTTTAAGGCTATTTTATAATATACAAAAACTACGAGGGGCTCAATGCAATTTGTACATGCCTCACGTGGGACTGCACGTGAGGCGGGAAGGATCGGAATGCAATTACAGTAAAGTACGGGGTCCTTTTAGCAAAATTCCCATTTATTCACAACTAGACATTTTATTTACAATATTAAATAATAAATACAAAAAAATACAGAGCGAGATTTGCAATTTACCCCCGCTTAGGCGCTATCGGACAACAATGAAGCCTTCACTAATCCACGTGGCACCTTCTGGTGCGACGATGTCACTTCACCGATGGACGTGCGAGATTAGATCATCCGAGATGATCAGATGGTAGGTGCTGAGCTCCATCCATCGGTTGTGCTTCGAACTGGGACGACTCCTCCATCCAACGACAGGGAAGTAGGCTGGAAGAACGGGGAGGAACAATCATCTGGGCGAGGTTCTTCCGACGAGATCTCGCTTCCCGGCCGACCTTTGCTTCTCCAAGGGGTCCCTTTGCCTTCATGGAGGGTGGCTCTAGCTACTGGATGTTTCGTATCGGACAGAGGTACGCTGGAGCGCCACCACGAGGTCGGAGAAGATGTGGTGCTCTAGATACCTCCGGCGGCTCTTGCTTTCGACTCCTGGTGCTGTATCGAGCGCCTAACCTGCTCAGGAAGACCTCACGGCTCGAGGCGATGCTCCTCGGCCCAAAAATGAAGCTGTTAGCGCAAAAAGGAGGTGGGTGGTGAAGCTTCTTGCGAGGTGGTGGAATGGGGGCTTCGATTCGTGGAGCCCAAGAGGATCTGGTTAGTTTTGGGTGGCTATGAGATGAAGAAGCGGGTGGGGAATGGAGTGAAGGTGGAAAGTCGGTCGGAAACAGAGAGGTTCACAGTGGGATCGTTCGCCGGAGCTCAGCTCCGGCAAACTTCGAATCGCCTATGTTAAGCCAAATCTACACCTAAATGCTAATATAACGACAGATTTGAAATGCTAATACAAAAATCTATCTAAAATGAGTAAAGGCGTAGATCGTACCTTCCCAGGAGGAAAGGGAGCAGGACCACACCGGAGCACGACTGTGGGTGCAACCTCCACTCCATTCCGCCCGCTCAGACCCTCCAGGGGCTCATCCCTGTCACGAAGGAGCTCGCTAGGCCGAAGGCGGGAGCATAGAAAGGTGGAGAATTGACCAAAAAATCAAGGAGGTCAGAGGTAGTTTATTTATGTACATGTATACACACCCTTATTACCCGACCAATATTAAGGAATCTAAGCTATATACAATGGTTCCAAGGATCAAGCGAGAATCACGGGATATCAATGAGTATTTTTCATGAAGGAATCTGGGTTGATTAATTGATAGAACGTGCGGGAAAAAAGGAAGAAATCGCGGGGAAGAGGCAGTTCTGACGCTCCAGGCAGCATATGGGACAGTTGACCAGAGGTCAACGGTCCGTGGCCCGTGATTGGTCCAGCCCGACCGCTAAAAGATAAACAAAAATTTTATTTAAAAATAATTATTTAAAAATAGTAAATAATTTTATTAATTTTTGAGTATAAAATAAAAAATGTTTATTATTTCATGTAGTATTTTATTATGATTTTTATTTGTTTTTTTGATATATTTTATTACAACTTTATTTTTAGGGCTTATTTATAGATATATTTACCTGTATTTTATACATTTTTATTTTTATTTTGTGTTGTTTATTTTATTATTTTATTCTATGATTTTATATATTTATAACTTATTTTGTGAGTATAAATATATTTTTATTTTATTTTTATGATGTTATTAGTACACTTTAATAAATAGGTATGTACGTTCTGTATGTATATTTGTAGGTATTTTACCTATGTACTACGTATACTATTTATTTTGATGAATTTTATGAGTTTTATTGCAGTTTTGTATTTTTAATAAAATATGTATAATATTTACATTATTAGAAAAATATAAAGGAATAAGGGATTAAAGAATATATTTTCCTTTTATTTATATACATATAGAAGTAATGTCTTTTGTCGTTGTATTGTACATAAACTTATTTTATTTTCTATTTTCTTTTAATTTTATTCTAATTTTAATATGCACAAGTGTTATAAATAATATTTACAAAATAATAAAAATATGAATTTGCAAAAATAATAGATAATGCATAAATTGAATATTTTAATCGGTATTAGGTACAATAGGGGCCCAAAACCTAACTTCTACCTAGTAACTCCAAAAAATATAAAACCACCATTAAATAGCTCTTGAAAAGTTATATATAATTAGAGGTGATTTTGCTATGTTTTGAGTTTTTCTTTGAAAGATACGGGTCTAGGAAGTTTGGTTTCTGCCTTTTTATTCTGAGTATGGAATGAACAATGTATATTATTTTTGTACAAAATAAATTTTGTATTTTATTTACATTATTATCTACAACTTTCATGTACAAAGTTTCTTCATTCGATGAATAGATCACAAAGAATAAAATAGGTGTAAAAAATGCATAATTAATGAATAAATAAATGAGGCATTTATTTTATCTTTGGCCCTTATCTCCCCCTACTTTATTCCTTGTAGAGCAATTCCATTCTGGACGTGGTCTCCGGGTTAGGGTCATAAAATATTTTCAATATTTTATTACTTTTTCTTTTCTTCTCTTTATTATATAATTTTGGCGTTAAAAACCTTATTCTTTGTACAAGTAATACAATAAATAATGGATGCTATTATGTACAAATTAATGCTATTTACATGCATTTATTGGGGTTTTTTAAGGCCAAAATGATAGAATAAAGGTGATGAAATGGAGATTCATCACCTGTCTGATGTAAGACTGTCAGAAAGAACATCTGCAACATGTACAAGGGTGATTGATTCTTCCTAAAGGATTGTTGACCCCGGTCAACTACCCCTCCTGGACTCCCCCTCGCACGGATCCGTTTTTTGCGCACGTTTCACCAAATCTTCCAGACCCGATCCGACCACCATCCACTTTGTTTCGAGGCTCCAATTATCGAGGGAAGATCCATGACCTTCGTCTGTTGATTCCTTTAGGGATCTGCCCCTCGGTTCACGTGCTTTGATCCGAATCTTCCGAGTACCTAGGACTACCCTATAAATTCCTCACTCGCCTCCCCATCTCACCAGCTCGCGTTGCACCCCTTTTCGATACCATAGACACCTTCGCCTTGGTGACTGCAACTAGAGGCCACTCTTGGCACTCGGAGAGGTGCTGTGTAGCCGACGCTCAACCATCGTGGCCGGAGCACCGCCGCGAGGAGCCTCCTTCGCCAGCCGCAGCGTAGTCGAGGCAACGACCCTGCCGTCCAACTCCCCTAGAGCTAAGGATCATCTTAGGACCTTCAGGTATCCATTCCATCGTTCCTATCTCCGTCGTTTGATTTATCTTTCATCCGCCCGTTGCCGTCCAACTCCCCTGGAGCTCAGGATCATCTTAGGACCTTTACGTATCCATTCCATTGTTCATAGCTCTGTTGTTTGATTTATCTTTCATCCGTCTGCCTCTGTCGCTCCGCCAGCTCCGGCCATCCGATCGGAGCCCCGTTACTCTCATTCACCCGTTCAGATCGACCTACCCGCTCACCCTCCATCTTTCCACACATCCTGATCACCCTTATCTTAGCTCGGATCGTCGAGATTAGGAAATCGGTCTCTTCTATCACCTTCGCCGGAGACCCGCCCTCCATCCACCGTCGCTTCTATGTGTTTCAGACCCAATAACCCTGATCGGAGTATCGCTCCAAGTCAGAGCTTTCTCGTGTAGGCCTTGACGCGCGCGAAGACCATCCAAATCGCCCTTTACCACCCTCGCCGGAGTGCTTCCAGGTCCCAACTGTTGCCACGTTCATCCGACTGTCAGCCACTCCATCAGAGCCGGCCATTCGATGCGGAAGGGCCCTACGATCCTATTGGCAAATTCAGATCCTTCATCGGAGTTACCAATCACCCCCAGTGCTCTGACGAAGTTCGCCCCGATGCTGTTCTTCCAGAGGCCCTCTCCGCCATCTGATCGAGTCCGCCTTCCAGACGTTATCTCATCCATCCATCACCTGGAGGTGTCAGGCCATTAGATGTCAGATCTAACGGCCCGGTACCAGCCGCGTAGCCGACATCTGACAGCCGTCAGATCTGACACCTGACCGCTAAAGCCGCACGATCGTGCCTCATCGGCGGCTACCACGCGTCCTCGTCACGCGCCTCGTCACGTGCCTCCATGGGTATATTGCTCATTCTACCATGCATTTATTTTCGTTTATATTTTAATCTATAAAATAAAATCGCAGTTGAACCTTTTTGCATTCTGGTCCCTGTAGTTTCTCGTATTTACACTTTAGTCCTGCCTGTGCGGACCCATGTGCTTCGTCACGTGTTTATTTAGGCTATTTGCATTGTGTACCCTGAACTTGTCTTCTGTTATGGAATGAATGTTTATTTTCCATATTTACAAATATGCCCTTGTGAGTGCTGATTTGTGACATGTGCGGATATTAGTGGGAAAACTGTAGATCGGGCCTTAATCTTTTCTTGCTTGTTATTATTTGGTCCCAAGGCTTACTTTAATTGCATTTTGATCCTTGTGAGATGTGAGTTTTGTTTTAAATTAAATAAATAGCATTTTTGCTCCAAAAATTGTGAAATTTTGATAGTGGCTCCTGTCACTGTGTAGGAATTTTAGTGATTTTTGGGTTGTGTTTTGATTTTGTTTATTATTTTTCTAAAATTCAAAAACCTTAAAAAGTGTCTCTGTCATACTTGAAAAATCAACTAAAAATATTAAAATATCTCAAAAAATTCCAAAAAAATTGATTGTGTGATTTTTGTTATTTGAGTTTCTGTGCAATTTTCATTTTATTCCCATTTATAAAGACCATAAAATTGAAAAAGAGTAAAAATATTATAAAAAACATTAAAAATTCATAAATAATCAAAAAAATGTTTTCTTCTTCTGTAGGTAGATTTTATTTTGTAGTTTCACATAATATTACTGCTAGGATTTTACAGTTATTTTAATTAATTTTAATTTGCCTTTAGATCCCAGATGTACATGTTTTCTGTTTTTGACTTTCTTTTATTTTTAGAAAATTAATTAAAAATCATAAAAAATCCATAAAATTCAAAAAAACACTTGAATATTTTAAAAACCTAAAAATATTTTTGTCCTGAATTTTTGAGCTTTTTTGGACTTTTAAATAATTGTTGGAGTGTTGCTTTTTAGCTTTTCTTTATTCTTTTTCTAATTATAAAAATCATAAAAAAATTGAAAAATTAAAAATCACCAATTTTATTTCTTTTCTTGGTTTCCCAATAATATCGTAGGTTTTCCTTCTCGTGCTCCTTGTGATCGACCCTGGTAGCTATACCAAGTAAAATAAACTAGCAAGACCGCTTGCCACATTTTGAT
This sequence comes from Ottelia alismoides, assembly GCA_037367405.1. Lineage (NCBI taxonomy): Eukaryota > Viridiplantae > Streptophyta > Magnoliopsida > Alismatales > Hydrocharitaceae > Ottelia > Ottelia alismoides. The sequence goes on from JAZKJV010006723.1 coordinate 859,550, forward strand.
TGCTTTATTTCCTTAGTTGGTGGTCTGATTTTCTTGATTGACTGCGCCTTGCGATTCGGGTCGCAACGACCATAGATATTCCTTAACCCAAGTAGCAAAAGCTGCATCATCAAAATGGCGCCGTTGCCTGGGAGCACGGCTTAGTAGTCAGTTTTCCTTTTTCAGCTTTGTTTTTATTTTTCTCCTTTTTATATTTCTTTGTCTGTTTTCTTTTTATTTTTGTTTTTTGTTTTTATTTTTATTCCTTTTTATCTGTTTTCAATTTTCATATATTTCATTTCATTTTATTTTATTTCTTTAACAGTGGCCTGACCTATTTCTATTTCCTTTTCTTGCGAAGGCCCAACGAGCGAGGGCGGCAATCTTCGGAGTGTCGATGCATCTGAGTGACGCAGAGGCGGCTCGTTTCTGCATCGAGCCACAGGAGAGCGTAGGAGAGGAGGAGAAGGACCTTGGGAGTACTTTAGCTTTAGTTTATCTTAGTTTATTTCCAGTCATATCATTATTGTAATAATACAGGACATGACTCAGGACTCAGACTTGGCTTGATCTCGGGGTCTGTTTTGCTGAGCACCGGTGTGCTCGGGGGACCTCACCGCAGATTTTACGTCAGTTTTGTGTTTATCACATTTTCTTTTATTTTTTATTCTCGAAGTTTTTGGCCCTTAAACTTAGGTTTTTTGGCTTGATTGTGACGTAGTTAATTAAGGCCCCGGCCCTAACTGCTTGCATGTTCCTATAGATCGATATGCGTACCTTATTAATTAAATCATAAAATAAAATGTTAACTCGGTCACCTGAGGGGTCATGTGCCACTAGAGGTCGTATACAGCGCTGGCAGGATCCGTGGTGGCGGACACCGATCAGCATTAGAGACCATACCCCGACCCTCTTGTTGACCCGTTAGCTATTGTTCTTCTCAAGTAGAAATTATTTGTCTAAGGTCGATTACTTCTTGCATCATATAGGTAGTTTTATTCCAGTCTTTTATTTTATGCATGGATCACCCTGCATGTAGAGAGCTGGAGTTAGGTACGTATTTCTTACTCCGCATGCATCATAGTGTTTGACCGCGCATCGGTTTTTTCGACTTCTCCCCTATTCTTGGACTTAAAATAACCAGGAGAATCAGAAATTCGTTAGGCGTTGTTTGCTTGAAAAATATCTAAAAAAGAAAAACTATAAAATTGGGACTGCTAAACACACTTGACCTAAAAGACACCTCACTTAAAAATTTGTCTTGGGAGAGCAATCCCTTCATTGTCTGGTTTGGATGAGCGAGAGAGTGACCCGTACACTAGGCTAGAGCCACATCTGACCTCTCCTCAGACTACTGATTTCAGGTTAGTCGTTCTCCAGTGAGGATCGCTCCGGTTTCTGATAAAGCAGGCTGTGATATCCTTAACAGAGCGAGTCGATCGGGTAGCCGGTAAACGATCCTCGACTTGTACTGGCTGGGAAAGATCTAGCCTTGGAATTGGGACAGTCTCCTGGGAGTGTTGGATTCCCAACAGCTCGCTTAATCGCTCTGAAAGACTGCTTGATCACCTAAATAAAATCGACAAGATAAAAGACTGAACCTTTACGGTCATAAGCTCTGCGTGAGTAGGTGAATTGGGGGTTTGCTTGCCCGACCTTGTGTGTTCGAGATCTCATCCGCCTTCACTCGCTACATCACGATGATGGGCAACCTTTGGTTGCACTGCTTTCGAGTACTCCAGTCCGCTCATCAAGTTTGGTTCGCGAGAGCTCAGACCCGCTCTCCGAACCCGAGTTTGACTCCACCCTGTTCCCCCTCGACCACCCTTCTACCAGTCCTGTGGTGCCCGAGCAGAGACCGCAACAAACATTTGATGATTTGACAGCACCTGAGTTTGGGTCTTTTGCCTTTGCAGAGACCATGGCCAGCAGTGAGGAGCGCACCGGTAGACCCACCAGGAACCAGACCTACGTATTAGATCAGGGTGCCATCAACAACACCTTGTTAGCCTCCCTGGAGACCATGAAGCATCAGATCAGAGACCATGGGTCTTTCATGGTGGATATGCGTAGAGAGAAGGAGCATATGCGAGCAGATAGAGAGCAACGCAAAGCCGGTGGAGGAGGAAACAACCCTGAGGGAGAGCCAGATGAGCCAGCACAGCCAGCAGCACCTGCACGATCAATGAGAGAGTTGCACAATCCTGGTGCAATTCTGACCCACAGATGGATTCAGCTGCCAGCCATTCTGAGAGATTTCAAGCTCCCGCCTCAGACCATCCAGCTACTACCCTTATTCCACGGGCTTGCCACCGAGGAGCCGCACCTCCATCTCTAGGAGTTCGAGATGATCCGCAGCACAGTCCACGATCGCCTCATGGACGAGGATACCATCAAGATGATGGCATTTCCGTTCTCCCTCGTAGGCAGAGCAGCCAACTGGCTGAAGCACTTAGGGAGATATGTCACATCATGGGAACAACTCCGGAAAGAGTACTTGAATAAGTACTATCCACTCGGCCAGACGAATGCAGCCAGAGCCCTGATCAACAACTTCTTCATGCTTCCCAATGAGCAATTCCATGAGGCATGGGACAGATTCAGAGAGCTCACTAACCGGTGTCCCCATCATGACATATCCAATCCCAACCTTGTCCAGAATTTCTTATGTGGGCTTACACCGGAGTTGCAGGAGCTAGTGAACGCATCCTGTGGGGGTTCCTATTTCGCTAAGGATGAGGATCAGGTCTGGGCCATCTATGAGGAGATGGCATAGAATTACACAATTATGTCCCAGACCTGCCTCTATACACATGGAAAGCCCACACCACAGGTCGTGTATTATCAGAGGATAGCACGGGTCGATGCAGGTCCTTCCACATCTTCAGCAACCGCAACACAGACAGAGTCGACGGCCGCTGATATGGGTATCATCAACGAGAAGTTGGACCGCATCGAGCTTATAGAGAAGAAGCAATGCCAAGGCATGTCTCAGATAGATCAGATGGCACATACGCTGAGTGACGTGAAGACCCAGATCATGTGTCTCCAGGGGGCACAGATGGCTCCTCAGCCCCGTCTCAGGTCACGGGAAGATCCCAGCAGCGGCAGCTCGACACAGCCCTCCGCCTATTACCGATAGGTGCATCATATTCAGGCGGAGCTGTTCCAGCAGTAGCAGCAACAGTATGTCCAGCCACCACCACCTCCAGACACTCAGACGGTCGTCTACCAGCCGGATCAGCCCCTGGCAGTCCTTCCCCCACCCACTTACGAGCAGGAGCCGTTGATGGAAGTCAATGGATTTTGTATGACCGACCTCAGCTTGGGATCCGACGAGACCATCCCGGATTCCGTTGGTCGACCTGAGGTGCCTCATCCCAGCAGCAGCCTCCAGTTCAGGGTGGCCAGTTCAGTCAGCAGCACCAGCATCCCCAGTTCCCACAGCTACAACTACAACCACACTACCAGCAGGGTCCTCGTCCCTATCAGCAGGTACAACTGTGGAGGTAGTAGTAGAAGCCTCGACAGTTCTCTCACTAGTATCCCTCTCATTCTCAGCAGCAGCAACCTCACTTTCAGAGAGACCACCCATCCGGTTCTCATGGGCCCGCCTATGAGAACCCAGCTTTAGATGATTTAGGCCACCTTATCTCTGATCAGCAGACTACATTCATACGGGAGATGGACGAGTTTCGTCATGAGATGAGGGAGATAGTAAAGGGCAATGCCGCCATACCCGCTCAGATCGAGCTGAATCCGAATAACATGAAGAGGAAGTCTGAGCAGGTAGAGTTTACATACTCCTAATGATTCACTTGGTGATATTTCTGCATACACTGATGCTGACTTTGTTACACTTAGGAGCGGTAGGATGCCAGCCGGTGGCGACTCATTTGAGCAACGACCACATGCAGACTCAAGAGCACCAGATGAGGAGGAGAGCGATGCTGATGCCGCTCATGATGACATTGATGACGGTGGTGCTAATGCCACCAAGGATGTAGATCCAGCTGACGGTACTGAGGCCGTCACTTCACCAGATGCAGGAGGTGGTGTTGATGCCACCAGAGATGATAATGATGAGCCAGAGTATGGTGCTGATGCCGCAAGTCCAGATGTAGTGGGTGGTGTTGAGGTCACCCATTTTATTCCTGTTGCATTTCCTTCTGTTATTGTATCTCAGGACTATTTGAAAAATGAATAAAGGAAAGGGTTCTTTATTTGTGAGTCCATCTGCGATGCCTGGAGATATGTGTATGGATTCCGTTTCACCATTACAGGGACTCGATCCTAGCCCTCCATCTGAGTAGGGCCCATCCATCCCCTTTCCTCAAGCACTCCGCTTGGTTAAGGGGAATACAAAAGAAAATCCAAAAAAATCACAACAGCTAGAGTTCAGCCAGTAGATGATAGACAGATTCCAGATTCAACTGACTCTATAGGAGGCCTTGGAGCACATCCCTCTCTTCTAGAGGAACCTTAGGGAGAAGATTACTATTCGCAGGAAGAGGAGGAACCATCATTCAGAGATCCATGTGCTCACTCGTGCCACCTGCTTCGCCATTCAGAGCCGTCGGCCAACTAAGAGGCCAGATGCAGGAGCTCCCTATGTTAGAAGTCACATACATGAGCAGAGGTTCGATTGGACTCTATTAGACAGCGACTCTTCTATCAACCTACTTCCGACAGCCTTACTCGACCGATTCAAGTTTGGCCCTCTTCAACAGAGCAGGACGGTCCTTCAGTTCGCTGATCGATCTGTCAAGAGGCCGAAGGGGTTGCTGAAGGATGTGGTCGTCACAATTCAAGGCCCGAAATTCCCCGTGGACTTCGTTGTTTTGGACATGGAGATCCCTGAGTCTGTGACTGATACCCCTATCATCCTAGCACGCCCGTTCTTGGCCACAGCCAAGGTAGTGTCCGATCATAATAGCGGGAAGGTATACTTTCGCGTCGAGGGCGAGAGTATACAAATAGAGATGATCGATGAGACTAGAGTGTGAGATTCAGCTTGCTCAGAGCCTCTTAGTGATTTAGAGAAGATGACAGAGGTAGAGCGAGTCATCCACCAGGAATGCGATTTTGTGATCACATATGATGAAGCTGCTTGGACAGACCCCGTTTCACGAGCCATCCTCTTACATTCAGATTCCACTGATTCCCAGATTCCAGCAGAGGAGAGCTTGGAGAGCGCATTCTTGGCAGAGGACATATTTGAGGCAGCAGATCGCCTTCTGGAGAGCGAGGCAGATGATATTTCTCTTGATTCAGATTCAGATCCCTCGGAGTCAGATATTGATTGGGCAGAGTTCCATGAGTTGATTCCATGTCTGATTCCTACAGAGCCAGCAGCTAGAGTGGAGATTGATCCTATTCAGAGCACAGATACACTAGCCGAGCAGTCTTCACCAGATTGTCATGATCAGCGAGAGTTCTCCCGTGCAGATTTGGTTGCTTTCACTCAGACCTTTCAGTAGCCAGATTTGCCAGCTCCCAGTTGCCCAGAGCTAAAGCCCTTGCCGCTGTTGCTGAAGTATAGGTACCTTACAGGCAAGCATGAGATGCACCCAGTCATTATCTCAACAGATTTAACTGGAGAGCAAGAATCTCGTTTGATGGAGGTTCTTGAAAAGAATCGCAAGGCGATAGGATGAAATGTAGCTGATCTCCAGGTGATAAGTTCAGCCCTGTGCTCCCACCATATCTATTTCGAAGAGGATGCCAAGCCATCGCGCGAGTTCTAGCGGCGGCTGAACCCGAACCTTCGAGAGATTGTCATGAAGGAAATCTCAAAATGGTAGAGCACCGATTTTATCTACCCCATCTCCAACTCCAAGTGGGTTAGTTCATTACATGTGGTGCCCAAGAAGATGGGCATCACTACAGTTGTGAGTGAGTCTGGAGAGGAGATCGCTACATGGGTACCCACTTCTTGGAGGGTCTGTGTGGACTACAGACGATTGAACCAGGCCACCAAGAAGGATCATTTCCCACCGTCTTTTATTGATCAGATTATAGAGAGGCTAGCTGGGAAGATTCACTACTGCTTTCTTGATGGGTACTCTGGTTACAACCAGGTGGCCATTTCGCCTGAAGACCAGGACAAGACCACATTCACCTGTCCCTTTGGGACATATGCTTTCAGACGGATGCCCTTTGGTTTATGTAACGCCCCGGCGACATTCCAAAGGTGCATGTTGTCCATCTTTTCGGACATGGTGGGTGAGTGCTTGGAGGTCTTTATGGATGACTTTTCGGTCTATGGCGATGGGTTTGATGCTTGTCTTGACTGCTTAGACCGCGTCCTTCAACGATGCATAGAGGTCCATCTTGTATTATCCTGAGAGAAGAGTAACTTCATGGTGACTCAAGGGACGGTGATTGGTCATATCATCTCCAACAGGGGCATGGTTGTTGATCCGGCCAAGGTGGATATCATTAGCAAACTCAGTCCACCATCCAACTTGTAATAGTTACGGTCTTTTCTGGGGCACGTCGGTTTCTGCCGACGCTTCATTCACGATTTCAGCAGGATTGCCTGACCGTCGAGTGATTCGCTGACCAAAGACACCGAGTTCACTGTGGATGATAAGTGTCTTGCGTCATTTGAGACACTCAAGAGTCTAGTTGTTGATGCTCATGTCCTCCAGCTGCCTGATTGGTCTCTTCCATTCGAGATTGTGACGGATGCCTCCGATTTTGCTGTAGGGGCCATGCTGGGACAAAGGAGGGATGAAGTACCATTTGCCATTCACTACGCTAACCATACATTGGATGTCGCGTAGCGGAACTACACTATCACTGAGAAGGAGATGCTAGCCGTAGTCTTTTCCCTAGATAAGTTCAGATCTTACATCATTGGATTGAAGGTGACTATCTTCACAGATCATACCGCCATCAGGTACCTCATGGCAAAGAAGGATGCCAAAGCGAGACTGACTAGATGGATCCTTCTACTCCAGGAATTTGATATTGAGATTAAGGATAAGCCTGGAGTCAAGAATGTGGTGGCAGATCATCTATCCTGATTAGAGCATCTTGAGGATTCTGAGCAGACTGATCCCATATCGGCGACCTTCTCAGATGAGGCGATCCTTGCTATCACCTTGCTCCCGTGGTACACCGACATTGTGAACTATCTTGTTGCCAAGAAAGTTCCACAAGGTTGGCCCAGACAGTGACTTGAGACCTTCCTCGCGAAGGCCAAGTTCTACCATTGGGAGGATCCCATCCTTTATCATGAAGGAGGGGATATCGTCTGGCATCAGTGCATTCCTCAGGAGGAGCACCACAGCGTCCTCACTTACTACCACAAGCTTGAGGCAGGAGGACATCACTCTGGGAGGAGAACGACTCAAAAAGTGCTCCAGTCCGGCCTATGGTGGCCTACCCTCTTCAAGGATTCTGATGAATTCGTGAAGAGGTATACTGACTGTCAGAGGATGGGCACTTGTGGACAACGTGATATGATGTTGATGCAGCCCATTCACTTCTGTGAGGTTTTTGACGCATGGGGCATCGATTTCATGGGTCCATTCCCTAAGAGTAAGGGATTTGAGTACATTCTGTTGGCTGTTGATTATGTTAGTCATTGGGTTGAGGTCATCCCCACCCGAACGAAGATGCTAGGACTGTATGCAGATTTTTGAGGAAGAATATCATTTCACGGTTCGGAGTGCCTAGAGTGTTGATATCTGACGGGGGTCTCATTTCATCAACGACAAGGTAAAGGCCCTTGCTAGCGAGTTCAGCATAGACCATCGAGTAGCCACTCCATATCATCCTCAGACCAATGGTCTTGCTGAAGTGTCAAATAGGGAGATCAAGACTATATTGCATAAGGTAGTCTGCCCTGACCGAATGGATTGGTCACAGCTTTTGGACTCAGTCTTGTGGGCATATCGGACTTCCTTTAAGACTCCTTTGGGAACATCTCCCTTTCGCCTTATTTATGGCAAAGCCCTGTCATTTACCTGTTGAGATTAGGCATAAGTCACTTTGGGCTGTCACAGACATACTTTTGGATCCAGTGAGTGTATGAGATCAGAGGAGGGAATAATTGGCAGCCATGGAGGGGCTTAGAGATGCAGCCTTTTCAAGCAGCCTACAATACAAGGAGAGAGTGAAGGAGTGACATGATTCTCATATCAGCCACAAGCAGTTCGAATCAGATCAGAGAGTATGGTTGTTCGATGCTAGGCTTAGATTATTTCCAGAGAAGTTGCAGAGCAAATGGAAGGGACCATACCTGATCCGAAAGGTACATGACAATGGAAGTATTGACATATCTGAAATGCCATCTGAGTCTACCTTTCGTGTTAACAGGTAGCGGCTCAAACCATATCTAGATCATGAGCCATTGGTCGTTGACGTCGCCCCTATTCATTTTGCGTGAGATGTGGTCTCTTGACTCACATCTATTGCATCTCATGCCTGATTATCACTGTCTTCCGCCATGTATAGATCCAGATGTCCATATCATACCATTCTTCAGTTCAACACCCCATTTGCATCTTTGACTATGCTATACATAGGGTGTACTTTACCCTAAGTATAGGGGGGTGTCCGACTTTTGATTTCCTTTTTTATTCTTTCTACCTCTGTTTTGTTGCCTATACTTATGGATATTTTACCCTAAGTATAGGGGAGGTAGACCCTGTACATTCTTGCACTCAGATTTCCCTTTATGTACAGTCTGCTATACTTAGGATTACTTGATCCTAAGTACAGGGGAAGACACCGCGATTCTTTTTCTATTCCTTGATTTGTCGTTGTAATATACAATTCCTTTTCACTTCCCTATACTAAGCACGAGTTATGTCTTCTTCATCGCTCTTGATCCACTCTAAGGACATCGTTCGAGCTAAGTATATGGGGGTGTCGTATATATTTCATATATACTTTAGCCATAACTCGTACTTTGTGTGAGCGTGTTAATAAATAAAATGGCTAAAACCCCTTTCTCTAAAAACCCATAAAAATTTAAAATTTTCTTGTACATAAAATTCTTTCTTGCACATACATAGCTGTTTATAAAATTATTTTTGTACAAATATTTGTAAAAATGTTTTGTTTGTAAAAAGTTTTGTAAATATTTTGATATCAAAATTATGTATATAGTACAAATTTTTTGTAAAATGTTTGAAAAACAAAAAGTTTGCAAAAACCCTTGTGTAAATGTGTGTAAATATTTTGCAAAACTTTTGCATCCATGCATTCACTGATTCTAACATTTTTCAAAAATTTTGCACATTTTCAAAAGTTGCATAAAAATAATTTTGTATATACTTGTATAGTTTTCCAGAATCATAGTTAACATTTAAACTAGCTTGGAATTAAATTAGAAAATGGAGCTTGGTTAAGACCTTAATCCACCTAATTCTAAGAGGAACCTTATAGGGCTTAGGGTTAAAACTTTTCAGGTCTATTTGGGACTTAATTCTTTGAGTCCACTAGGCTATGATCATATGTCATCTTGATGAGCCTAAGTAGAACACTTAACAACGCACACATGACTCTCACAGACAATGGCTTCACTTGCACCAACACTTTATACATAGCTTTCAACGGATGAGGTGGTGAGGAGGCAGTCTTCTTTGGCTTGGGGTATCATACGAGGGTAGTACTTGTAGGCAGAACCTCTCATCTTCTTTTATTGAAGGAAGTGCATCTCAACTTGGTCTGGCGGCATTAAGGTCTAAAGACAAGAGTTGTGGGTTGCAATAATGCTTCAAAAGAGGGATAGTCCACTGGCTCAAGAGGAAAAACTCCTTATGTATATATGTTGCACCATGTAGATATGTTGTACATATGCACATCAAAAAAATGTGCAAAAGAAAAACTCCAAAAAAGTGGTGGGTCTGAGAGAAAATGAAATACCCATCGGAGTGTATATAGCCAAATAAAGCAAAGCTTATGTTACTCACACCCATCTCATGAAGCTTGCGGCAGGGAGACTTAGCTACACTAGTTGGGCTCCCTAGGATACATGGCTACACTGGCCATGGTACATTCTCTTCTTCCTCCTCTTCTTGAGCCGGTTGCACTGAACTTAGAAGAGAATACCCCACTCCTCGAGGAAAGAGTTGCCAGACTAGGGCATTAGAGTTACCTTGTTGAGGGGGTTGTCACTTTGCCATTTCTGAGGTGGGGAGCTACATATCACTTACACAGTACAAGAAAAGATTCATGGTCATTAGAGTTTGTGTATGTAGACTTGTTCTGATCTGGATTGTTGAGGAGTCTTGACCATAGATTGGTGGAACTTAAAGACTGTTGAGTATTAAACCTAAGTCTAAATAAGGTTCCGACAAATTAATAATCTAAAGGCCTGACTGAGCTCTATACTTCAATTTGATAAAGGCAAGTTCAATAATCAACCTTTATTCTCCTTATTTTTCTTTTCCTTTTCTTTTCACTTCTTTTTCAAATAAGTGTTTGCTAAGGGACTAGAAAAAGTAAAGTATAGGGGGTGATGAAGCCTCATTCATCACTCTTTATTCTTTTATTTTAGCTAATTATCTTGGAAAAGCATCATGTAAATAATTGTAAATACAATAATTTAGCAATAAGCATGCATGTGTTAATATATCATAATTAGCATGTATTTGTGAAAAAATAAAAAAATAAAGAATAAAAGAAAAAGAAGGAAATATTTAGAATAAATATTGAGTGACCTAAACCCAAGAGAGGGCCAAGCATTGACCTAATCGCCAAATAAAATAAGTAGAGAGAGATAGGGCCACTCTACCTTGTACATATATACCCTCTATGTATATGTTTTATTTTTACAAATATCAAAATAAAAGGTATTTTTATTTCTTTGTATATATTTCTAAAAATAAAACAAAAATTAAAAAAAATAAAGATAAAAATAAAATAAAAATCTCTCTCACCTTGTACACAGTACATGTATATATGTATCTTTCCCTATTTAATTTATACTTGTAAATAAATAATAAAAATAAAACAAAAATTATTTTATACTCCAAATATTATGTTGTAAATAAATAAAATATAAAATTGGGGTATTTTTGTAAAAATAAGAATTTAAAAGTAATTGTACAAAATACATAGGTATTTTATACCTGTATATAATACATTATATTGTATATACCATAAATTATTTTTCATAAAAATGAATAAAAATCATAGAAAATAGTTTAGAAAATAAAAAATATTTTTCATTTTATACATTTTAATTTAAAATCATTTATTGTTTTTAATTGATTTTATGAATATTTTTGTATATCCTATTTTCTGATTGGTCCGGAAGGATTGTTGACCCCGGTCAACTACCCCTCCCAGACTCCCCCTCGCACGGATCCGTTTTTTGCGCACGTTTCACCAAATCTTCCAGACCCGATCCGACCACCATCCACTTCGTTTCGAGGCTCCAATTATCGAGGGAAGATCCATGACCTTCGTCCGTTGATTCCTTTAGGGATCTGCCCCTCGGTTCGCATGCTTTGATCCGAATCTTCCGTATACCTAGGACTACCCTATATATTCCTCACTCGCCTCCCCATCTCACCAACTTGCGCTGCACCCCTTTTCGATACCATAGACACCTTCGCCTTGGTGACAGCAACTAGAGGCCACTCTTGGCACTCGGAGAGGTGCTGTGTAGCCGACGCTCAACCATCGTGGCCGGAGCACCGCCGTGAAGAGCCTCCTTCGCCAGCCGCAGCGTAGTCGAGGCAACGACCCTGCCGTCCAACTCCCCTGGATCTAAGGATCATCTTAGGACCTTCAGGTATCCATTCCATCGTTCCTATCTCCGTCGTTTGATTTATCTTTCATCCGCCCGTTGCCGTCCAACTCCCCTGGAGCTCAAGATCATCTTAGGACCTTCAGGTATCCATTCCATCGTTCATAGCTCCGTCGTTTGATTTATCTTTCATCTGTCTGCCTCCGTCGCTCCGAGCTCTGACCATCCGATCGGAGCCCCGTTACTCTTATTCACCCATTCAGATCGACCTACCCGCTCACCCTTCATCTTACCACGCAGCCTGATCACCCTGACCTTGGCTCGGATCATCGAGATTAGGAAATGGGTCTCTTCTATCACCTTCGTCAGAGACCCACCCTCCCTCCATCGTCGCTTCTCTGTGTTTCAGACCCAATAACCCCGATCGGAGTATCACTCTGAGTTAGAGTTTTCTCGTGCAGGCCTTGACGCGCGCGAAGACCATCCAGATCGCCCTTTACCACCCTCGCCAGAGTGCTTCTAGGTCCCAGTTGTCGCCACATTCATCCGACCGTCAGCCACTCCATCAGAGCTGGCCATTCGATGCGGAAGGGCCCTACGATCCTATTGGCGCATTCAGATCCTTCATTGGAGTTACCGATCACCCCTGGTGTTCCGACAAAGTTCGCCTCGACGCTGTTCTTCCAAAGGCCCTCTCTGCCATCCGATCGAGTCCACCTCCCAAACGTCATCTCAGCCATCCATCACCTGGAGGTGTCAGGACGTTAGATGTCAGATCTAACGGCCCCGTACCAGCCACGTAACCGACATCTCACAGTCGTCAGATCTAACACCTGGCGTGCCAGAGCCGCATGATCGCACCTCATCAGCTGCTGCCATGCGTCCTCGTCACATGCCTCATCACGTGCCTCCATGGGTATATTTCTCTTTCTACCCTGCATTTATCTTAGTTTATATTTTAGTCTGTAAAATAAAATCTTAGTTGAACCTTTTTGCATTCCGGTCCTTGTAGTTTCTCGTATTTACACTTTAGTCCTGCCTGTGCGGACCCACGTGCTTCGTCACGTTTTTATTTGGTCTATTTGCATTGTGTACCCTGAACATATCTTCTATTATGGACTGAATGTTTATTTTCCATATTTACAAATATGCTCCTGTAGTGCTGATTTGTGACATGTGCGGTTATTAGTGGGAAAATTGCAGATCGGGCCTTAATCCGTTCTTACGTGTTATTATTCAATCCCAGGACTTATTTTAATTGCATTTTGGTCCCCGTGAGCTATGAGTTTTGTTTTAAATTAAATAAATAGCATTTTTACTCCAAAAATCGTGAAATTTTGATACGCGGCTCCTGCCATTGTACATGAATTTTGGTGATTTTTGGGTTGGGTTTTGATTTTGTTTATTATTTTCTAAAATTCAAAAACCTTAAAAAGTGTCCCTATCTGTCTTGACAAATCAACTAAAAATATTAAAATATCGATAAAAATTCCTAAAAATTCTGATTGTGTGATTTGTGTTGTTTGAGTTTCTGTGCAATTTACGTTTTATTCCCATTATAAAGCCCGTAAAAATTGAAAAAGAGTAAAAATTTTATAAAAATCATTAAAAATTCATAAAAAAATAAAAAATGTCTTTTCTTATTCTGTAGGTAGATTTTATTTTGTAGTTTCACATAAAATTGCTGCTAATTTTATATGCATTTTAATTAATTTTAGTTTGCCTTTAGATCCCAGCTGTACATTGCTTTCTGTTTTTGACTTTCTTTTATTTTTAGAAAATTAATTAAAAATCAGAAAACCCCCAAAAAATTCACAGAAACACTTAAATATTTTAAAAACCAAAAAATATTTTTGTCCTGAATTTTTTAGTTTTTTTTAGACTTTTAAAAAGTTGTTGGAGTGTTGCTTTTTAGCTTTTCTTTATTCTTTTTCTAATTATAAAAATCATAAAAAAATTAAAAAATTTAAAAATTAAAAACCACCAATTTTATTTCTTTTCTTGATTTCCTGACTACTTTGTAGGTTTTCCATCTCGTGCTCCTTGTGATCGATCTCGGTAGCTATACCAGGTAAAATAAACTAACAAGACCGCTTGCCACATTTTGATTGCTTTATTTCCTTAGTTGGTGGTCTGATTTTCTTGATTGACTACGCCGTGCGATTTGGGTCACAACGACCCTAGATATTCCTTAATCCGAGTAGCAAAAGCCGTGTCATCATCGTGTGATCCATACAAGGCAGGAGCACAATCGTTGAGTGACCGACGAGAACCTCAGACAAATTCAATAATTAACCCACAAATAAATATAAAGTAATGAAAAATAAATCATGGAGTTAAAATTTATTATAGCTCTACAAATGTGTGCATATGTATAAGTATATAGAGTGTCGAACACAGTGAGCAAAACAAGACAGATCAAGCAATGAGGTGCAAATAATGTGATATGTGCTTCTTTGTCTATTTAGTTATGTTGATTTTTAATTTTGTATTTTCAATTTTATTTATTCTTTTGTTTTTAATTTTATATTTTTGATATTTTCTTTTTATATTTTTTTGATTTTGTATTTTTGTTTTCTTTTTAATATATAATATATGATATATAAGGCTATATATACAATAATAGATAACATAGATATAATATAACTAAAAATAACTAAAAATTACAAAAATAATTCTTTTAGCTTTTAATTTTTTTACAATTTTTATGATTTTAATGAATTTTGCTAATTTTTAAATATTTTTGAAGTAAAAAATATTCCAAATCATGGATTTAAGAATAAGCTGAAATTGAAATGAAGATTAAAAATAGCAAAATAATTCCAAAATTCCAAAATTCAATTTAATATAAATATAATAATATAGGGAAATTCTAAAATAGAACTTTTTTTTGGATTTTTTTAGGAATTTATAGATTTTATAAAGGATTTTGGAGTTTTTTAATTTCCAAGAGTTTCTTTTTCAATTTTTAGTGATTTTTGTTGGAAGGCTAAAAATACCTAAATAAACCAAATATATTTTTTAGGGATTTTTTCAAAATGATTTTATATTTTTTTGGAATTTTCTAGGTCAAACATGGGTTTGTTTTTAGGATCTTTTTTGTTTTTAATAAATAGATAAATTTCTAAATTACAAAATAAAAAATTTGTTGTGGAACTAGAAGCAATCAGGAACCTACATGTATTTTTAATGATTTTTGGAGCACAATAACTATATTTAATAGATAGAGGAAATGCACAAAAATTACTAAACTAGGAGGGGCATAAATGTAAATATAATAAACATCAGGGGCCTTGCTGCAATTTTCACAGAATAATAAAACGAGAATAAAATTTTTAGGGCCAAATTAAAATACTCAAAATCCTAGGGGCCTGCCTGCAAAATGCCCACCTCACATGGGACGACACATGAGTTGAGCTAGCGTGGATTGAAACACAAATAACAAAAGTTCAGGGGGATTTTTTGCAGAAAATACAAAAATTATATAACAACCGAGGAATGTTTATAGACTAATTAATAAATATAAAAACTAGTTGGGGGAAATTTGCAAAATACCGAACTACTGTGATGGATACGATGGTGTAGAGCGCTCCACTTGGACATGTGTCACCACCAGGTGCGTCGATGACGGTTCGCGCATAGACGGACCAGATTAGATCGCCCTCAGCGATCTGACAGTAATGGCTCAAACGATCGGACGGTTCACCTGCAAATTAGGGCAGCTTGAAGATCGAACGACAGAGAAAGGGTCTGGAGGAACAAGCCAAGAACACAGAAGGACCGAGCTTCGATCCGCTCTCCTGAGCTCCTCCAGCCATCTGGGATTCTCAGGGAAGGTGCAAAATGGAGCCTAGACTCCTCCGCTCCCAATGGTTGCTTCAGGAGGTTCGTTGGAGCCGTGATGAAGGCTAGTAATGCCGAGGAAGAAAGGTTGCTCGAGGTACCTCCGGTGTATGCATAACCGATGCCCAATGGCATCCTTTATCTAGTCAGCACCTACAATAAAATCCAACAAAGAAAATCAAGGGGGCTAGGTGTCTTGATGGGTGAAATGGACAAAGGAGGGTGTCGGTCAGAGATCTCCTGTGGCGCGGATGTGGAGAAGACCTGATCTCCAGATCCACAGTGGATATGGGTGAATGAGAGGTGGATGAGCGGAGAGAAGCAAGAGGGGAGGCGAATGAAGGTGGTAGCGGTCGAAGCACGGTCGGGAACAAGCGGAGAGGTTCGTTGAGATCAGCTCCGACGAACTACTAAGGGGCTAAGTACGGCTAAATCATGTGATGAAAACATAAATCAAATGCAGTAAATAAACCTAGGATTAAATGTAAGCTAGAGAATGCAAGAAAAGTTACCTCAAATCGGTTGGGCCTGAGCTCCGCCGGAGGTGGGTGGAAACACCTAAAGGCTCACATGAGCTTGCTCCCAAGGAGCTGGAGAGAGTCCTATAACGACCCTCTATCCAGAGCTCGAAGAAGGATCCACAGACAAAGATAAAAGGATGTTCAAAATGGAGAGAATGGATCGATGGGGCATATGTACAACGGGCTGGACAGGGGGAAGAACGAGGTCAAACGGTAGTTATTTAGTGGTCCAATCATCGATAAATCGAGTGGGCTTAGCGGGAATCGAGGATAAAAAGGAATGAATGAATCAAAGAGAATGGTTGAAATGATCGAGTTTTAGAAAGGGGAGAAATCGAGGTCAAAATGAGGTTGGTAGAGCTATAGGGCCTAGGGTCAGATAGTTGACCAAAGTCAACTATTGGATCAACCTGGTTGGTCCACATGGACCAACCAGGAAAAGCCAGTCCAAAAATATTTTGAAATTCAATAATAATTAATAAATGATTTTATTAATTTTATGTTATAAATAAAAATTTGTTTATTTTTATTTTATTGTGATTTTTATTTATTTTTTGAGGTATTTTATTATAAGTTATTTTTTAGGGTTTCCTATATATGTATATTTACCTATGTTTTAAGTATTTTATTTTTATTTTCTATTTTGATTTTATTATTTTATTTTCTTATTTTATATATTTACAACTTATTTCTATATATCTAAATATATTTTTCTTGTATTTTTATGATATATGATTTATACTTAAATAAATATGGGTGTATATTATATAGGTATAGTCGTTGTATATTCATCTATGTATTTTTATATATTATTTTATGTTAATGTATCATTTATGATTTTATTTTAGTTTTAATATGTACATACATTTTAAGTAATATTTACAAAATTATAAAAATATATAATTATAAAAATAATAAAGAGTAAATAAAATGATTATTTTATTCGAGCATATTGTACAATAGAGGTCCAAAGTCTAACTTTCACACCTTAACTCCAAAAAATACGAAACCATCTTTATTAAATAGCTTATTAAAAGTTATATATAATTAAAGGTGATTTTGATACATTTTGAGTTTTTATTTGAGAAATAGGGGTCTGTGAATGTGGGATTTTGGATTTTTATTCAGCGCCTAAAAAGTACATTGTATATTATTTTTGTATGAATCAAATTTGTTTTTTTTATATATTATTATCTACAACTTTCATTTACAGAGTTTCTTTATTTGAGGGATAAAAAGTATAAAATAAAATGGGTCCCAAAAATCAATAGATAATGAATAAATAAATGGGATTTTAATGTGTTTTTGGCCCTTATCTCCCCCTGCTTTATTCCTTGTCGACTTAGTTATCAACATGCCTAGGTCTTTTAGGGCCATAAAATACCTTTGGCATTTTATTCTTTTTCTTTTCCTTTCTTTATTCTATAATTTTGGCATTAAAAATAGTATTTTATACATTATTTATACACCATAGAATAAAAGTTAATTTGTGCAAATTAGATATTTACATGCATTGGCTAGGGTTTTTAAGGCCAAAATGATATAATAAAGGTGATGAAATGGAGATTCATCAGTAGGCGGAGGGAGGGCTTTGCCCGGTGGAGCTGTTGTTGTTGCAGCTTGTGCGGGAGGAGGGGAAGCGAATTAGGGGGCGACGAAGGTAGGGCTCTGCCCAACAAAACTGCTGCAACTACAGCTTGTGCAAGAGGAGGGGAGGCGACAGAGGGGGCGACGGAGGAAGGGCTCTGTCCGATGGAGATGTTGTTGCTGCTACTGCTTGTATAGGAAGAGGGGAGGTGGAGAAGGGGACGTGGAGGAGGAAGAATGGAGGGGAGTTGGGGTCTATTAAAATAAAAAAAGAAGAATATATGTCTACCATTAGATTTATGTTAGTTAGATTAGCTCAAGAGTTAGGTTAGGTTAGTGGATAAACTAAACATAGGGGCATATGTGTAAAATGGAGCCATTGTTTAGGGTTTCATGAGTAATTCACGATTATGGAGAGTTATGTACAATATATTGAAAGCATATATGATTATGGTGTAACAATACCTTCATTTTTTCGTATTTTTGCTATGTTATAATGCCTTTTTTATTGGTAAATTTTCTACGTATCGGTGACAGAAGGAAAGTATTACAAAAATACAAAACTGGAAAAATCTACCAATGGGTTACAACGAAAGTTGAAAGTGAATAATCTTGGGAATAATGTAATCCGAGGAATTACATTCTCTCCCATTAAGTTGTAACAATTACAATATCCTCGATGATGGTAGAGGAGATGCAACATGAATCATAGATGAGGCCCTATATCAATCTTTGGTTATGCTCCCTCTATAGTGCCCAAATGGTGGGCGCAATTGCATAACATAGTCAGCAACCTGTCCCAGCCCATAACACAGAGAGACTTTACTCACAGTATGGAGTCCATTAAAAGAAGGCAAAGGAGGAAAGAGGGATAATCTTAACATACCTCCAAACTGTATAGTATGTGAGAACTATCATTCTAAAGCATTGATTGTCTTGCCCTTCAAAACATTTCTCACAAGCAACAGGGTGAGTACACGTAAATCACAATATTAGCTAGGAGGTTTGTGGTCGGAAGGCGGTTCATGATCACCTGGTAGAGAATGTAGGAGTTTTTGATTAACTGAATATCACTGGGGTCTAGATGTCTCACATAAGGTGGAGACAAAAGTCGTTGCGGCGACCCTCGGTAATTCCCGATTAAGTCAACAATCAACCCACAATAACAATCAAACAATGAGAAGCAAGTGTGGAGTCAAAATTTATTATAACTCTACAATAAGTGTGTATAGTGTGCAAGTATGTGTAGAGTGTCAAACACAGGGAGCAAGCAAGATAGATCAAGGCCAAAAATGCACAAAATATGAATGTGATCAAATGCCTACAAACATGCAAATTTTTATGGGTTTTTTATTTTTGATTTTTTTATTTATTTTTAATTTTATATTTTTGTATTTTGATTTTTTAATTTTATATTTTCTTTTTCAATAATAGAATATATACACAATATAAGAAAAAAAGGATAAGGTATTTATAACAGTAAATAAAAATACTAAAAAATCAGGAAATAATGTATTTTGAGGCTTTTTATAATTTTCTAGCGTTTTTATGATTTTTCTAGATTTTCCTAATTTTTTTGGTATTTTAAAGTAAAAAATATTGAAAACAGTAGATGAAATAAAAAGCTGGAACTAAAATGGAGAAATTAAATATCAAACAATAACAAAATTTCTCCAAATTAATTTTAAATAAAAGATAATAAAATAAGGAAAATTAAAAGACAAAAATTATATTTTTAGAAATTTTCTGGAATTTTTAAGATTTTTTAAAGATTTTAAGGGTTTTGTGATTTTTAGGAGTTTTCTTTTGAGATTTTTAATGATTTTTTGATAGAAGTTTAAACACACAATAATGCACATAATATATTTTTTTGGAATTTTTAAAGGAGTTTGTATAATTTTTAGGTATTTTATAATGCAAACAGTAGTAAAAATGCATACTTTTGAATTTTTATAAATATGAAAATGTAATAAAAATGCAAAACAAAAATATGACGATAAAGAACAAATAAACATAAGCTTAACTTGATTTTTTGGTGATTTTTAGAAATTTATAGATGCATTAAAAATAGAAACAACAAAGAGGAATTACACCACTAGCAAGGGCATATATGTAAATATCCAAACATCCAGGGGCCAATGTGTAATTTTCCACAAAAATTATACCTAATAAATATATTTCCAGGATCAAATACAAATTTTAAAACCCGCAAGGGTATGCCTGTAAAAATCCCAACCCCGTACGTGCTATGCACGCGCCTGGAAGGACCTAAATGTAATATACAAAAATCCCAAGGTCTGACATGCAAGTTATCCAAAAATAATACACATTACAAAATATTTCCTGGACTAAAGCGAAATAAATAAACCCGCAGGGGGTCCTATGCAAAATCACCACCCCCTCACACGCACGGGTCACGTAAGGTGACGTGGACAGGACCTATGTGCAATCAATGAAAGTTTGGGGGCCTAGATGCAAATATTACAAAATATTTAAACTACACATGAAAGTTTATGGACTAAAGATTAAATAAAAAAACGCTAAGGGTAGAAGATGCAAAATACCCAAAGCTAAGCGATCCAACGGCGGGGGAGATGCCACTTGACACGTGGCGCGTGACGAACGACCGATGACGCTTTGGTGATGAGCGGCTGCGATCAGATATTGTGAATGATGGACGGTTGGAGCTGGCCAAGATCGAACGACTGCTGTGCACCTGGAGCCCCGGCCTCGATCCGACGGTGCTGGGGGGCGGAGCAAAAACAGGGAAGCAACGCTGGCGAGGCGAGCTTCCCTTTGCTCGAGCTCCGTCCTCCGGTGGTCTCTGGGCTCCAAAAATCGGCCTGGCGACTCCTGCGGTCTTCCTCTTCCTTCTGGTGGCTCCAGAACACCTCGACGACGGCCGAGGTTCTCGCGCGGAGGTGGCAGAGCTGGGTGGCTTCGCGGATGTCCGACGAGCGTCAAAACGAGCCCTAGGATCGAGTCAAAGTCCTTTGACCTACAAAAAGGGTTGAAAGGGTCCAGGGCAAATTGCATGGACCCCGCGGTGGCGAAATGGGTGCGAGAGGCAACGACGCAGGGTGGTGGCCGGAGGTGCACTCCGGCGGGGTACGTGTGTAGGGTGATTCGTTGGATGAAATGCGATGATTCTTGAAGGGAAATGATCCTAAGGGTACGCGTAATATGTGCGAAAGAAAAGGGGGAAGAAGGTGGCTGCCTTGATGGTCGGAACCAGAGGGAAGTACCTCGACACCGGCGGAAGGCGGAGGTGATTGGAGCAGCCTCGATGCTCGCTCGGCCAGCCCGAAGCTCAGCGAAGGAAGCTGTCACCTTCCTCTGTCGATTGGGCACAAAAAGGGGATCGGAGCTTGTGCAAGAGGGGTTCAAAATTCAAAAGGGGAAGAAGGTGTGTATTTGTATGGTTGACGAGTAGGCGAGGAAGAACGAGGCACTGCAGGTGGATCAGAGATTCGAAGTCAAAGGAATCACCTAGGCGTGATTCCTCATTGTTCAAGGAAGAAAAGTCAAGAAGGAACTTGCGCGAAATAATCTAAGTTCTATCCTCGAAAAAATCGCAAAGACGGGGGTCAAACGAGGTCTGACACGGGCACATGGGGGAAGGACAACCAGTTGACTGAGGTCAACTTGGACTGTCACCTGGTTGGTCCACGTGGACCAACCAGGAAAAATCCCTGGAAAATGATTAGAAAAATCAATTAAAATTAGTAAATGAATTTATTATTTTTAGGTTATAAATGAAAAATACTTGTTATTTTATGAAGTATTTTATCTGATTTTTAATTATTTTTATGAGTTACAAAAATACAAGTTACCTTTTATGACCTATATAGGTACATATATCTATATATTTTATTATTTTATTTTTATTTTGTGTATTTAATTTATTTATTTTGATTTAATATTTTATAAATTTATAGAATATTTTTATACACTTAAATATATTTTTATTTTATTTTTCTGAGGTATTTTGTACACTTAATAAAATAAAAATATGAATTATATAGGTATATATACAGGCGTTATGCCTATGTATTATATACACATTTTTTTTGTATTTTCTTTAGTTTTTATTCTGATTTTAATGCACATATTTATTATAAATAATATTTGAAAAATTATAAAAATATAAAATTTTAAAATAATGAATAAATATTAAAAATGAATATTTTAATCTGTATAAGTATACAATATGGGTCCAAAACTCAACTTTCAAACCGTAGCTCCGCCAAACGCGAAACCACCTTCATTAAATAGCTTATTTAAAATTATATACAACTAAAGGTGAGTTTGATGCGTTTCGAGCTTTTATTAGGGAGATACAGGTCTGGGAAGTTGGGATTCTGGAATTTTATTCAAATCATATCTTTTTATCTATACATTATTTTTGTATGAACTCAATTTTGTATTTTTCTTTATTTAATTATCTAAAACTTTCATGTACAAAGTTTCTTTATTTGAGGTACAAAAAGTAGAACTAAAAATAGGTCCCAAAATGTATAAAGAATGAAATAAAAACAAAGGTATTTTTATTGTATTTAGACCCTTATCTCTCCCTACTTTATTCCTTGTTGACCTGACCATCAAGATGCCCAGGTCTCGGGGTTTCAGGTCATAAAATATTTACAATATTTTATTCTTTTTCTTTTCTTTTCATTGTTCTATAACTTTGGCTTTAAAAACAATATTTTATACACTATTTTCATGCACATGCATGGATGCTAAGATGCTGGAATTAAGGGAATTTACAAGCATTTGCCAAGGTTTTTGAGGCCAAAATGATAGAATAAAGATGATGAAATGTGGATTCATCATCCCCCTATACTTTGCCTTTGCTAGTCCCCAGCAAACACTTATGCAATAAGTGCAGAAAACAAAGAAAAGAAAAAGAAGAAAGTGGATTTAGTTTAATTATCAAACTTGTCTTCACAAAATCAAAGTTTGGAGCTTAAGTCGGACCTCTGGAACTTTAGTACGGGCGGAACCTTAATGAGAACCAGATTTGAAATCCAACAATCCCTAAGAATCCCAAAACTCTGCCCAAGTTTCCTCAATAGCCCGGTCAGAAATATCTCAATTCATACGCAAACCCTTACGACTATGAATCTGACTCGTACAGTATAAGTGATTGTGGCTCTCCCCAACTAGAATGACAAAGAGACTGACTTCTCCAGCATGACAACCCAATGATTCCCCAATCCAATAACTCCTTCCTCGAGGAGCGGGGTATTCCCTTCTAAGTTCAAGTGGCAACCAGCTCAAGAGGAGGGGGTGAAGAGAAGAATGGACGGTAGCCAGTGTAGCTACCTATCCTAGGATGCAAGACCAGTGTAGTCAAGTCATCCAGTTGCAGGCTCACATATTTGACTTTGGAACTCAAGCTTGCTTATTTTCTGTACAACATATTCACATACTTTTACATGCATTTTATTTTTGTACATGCCTGTCCATTTTTTTTGAAATACTATATACAACAACATTTACATATGGAGTTTTTCCTCTTGAGCCAGTATACTATCCCTCTTTTGAAGCTTTATTGCAACCCACACTCTCATATCTTTAGAATTCCTCATCACTGGACGGGTTGGGGTGCACTTCCCTCCCTAGAGGAGGACAAGTGTTTCCACTTGTGTGCGTCTCATACCGGTAAATCCAATCCCCTCACCACTCCAACTGAGTTGAGCCATGTGGAAGGTGCAGGTGTCCAAGTTAGGTCATTATCAAAAAGATTCGTGCGTGTGCTCCTTTTTGTACTTCAAATAAAGAAACTTTGTACATGAAAGTTTTACATACAGATTTCATTGGGGTGTTCCCTACTTGCGACGCGTTGCATCGCCCGAATGCAATGAAAAATAAGCAAGGGCCTCTACATCGCAGCTTGGATGTAGTTCAAAATTTGCAAGGGTTCCCGCATGAGGAACACATGCAGGTAATTAAGCTAGTTCCGCTGCATCACCGCCCGGATGCAGTCCAAAATTTACAAGGGTTCTCGCATAATGGACGCATGCGAGTAAAAAAGTTAGTCCAAAAGAAATCGCAACAGAAGTTACGGATTGGTAGTTGGAATATTGGCACTTTAACTGGAAAGTTGATGGAGATAGTGGATACGATGGAAAGAAGGAAGATTCATATATTGTGTCTTCAAGAGACTAAATGGGTTGGAGAGAAAGCAATGGAGATTGAGAAGACATGCTTTAAACTTTGGTATTCAGGTAAAGATAAGGGTAGAAACGGTGTTGGAGTAGTTGTTCATAAGGATTTGAAGGATTGTGTGGTTGAGGTGAAAAGATTCGGGGATCGAATTATTTTGCTAAAATTGGTGCTTGAAGAAGAAATTTTGAATATCATCTCAGTTTATGCACCGCAAATTGGTTTAGATGAAAGGACTAAACAAGCTTTTTGGGAGGATTTGGATAAGAGTCTACAAGGAATCCCACAAAGAGAGATGATTTGCATCGGTGGAGATTTTAATGGACATGTGGGAAAAGATGCTTCAGGGTATGCTAGTGTTCATGGAGGACATGGTTTTGGAGATAGAAATGAAGAGGGAAAATCCATCCTGGATTTTGCATCGTCATATGATCTTTAATAGAAAACACTCTCTTCAAGAAGAGGGAGGAACATTTAATTACTTATAAGAGTGGGCCAACTAGAACACAAATAGATTACTTTGCATTGAGGAGAAGAGATCGGTTGTGTTGTAAAGACTGCAAAGTAATCCCAGGAGAGAGTTTGACAACCCAACATCGTTTGTTAGTCTTGGATGTACAAATGAAAGGGCTGGTAAAGAAAAGGAGGGTTTCTAAGATAACTAGAACTAGATGGTGGAATCTTCCACTGAAGCAAGCGAGCTTCACGGATAAGGTTTTAGAAGACTTATCTTGGGATTGCAGCGGTAGTGCAAACGAGATGTGGGAGGCAGTAGCATCTTGTATCCGAAAGGTAGCCAAAGAGATGCTAGGTGAGTCAAAGGGAGGAGCTCCAGGTCAAAAGGAGGCTTGGTGGTGGAGTGAAGGGGTGCAAGAGAAGCTAAAAATAAAAAGAGCTTGCTTTAAAGCTATGTCTAAGGATAAAACAAAGGAAACTGTCACAAACTACAAAATAGCGAAGAAGGAAGCAAAGAAGGCCGTAAGCGAAGCTAAGTCAAAAGCTTATGAAGTTTTGTATAAAAATCTTGACTCTAAGGTGGGACAGAAGGATAAATTCAGGTTGGCCAAAGCACAAGGGAAAGAAAGACCAAAGACCTTTCTCAAGTAAGATGCATTAAGGACGAGGAAGGTCATGTGCTTGTTACTCAGAAGGATATAAAGACTAGGTGGGAGCAGTACTTACATAAACTTTTCATTGGGGAAGGAAATAGAGAGATCACTTTGGGTGATCTAGCTTGTAGTGAAAGTTACTTGAGTCGTGCAAGCTATAGACGGATACAAAGAAAGGAAGTAGAGGATGCTTTGAAGGTTATGAGACTCGGGAAAGGTGTAGGACCGGATGACATCCATGTAGAAGTATGGATAGTTTTAGGTGAGCGTGGTTTGACTTGTCTTACGAATCTATTCAATGTTATTTGGCGAAGCAAGAAAATGCCTGAAGATTGGAGGAGGAGTATCGTGGTGCCTCTTTATAAGAATAAAGGAGACATTCAAAATTGTTCAAATTATAGAGGTATCAAGATGATGAGTCACACTATGAAAATTTGGGAACGTGTGATCGAAAGAAGGTTGAGGCAAGTTTCCAATGTAAAAGAAAACCAATTCGGATTCATGCCAGGTCGCTCGACTTTTGAAGCCATCCATTTGCTGAGGAGAACAATGGAGATTTATAGAGCTAAAAGGAAGAACCTCCACATGATCTTTGTTGATTTGGAGAAGGCTTATGATTCTATCCCACGAGAGATATTGTGGAGAGTGTTGGAGAAGAGTCAGGTACCTGCCCTATACATTAACCTCATAAAGGATATGTATGATAGGGCTTTATCGTGTGTAAGGACCCCGTCTGGGAAGACTGGGTATTTTGACATCAACATTGGTTTACATCAAGGTTCTGCTTTGAGTCCATTTCTTTTTAATTTGATTATGGACGAGTTGACAAGTCACATCCATGATGAGTTACCTTGGTGTATGTTATTTGCTGATGATATTATGTTAATTGACGAGACTAGAGATGGAGTAAATGAGAAGCTTGAGGTCTGGAGACATGAGTTGGAGACTAAAGGATTTCGTATAAGTAGTGCTAAGACGGAATATATGGAGTGCACCTTTGATGGAAGCAATGGTGAAGGAATTGAGGTGAAGATTGGTGACGATAACATTCAGAAGAGAGATTCCTTTAGATATATGGGATCTATTCTACAACATGATGGGGAAATTGATGGAGATGTTACTAATAGAATAAATGCCGGCTGGCTAAAGTGGAGAGGAGCCTCTGCTGTTCTTTGTGATAAGAAATTTCCTTTAAAATTTAAAGGAAAGTTTTACAAAGCAGCCGTGAGACCTGCTATGCTTTATGGATCCGAATGTTGGCCTGTGAACCATAAACATGTGCAAAGAATGAATGTAGCAGAACTGAAAATGTTAAGGTGGATGTGTGGACACACACGTAAAGATCGGATTCGGAATGATGTAATCAGAAAGAAAGTTGGTGTAGCTCCGATCGAGGATAAGATGCGAGAAAATCGCTTAAGATGGTTTGGACATTTGCAAAGAAGATCAATTGATGCACCAGTTAGGAGATGCGAGTGTTGGGATGTTGAGCCGGCTAAGAGAGGGCGAGGACGGACCAAGAAGTATTGGAAAGAGACCATACGAAGGGATCTTAGTTTTGTGGATATAAGCCTGGGATTGACTCAAGATAGATATGAATGGAGGCGAAGAATCCATGTAGCCGACACTAATTAATTGTGGGAAAATGCTTTGTTGTTGTTGTTGTTAGGCAGTCAAGAATCCATTGAACCAAGTCTCGTGATCCTCAAATAATTAAGTCAACTAAGACCTGAAGTACCTCAATTCCAGCTCCTATAAGGTTACTGTTATTAGGTAGCTTTTAAGGTCCACCCAAGCTCCAGTCTCTGGATTTTACTTCGACTTGTTCAACCATCAAACTCAATCCGAAAAATGCTAATGATATGCAAATGATATGCAGAATGCAAAAAATATTTTTGTGATGCAGTTTTCAATGATTTTGAACTTTTTATGGATTTTTGAAAAGATGATGATGCATATGAATTTTTTGTATTTTTCAAAAGATTTTTCAAAATGTTTTTGGTATTTTAATTTTGCAAATGTTTTTGGAATTTTTCAAAGCAAAAAGACTTTGGCTAAAAGCTAGGTTAAAATATTTACACGGGGATGCATCTTATATTTACAAGAATTAGATTTTAAGAATTTACAAAGGGTAAGTGATCAATTTTATAGGTATATTCATAATGGATTTTTGGTGTGATGTATGTATTCCTCAAACTTATTTGACACAGGTTTTTCAAACAATTTTGAAAACTCTATTCCAAAATAATTTTTACAAACTGCTTTTACAAACATGTACACGCATTTGAAAATCATTTTGCAAAGGTTTTTCAAACAGTATAGATAGATTTTTCAAAATATTTTTACAACCAGTTTTCAAAACATTTGCAAATCATTTTTCAAACAATTTACTTTATACAAAGAAAATAATTTTTACAGATAACACATTTTTACTAAGGTTGAAAACATGTAACAAAATATTTTCCAAATAGTTTTCAAAAGATTATCACAAAGATTTTCAACCTATTTTTCAAACATTTTGCAAAAAATATTTTCACCTGATTTATTGATCAGTAAGTACAAAAGGAATTTGAGGAATAATCAACATCTTTCTATTAGGGTTTTTAATGAATTTTAAAGAATTATTAGCCATACTTATTACAACAATACGAAAGTACGAGTTATGGCTAAAGTATATACATAGTATATACGACCCTCTATACTTAGCGTGAGTTATGTCCTCATAGATCAGAGATAAAAAAGAAGACATAACTCGTACTGAGTATAGACAAGTCTAATAAATAAATAAGGAAATAAGAGATGAATGAATGAATGAGAAGTTGACCGTCCCCCTATACTTAGGATCAAATAATCCTAAGTATAGCAGACTATACACAAAGCAGGGAGGGTCAAGGGTGGGAATGAACAAATCGTACTCAGACTGTCTCCCCCTATACTTAGGGTGAGATATCCCTAAGTATAGACAAGAAGAGGAGACAATGGAGAGGATCTAAATAAATGAAAGCTCAGGGTGCACACCCTCTATACTTAGGACAAAGTACGTCCTAAGTATAGAAGACTTCCAACAAGGGGCGACACCTTTCTGATACAAAAAGAAGATGGAAAAGGAAAAGAAGAAAAGAAGAAAGAAGAAAAGAATAGATCACAGCTCAATGTGTGTACCCCCTATACTTAGGACAAGATACGTCCTAAGTATAGCAAAATCATGAGATGAAGACGGGGTAGCAGACATAACGGAAGAATGAATGAATGATATGGACATATGGATCTATACAGCAGAAGATGGAAGTGATGACCATGTATGAGATGCAAATGATATGAGTCAAATAGCACATCTCATACCAGAAGAATGGGGGCAACGTCAACGGTCGACGGATCATGATCTAGATATAGCTTCAGGCGCTGACCGTTAACACGGAAGGTAGAGGAAGATGACAACTCAGATATATCAATACTACCATTGTCATGTACCTTCCTGACCACATACGGACCTTTCTACTTACTCTGTAATTTCCCTAGAAATAATTTCAGCCTAGAATCAAACAACCATACGCACTGATCGGACTCAAATTATTTATGGCTGATATGAGAATCGTGCCATGTCTTCACTTTTTCCTTATACTGTAGGCTGCTAGCAAAGGCTGTATCTCTCAACTCCTCCAGGGCTGCCAACTCTGCCTTCCTCTGTTCTCCTATACTCTCGGGATCCAATAATAACTCTATAACTGCCCATAGTGACTTGTGCTTGATTTCCACTGGCAAATGGCACGGCTTGCCATAGACGAGATGAAAGGGAGATGTCCCCAATGGTGTCTTGAAGGAAGTCCGATAGGCCCACAAGATCAAGTCCAAAAGATGTGACCAATCCTTTCGGTCTGGGCAGACAACCTTCTGTAAGATAGTCTTGATCTCCCTATTCGAAACCTCAGCAAGACCATTAGTCTGAGGGTGATATGGCGTGGCGACACGATGGTCAATGCTGAACTCGTCTGCAAGGGCCTTGACCTTGTCGTTAATAAAGTGAGACCCCCGTCTGAAATCAGAACTCTAGGTACCCCGAACCGTGAAATAATATTTTTCCTCAAAAAATGACACACGGTCTTAGCATCTACGGCTCGGGCGGGGATGGCCTCAACTCATCGGCTCACATAATCCCCAGCAAGCAAAATGTACTCAAACCCCTGACTCTTAGGAAATGGGCCCATGAAATCAATACCCCACACGTCAAAAACCTCACAAAAGTGAATGGACTGCATGTGCATCATGTCTCTATATCCGCAAGTACCCATCTTCTGACAGTCGGTACATCTCTTCACGAACTCATCAGAATCCTTGAAGAGAGTAGGCCACCAAAGGCCGGATTGGAGCACCTTCTGTGTTTTCCGTCTCCCAGAATGATGTCCTCCTGCCTCAAGCTTGTGGCAGTAGGTGAGAACGCTATGCTGCTCTTCTTGAGGAATGCACCTCCTCTAGATACTATCCCCTCCTTCATGATAAAGGAAGGGATCCTCCCAATGGTAAAACTTGGCCTTCGCAAGGAAGGTCTCAAGTTTGTGCCTGGGCCAACCTTGTGGCACCGTCTTGGTAAAAAGATAGTTTACAATGTCGGCGTACCATGGGAGCGAGGTGATAGCCAAGATCGCCTCATCTGGAAACGTCTCAGTAATAGGTGCGCTAGGCTCAGATTCCTCAAGGTTCTTTAAGCGGGAGAGATGATCCGCCACCACATTCTTAACTTCAGGCTTATCCTTAATCTCAATGTCAAAGTCCTGGAGCAGAAGGATCCATCTGGTAAGGCGATCTTTGGCATCCTTCTTGGCCATGAGGTATCGGATGGCGGTGTGATCTGTAAAGATAGTCATTCTAGATCCGAGAATATATGATCGGTACTTATCCAAATCAAAGACTACGGCTAGCATCTCCTTCTCTATCACAGTGTAATTCCGCTGAGCGGCATCCAAAGTCCGGCTAGCGTAGTGAATGACATACGACAATCCATCCCTCCTTTGTCCAAGCATAGCCCCAACGACAAAATCAGAAGCATCCGTCATGATCTCAAATGGAAGAGACCAATCGGGTGGCTGAAGAACAGGAGCCATGACAACCATATTCTTAAGAGTCTCAAAGAACGTAAGACACTTATCATCTACAATGAACTCGGTGTCTTTCGTTAGCAAATCAGTGAGCGGTCGGGCAATACGACTGAAGTCTTGAATGAACCGTCGATAGAAACCGACATGCCCCAGAAAAGACCGCAACTGGCGCAGATTGGAAGGTGGATTGAGTTTTCTAATGATATCTACCTTGGCTGGATCGACCTCCATGCCCTTGTTGGAGATGATATGACCAAGGACCATCCCCTGAGTCACCATAAAGTGACTCTTCTCCTAAGACAAGACAAGGTTGACCTTTATGCAGCGTTGAAGCACACGGTCTAAGCAGTCAAGACAAGCATCAAACCCATCGCCATAGACTGAGAAGTCATCCATGAAGACCTCTAAACAGTCACCCACCATGTCCGAGAAAATGGACAGCATGCACCTTTGGAATGTCGCCGGGGCGTTACATAAACCAAAGGACATCCGTATGAAAGCATACGTCCCAAACGGACATGTGAATGTCGTTTTTTCCTGATCTTCTGGCACAATGGCCACTTGATTGTAACCGGAGTACCCATCAAGAAAATAATAGTGACTCTTCCCAGCTAGCCTCTCGATAATCTAATCAATAAATGGCAGTGGGAAATGATCCTTCTTGGTGGCCTGATTCAATCGTCTATAGTCCACACAGACCCTCCAAGAAGTGGGTACCTGGGTAGCTATCTCCTCTCCAGACTCACTCACAACTGTAGTGATACCCGTCTTCTTGGGTACCACATGTAATCGACTAACCCACTTGGAGTGGGAGATGGGGTAGATAAAATCGGCGCTCCACCACTTTGATATTTCCTTCATGACCACATCTCGAAGATTCGGGTTCAACCGTCGCTGGAACTCACGCGAGGGCTTAGCGTCCTCTTCAAGATAGATGTGGTGGGAGCACAGAGCCGGACTAATCCCCTGGAGATCAGCTATACTCCATCCTATCACCTTGCGGTTTCTTTCAAGAACCTCCATCAGACAAGATTCTTGCTCTCCAGTCAAACCTGCTGAGATAATGACTGGGTGCATATCTGGCTCACCCGCAAGGAATCTATACTTCAGCGACTGCGGCAAGGGCTTCAATTCTGGACAACTGGGAGGTGGTATATCTGGCTTCTGATATGTCTGTGTGAAGGCTACCAGGTCTGCATGTGAGAACTCTCGCTGTGCATGAAAATCTGACGAAGGGAACCCTGCTGAATCATCTATGAACTGTCCTAGCTGTCGGCTCAGAAGGAATCAGACACAACAAATACTCATCAAAATCATCCCAATTGATGTCTGAATTCGAGAGATCTGAACAATAAGAACAAGAATGAAATTTCGCATCACCACTCATCACGGAACTGTCAGCCTCAAAGGTGTCCTCATCCAGGGGTGTGCTCTCCAGGCTCTCAACTGCCATAAGTTGTAAAAAGAGTGAATCTGCAGGCAAGGCGAAGGTCTGTGCTAATGGATCTGTCCAAAAGGATTCATCATCTGTCATCATAAAATCACACTCCTGGTGGACATCTTGCTCGTCCTCTGTCATCTGCGCGGTATCACTGGACTGCTCTGAGCATGCTGATTCTCTCGCTCTGGTCTCCTCGATCGTCTCTATTTGTATACTCTCGCCCTCTACGCGAAAGCATACCTTCCCACTATCATGGTCGGTCACCGCCTTGGTAGTGGCCAAGAATGGACGCCCGAATATGATGGGGGTATCTATTACCGACTCAGGGATCTCCATGTCCAATACAACAAAGTCCACAGGGAATTGCAGGCCCTGAATGGTAACGACCATGTCTCTCAACAACCCCTTCGGCCTCTTAGTCGACCTATCAGCAAACTGAAGGACTGTTTTGCTCCTAAGAAGAGGACCAAACTCGAATAGTCCGAGTAAGGCTGTCGGAAGGAAGTTGATAGAAGAGTCGTTGTCTAATAGAGTACGATCGAATTGCTGCTCCTGAATCTCACATCTGACATAGGGAGCTCCTGCATCAGGTCTCTTGGCTGGTAATCGGTTCTGAATGGCACAACAAGTAGAATGTGTGAGCACATGGATCTTATCTCTGTGGTTCCTCCTCTTCTTGCGGACTGTAGTCTTCTCTCTCAAGCTCTTTTGAAAGAGGGGGATGTGCTCAAGTGCTTCCTGTAGAGTCAGCTGGATCTGGAATCTATCAATCATCTGGTTGCTAAACTCTACCTGTTGAGTCTTTTTTGGATTTTCTCTTTTATTCCCCTTCGCTAAGCGGAGTGCTTGAGGGAAGGGGATGGAAGGGGCCTCCTTAGATGGAGGACTAGGAAGAGGTTCCTGTGCCTGTGAAGGAATAGAATCCATACAATGATCATCATGCAACACATATGGACCTGAAGTGGATACATAAACCTTTCCTTTATTAATTTTTTTGTTCTTTTTGTTGTTACCGCAGTCCTGAGATACAAAAGGTGGCAACGCAACATGTGGGAGCTCAACAAAAGTAGAAGTGGTGGCCTCAGTACCACCAACGACATCTGACTTTGCGGCATCAGCACCGCGTTCTGGCTCTGCATCAAGTAAAATGGTGGCCTCAGCACCACCATCTGCATCGGGTGTCGCGACGGCCTCAGCACCATCGTCATGATCTCCATCATTGGTGGCATCAGCACCACAATCATCATCATGATCATCAGTGGCATCCGCACCACTACTCTCCTCATCTTGCGCTCGTGGTTCCTCGTGTGGTTGTCGCTCAGATGAGGCACCGCCGGCTGGCATCCTACCGCTCCTAGTAGTCACAAAATCAGCATCACAAAAAGAAGACGTGTCACTCAAATAATCACTAGGAGAGGTATCCTCTGTGAACTGTACCTGCTTAGACTTCCTCTTCAGATTGTTCGGATTTGGCTCAATCTGTGTTGGTATGGCAGCCTTGCCCTTGATGATATCCCTCATCTCCTGTCGGAACTCATCCATTTCCCGCCGGAAGGATGCTTGCTCTTCAGAAAGCAAGCGGGCGAGGTCATCAAGTGCTAGGTTCTCAAAGGCAGGTGCCTGAGAACCGAAGGTGTTCCCTTGCTGGAAATGAGGCTGCTGCTGGTAATGGGGAGCCTGGGAGTATGTCTGGTGAGGCTGCTGATGCTGGCTCTACTGTTGTCCCTGGTATAAGGGACGAGGACCCTGCTGATACTGCTGGTGGGCATACTGGGGCTGCTGCTGCTGCTGGATGTTCTACAGATCTTGAGCGGGAGACTACTGCTGGGATGAAGTGCCACCAGTGGCCCAACGGAATTCAGGGTGATCACGATGAATCCCAGGCTGTTGTGGGTACCGGTCGTACCATATCCCATTGACTTTCATCAATGGTTCCTGCTCAACGGGTGGTGGTGGAAGAAGTGCCAGTGGCTGATCCGGCTGATAGACCACCATCTGAGTGTCCTGAGATGGCGGCGACAATGGGTAGTGATGTAGCTGCTGGACCGGCTCTGCCTGGATGTGATGGACCTGGCGGTATGTGGCAGAGGGTTGGGTTGAGTTGCTAATGCTCGAATTAGCCCGTGACCTGGGAGGCTGCTGAGTAGACGTTTGTGCCTCCTGGATGCAAAGAATCTGCGTCTTCAGGTCACTCATGGTCTTCGTCAAAAGGTCCATCTAGGCAAGACCTTGACTCTGCTTCTTCTCAAGTATCTCGATGCGGTCCCACTTCTCTGATATGATTCCCATGTCGGCAGCGGTGGATTCATCCTGAGCTGCGGCTGCTGACGGAGTGTGTGTACTAGCATCGATGCGTGCAATCTACTGGAATCCAACTGCCTGTGGTGGGAGCTTCGGTTGTGTGTAGACGCGAGCTTGGGCCATGACTGTAGAATTCTCTGCAATTCCCTCATAAATCTCCCAAACTGCGTTTTCTCCCTTGAAGAAGTAAGATCTACCACAAGAGGCATTTACAAGCCCCTGCAGCTCCGGTGTCGGCCCACAAAAGAAACTCTGAACTAAGTTGGGCTTGGATATGTCATGATGTAGACACCTGTCGATGAGCTCTCTGAATCGATCCCAAGCCTCATGGAACTGCTCATTCAGGACCATGGTGAAATTACTGATTATAGCTCGTGCTGCGTTGGTCTGGCCGAGTGGGTAGTACTTATTCAAGTACTCGGTCCAGAGCTGTGCCCAAGATGTGACGTACCTCCCTAGATGCTTCAGCCAATAGGCTGCTCTGTCAGCCAATGAGAATGGGAAGGCAATCATCTTGATTGTGTCCTCGTCCACCAGTCTGTCGTGGACAGTGCTGTAAATCATCTCAAACTCCTACAGATGGAGACGAGGCTCCTCGGTGGCTAGCCCATGAAACTTGGGCAACAACTGAATGGTCTGCGGACGGAGCTCAAAGTTCCAACAATGGGGGGAAGCTGAATCCATCAGTGAGTGAGGGTCGCGGCTGGGTTGTGCAACTGCCTCATAGTCATCAGCAACGGCCTCTCCTGGTTAGGTTCTCCTCCTCCACCTGCTGCTTCTGGTATATCTCGTCCACCGCCCTCAGGTCTGTCGTCTCTTCCCTCCCGCATCTGCGCTATCTCCCTCATGAGGTCACCCATGAATACTCCCTGGTCTCTGATTTGTCTCTGCATGGTCTCCAAGGATGCTAACAGTGAGTTGTTTATGGTATCTTGAACATATAGGAATGGTGGGGGTCTCTACTCATTTGGGTGTTCCTCTCTGCCGTCCATATATTGGGTCTCTGCAAAGGCAAAAGAACCCATCTCAGGTACCGTCAAATGTTCTGAGCTCTGTGCTGCACTAAACTCTGACACCACTTGACTGATGGAAGAAGAAGGGTGATCGAGGGGGAACAGGGTGGACGTAAACTCAGGCTCGGAGAGTGGGTCTGGACTCCCCGAAGTCGACCTAGATGAATAGGAAGGAGTGCTCGATAGCAGTGCCACCAGACGTGGCCTAAGGGTCTCCTTCCCATCATTTTGATATGGAAAAGGGCGGATGAGATCTGGAATGCAAACAAGATATGAAAGCAAACCCCCAATTCACCTACACAACTCTGAAGCTGATGACCGTGAAGGTTCGGTCGTTAATCTTGTCAATTTTAGTTAGGTGATCAATCAATCTATCAGAGCGATTAAGCGAGCTGCTGGGAACCCAACTCTCCTAGCCGACTGTCCCAATCCCAAATGAGATCTTTCCCAGCCAGTAGGAGTTGCGGACCATTTACCGGCTACCCGATCAACCCCGTCTGCTAAGGACTTCACTGTCCGCTTTACCGGTTACCGGATAGATTCTCACTGGAGAACGACTCACCAAGACCAGTAGTCAACTAAGATATCGGGCGTGGCTCTATCTTAATGTTCGGGTCACTATCTCGCTGCAGATAAATCAACCAATGAGGGGGTTACTCTCCCCAAGACAAATTTTTTGAAAGGATGAGGTGAGTTTTATGGTCAATTTTGCATTAACAGTCCCAATTTTATGATTTTTACTTAGTGTTTTTTCTGAAATAAAGACAACGCCTAACGAATTTTCCAATCTCCTGGTTATTTAAAGTCCAATAAAACGGGGGAGGAAGTCGGAAAAGTCGATGCACGATCGAACATAATGATGCATGCAGAGATAGAAATGCGTACCTTGCTCCAGCACTCTACATGCAGGGTGATCCGCGCATAAAATAAAAGACAAAAATTAAACTACCTATATGATGCACGAAGAAACCGGCCTTACACGAAAAATTCTACACGAAAAGAACAGTAGCTAAGTGGTCAACAAGAGGAGTCGGAGTCCGGTCTCTGATGCCGAACGGTGTCCGCCACAACAGATCCTGCCAGCGATGTATACGACCTCTAGCGGCACGTGACTCCTCAGGTGACCAAAATAGCTTTTTATTTTGTGAGTTATTAATTAGGTCCGCTTAACGATCTATAGGCACATGCAAAGGTATTAAGTATGGGATCCTAATTAATTGCGTCACAATCACAAGAAAATCCTAAGTCTAGGGGCCAAAACCTTCTTGAATCAAAAATAAAATAAAAGAAAAGCAAAGAAAACAGAACCGGCGAGAAATCCAAGCAAGTAGACGAGGCCCCCAAGGGAACAATCCCTCGGGCACTGGACCTCGTGAAATGTCGAAGTGTCTGAATGTCCTGTTTAGTTACAAATTAAGAGTCACTCTCTCTCACAAATAATTTCATAAGAATATTTGCAGAATAAAATGGAGCTACACTACAAAAACTCTAAGTCCTCCTCATGCAGGGGTAGTAGGCTTCACGTGGGTGTCTAGGCGCCTAGGAAAAGCCGCCTCCCTCGATCCGCGGTACCTCGCACAAAGACAACAAAGAAGGTGGTCAGATAGCTCAAAAATGTAAGTCAAATACAAGAGAAATAAGTGAAGCAATAGTGGCAAACAAATAATCACAATCAATCTCAAAATGATCTATACGCTGTTGCTTCCCAGCAACAACACCATTTGATTAACCGGATATCACTAGGGTCTAGATGTCTCACACAAGGCGGAGACAAAAGTCGTTGCGGCGACCCTCGGTAATTCCCGATTAAGTCAACAATCAACCCACAATAACAATCAAACAATGAGAAGCAAATGTGGAGTCAAAATTTATTATAACTCTACAATAAGTGTGTATAGTGTGCAAGTATGTGTAGTGTCCAACACAGGGAGCAAGCAAGATAGATCAAGGCCAAAAATGCACAAAATATGAATGTGATCAAATGCCTATAAACATGCAAATTTTTGTGGGTTTTTGTATTTTTTATTTTTTAATTATTTTTAATTTTATATTTTTGTATTTTGATTTTTAATTTTTTTAATTTTATATTTTCTTTTTTAATAATAAAATAAATACACAATATAAGAAAAAAAAGGATAAGGTATTAATAAAAGTAAACAAAAATACTCAAAAATTAGGAAATAATGTATTTTTGGCTTTTTATAATTTTCTAGTGTTTTTTTTATTTTTCTAGATTTTTTCTAATTTATTTGGTATTTTTAAAGTCAAAAATACTGAAAACAATAGATGAAAAAAAAGCCGGAATTAAATGGAGAAATAAAACATCAAAAAGTAACAAAATTTCTCCAAATTAATTTTAAATAAAAGATAATAAAATAAGGAAAATTCAGAGATAAAGATTATATTTTTAGGAATTTTTTGGAATTTTTAAATTTTTTTGAAGAGTTTAAGGGTTTTATGATTTTTAGGAGTCTTATTTTGAGTTTTTAATGATTTTTGGATAGAAGTTAAAACACATAAGAATGCATAAAAGATATTTTTTTGGAATTTTTAAAGGAGTTTTTATAATTTTTAGGTATTTTCTAATGCAAATAGTAGCAAAATTGCATATTTTTGAATTTTTATAAATATGAAAATGCAATAAAAATGCAAAAATATGGCGATGAATAACAACTAAACATGAGCTTAACTTGATTTTTTGGTGATTTTTAGAAATTTATAGATGCATTAAATAAATAGAAACAACAAACAGGAATTCCACTACAGACAAGGGCATATATGTAAATATCCAAACATCCAGGGGCCAACATGCAATTTTCCACAAAAATTATAACTAATAAATATATTTCCAGGGCCACATACAAATTTCAAAACCCGCAAGGGTATGCTTGTAAAAATCCCAACCCCGCACGTGCTATGCACGCGCCTGGGAAGGAACTAAATGCAATATACAAAAATCCCAGGGGCTGACATGCAAATTATCCAAAAATAATACACATTACAAAATATTTCCTGGACTAAAGTGAAATAAATAAACCTGTAGGAGGTCCTGTACAAAATCACCACCCCCTCACGTGCACGGGTCACGTGAGGTGACGTGGACAGGACCTATGTGCAAATAATAAAAGTTCAGGGGCCTAGATGCAAATATTACAAAATATTTAAACTACACATTAAAGTTTATGGACTAAAGATTAAATACAAAAACGCTAAGGGTAGAAGATGCAAAATACCCAAAGTTAAGCGATCCAACGGCGGGGGAGATGCCACTAGACACGTAGCGCATGACGAACGATCGATGACGCTTCGACGATGAGCGGCCACGATCAGATCTTGTGAGACGATCGACGGTCGGAGATGGCCAAGATCGAACGGTTGCTGTGCACTTGGAGGCCCATTCTCGATCCGACGGTGCTGGGGGCGGAGCAAGAACATGGAAGCAACGCCGGTGAGGCGAGCTTCCCCGAGCTCGAGCTCCATCCTCCGATGGTCTCTGGGCTCCAAAAATCGGTCGGGCGACTCCTGCGGTCTTCCTCTTCCTCCTGGTGGCTCCGAAACACCTCGGCGACGGCCGAGGTTCTGGCGCGGAGGTGGCGGAGCTGGGTGGCTTCGCGAATGTCCGGCGAGCGTCAAAACGAGCCCCAGGCTCGAGTCAAAGTCCTTTGACCCGCAAAAAGGGGTGAAAGGGTCCAGGGCAAATTGCCTGGACCCCACGGTGGCAAAATGGGTGCGAGAGTGATAATCGGGGAATTCCGAGGGTCATACAGTTTCACAAGGCAAAACCGCAGTCGGAGTATTGACCGCTCAAAAATCCCTAATTAGTCAACAATGAACCCACAATCAAATCAATCAAACAATGAAAAGTAGATGTGGAGTCAAATTTATTTTTAACTCTACATAAAAGATGTATAGGTGCAAGTATGTAGAGAGCGAACACAGGGAGAAAGGCAGGATAGATCGGGCTAAGTGCAAAATGCGATGTAATTGTGATCAATGTCTACAATGTGCAAATGTTTTTATGGGTTTTAATTTTTAATTTTTTTAATTTTAATTTTTTTAATTTTGTATTTTGATTTTTAATTTTCTGATTTTATATTTTCTTTTTATATTTTATATATTTTTGTTTTTATAAATATTGGAATATATATACAATATAAGAAATGAGGGGTTAGGGTATTTATAAAAATAAGTAAAAATGCTAAAAAATTAGAGAATAAAATATTCTTGGTCTTCTTATAATTTTTTACCATTTTTGTGATTTTTGGGGGTTTTTCATAATGTTTTTGGTATTTTTAAAAGTCAAAAAGAAGGAAAACAGTGAATAAACTTGCTGGCTGAAATCAAAATGGGAATGAAAAATACCAAATAGTATCAAAATTTTCCCAAATTAATTTTAAAATAAAGGAAATAAAACAGGGAAGCTACAACACTTGAGTTTGTATTTTTGTGATTTTTCTAGGATTTTTTAGAATTTTTTGAAGTTTTCAGGTGTTTTCTAAATTTTAAGGTTTTTGTTTTGAAATTTTTAATGATTTTTGGACTGACACCAAAAGACACTGAAATAGACAAAATATATTTTTTTTGGAATTTTTCAACAAGTTTTAATATTTTTTGGTATTTTCTAAGATAGACAGTAATGAAAATGCATGTTTTGGTTTTTAATAAATATTAAAATGCAATAAAATGCAAAATAAAAATATATGCATGGAAGTACAATGCAGCAGGAAGCTATATGATTTTTTTGGTATTTTTTAGATGTTTATGAATGCGTGAAATAATTAGAGGAAACAAAAAGAAAACTACAAGCTTGGTAGGGGTATTTCTGGAAATATGGCAAAGTATAGGGGTTTATGTGTAAAATTTCCACAAAATATATACTGGAATTCAAAACTCCTGGACCAAACACCAATAGCAAAAGCCGCAAGGGCCTTGTGGTAAAAAGCCCACCCACGTACATGCGACGCTCGCGCCTGGGGAGGACCTACTTGTAATTATCAGAAACCTAGGGGTGTAGTTGCAAAAATTCCAGAAATTATTTAACTGCGAATAAAACTTTAGGTACTAAAGACAAATACGACAAAGCCCAGGGGTGTGTCCTGCAAAAATGCCAAGTCACGTGCACAGATGCACGTGACCTAGCAGGGGGCAAAATGGAAATATTACAAACTACGGGGGCTTTGCTGCAAATGTTACAAAAATTAATAAAGGCAGATGAAAGTTTAGGTCTTAATTAATAAATACACAAAAACTCTGGGGAAAAAACGTAAAATACCCTCAGCTGGCGCAGATCGAGCGACTGTAGGCCGCCCACTTGAACACGTGTTGTGACGAGGTTGCGCGATACCCCTTCGCGTCCCAACGGTCTGGACTAGAACGTGCAACGATGATCGAACGGCTGAGATGCGATCAAATCCTGCGGTGGCTGCTCGCCTGGATGATCGGGGGGAATCCAATGGTATTGGGTTGACCAGGAAGAACACATGAAGAACATGAGCCTGGCGAGATTGGATCGGCCAGCACTCGAGCCTCCGTGCACCTGAATCTCCTCCGACGGCCTCTTCGTGCTCCTGCAGAGCTCCTGCGACTCCCAGGTGGATTAGATGGGGTCGAAGACCAAGGGATGGCCCTCCACCCCTCGAGGACGCTCCGGCAGACCTGGGAATGATCCTTGGTGATCCTTGAGGCCAAGTCGCCTCCTTCGGGTCCTGCAAATAGAGAGAAAGACGCAGCAGAAAGGGGGAAAACAAACCCGGCTTTTATTGGCGGAAGGGAGGCGTGTATGGAGTGGATGAGGGTCGCCGGAGCTCGAGAGCTCCAGCGGGGTGTCTGGTTGCGATTGACTGGGCGAAACGTGAAAGTGATGATATGAATCAAATGTATGGCTAAAGGAAAGTAAACAAAGCAAAAAAATGAAAAATAAATGGACCTCGAGGGTTAGAAACCCAAGGTAGAACCTCACGGCGGCGCGGCCGTCGGAGATGGTTGGAACTCGACTTAAGGTGCTCGCCGCACCTCGGCTGAAGCATATGGAGACTCCCCTGTCACCAGAGCTCAGCTCGACCTACACCCGGAGGGTTTTGGCACCCCAAAATCGGTTCAAAGAGGAAGGAGGGCGATTGGGGGTATTTTTGAATAGATGGTCGACGGGCGAGAAGAACGAGGCGATGGCGGGTGCTTCGATGCTCCAAAGATCTAAACAAGCCCTGGGCGTGTATCATGGGATATAGGGCTTGAAAAGTCATTAAGGATGAATCATGAAAATATGCATGGAACCGCCTCAAAAAAAGGGAGAAAACAAGTCAAAATGCACGTTCTGACACAACAATGGGAGTAGGTCAGACAGTTGACCGTGGTCAACTGTCAGACCAACCGGGTTGGTCCACGTGGACCAACCAGGAAAAATCCCTTAAAAATTCATTTTAAATAGTAAATGTTATTATTTTATTTAGGTTATTAAATAAAAAATGTTTATTAATGTATAATATTTTATTATGAATTTTTAATTATTTTTATGGGGTGTATAATTGCAAGTTACCAATTATGCTCTTTATATGTATAATATCTATATAATTTATTAATTTATTTTTATTTTGTGTTTTTATTTATTTATTTTTGTTTATTATTTTATAAAATTATAGAATACTTTTACACACTTAGAAATATTTTTAGTTTATTTTTATGAAGTGTTTTGGATATTTAATAAAATAAAAGTATAAAGTATACACGTATGAGTATAGGTATTGTACCTATGTATTCTATATACAAGTATTTTATTTTGAGTTTTTTTGTATTTTTATTCTGATTTTAATGTACAAATAAATTATAAATAATATTTACGAAATTATAAAGATATAAAATTATAAAAATAATGAATAAATAATAAATTGAATATTTTAATGTGTATAAGTGTACAATAGGGGTCCAAAACTCAACTTTCAAACCGTAGCTCCGCCAAATGAGAAACCACCGCCATTAAATAGCTTATTTTTAACTATATACAATTAAAGGTGAGTTTGATGCATTTGGAGCTTTCATTTGTGAGATACGGGTCTGGGAAGTTGGGATTCTGGATTTTTATTCAGACCATAACTTTTTATCTGTACATTATTTTTGAGTGAAATCAATTTTGTATTTTTATTTATTTAATTATCTACAACTTTCATGTTCACAGCTTCTTTACTTAATGTATCAAAAGTGGAACCAAAAATAGGTCCCACAATGAATAAAGAATGAAGAGAAAAACATTGGGAATTCTATTGGTATTCTGACCATTATCTCCCCTACTTTATTCCTTGTCGACCTATTCATCAAGATACCTAGGTCTCGGGGTTTCGGGTCATAAAATAATTACAATATTTTATTCCTTTTATTTTCTTTTATTTATTCTATAATTTTGGCTTTAATTAATGTATTTTATACACTATTTACATGCACATGCATGAATGCTAAGAAATGGAAATTAATGCTATTTACAAGCATTTACTAGGGTTTTTGAGGCCAAAATGATAGAATAAGGATGATGAAATGTGGATTCATCATCCCCCTATACTTTACCTTTGCTAGTCCCTAGCAAACACTTATGCAATAAGTGCAAAAAAGAAAAAGGCAGAAAAGAAAAAGAAGAACTTGGATTTAGTTTAATTATCAAACTTGTCTTCACTAAATCAAAGTTTAGAGCTTAAGTCGGACCTTTGGAATTTTAGTGCGGGCGGAACCTTAATGAGAACCAAATTTGAAATCCAACAGTCTTCAAGTACCCAAGTCTCCTCAATAGCCAGGTCAGAAATATCTCAATTCATATGCAAACCCTTACGACTATGAATCTGACTCGTACAATGTAAGTGATAGTGGCTCTCCCCGACTAGAATGACAA
This sequence comes from Ottelia alismoides, assembly GCA_037367405.1. Classification (NCBI taxonomy): domain Eukaryota; kingdom Viridiplantae; phylum Streptophyta; class Magnoliopsida; order Alismatales; family Hydrocharitaceae; genus Ottelia; species Ottelia alismoides. The sequence continues at coordinate 902,191 of JAZKJV010006723.1, forward strand.
AGAAATTGACTTCTCCATCATGACAACCCAATGATTCCCCAATCCAACAACTCCATCCTCGAGGAGCAGGGTATTCCCTTCTAAGTTCAAGTGGCAACCAGCTCAAGAGGAGGGGGTGAAGAGAAGAATGGACGGTAGCCAGTGTAGCTACCTATCCTAGGATGCAAGACCAGTGTAGTCAAGTCATCCAGCTGCAGGCTCATATATTTGACTTTGGAACTCAAGCTTGCTTATTGACTTTACAACATTTGTGCATACTTTGCAGGCATTTTATTTTTGTACATGCCTGACCTTTTTTTTGAAATACTATTCACAACAGCATTTACATAAGGAGTTTTTCCTCTTGAGCCAGTAGACTATCCCTCTTTTGAAGCTTTATCGCAACCCACACTCTCCTGTCTTTAGACTTCCTCATTACTGGACGGGTTGGGGTGCACTTCCCTCCCTAGAGGAGTACAAGTGTTTCCACTTGTGTGCGTCTCATACTGGCAAATCCAATCCCCTCACCACTCCAACTGAGTTGAGCCATGTGAAAGGTGCAGGTGTCCAAGTTAGGCCGTTATCAAAAAGAGTTGTGCGTGTGCTCTGAAATACTCTACTTAGGCAGTCAAGAATCCATTGAACTAAGTCTCGTGATCCTCAAAGAATTAAGTCAACTAGACCTGAAGTACCTCAAACCCAGTTCCTATAAAGTTCCTGTTATTAGGAAAATTTTAAGGTCCAATCAAGCTCCAATCTCCGGATTTTACTTAGACTTGTTCAACTATCAAACTCAATCCGAAAAGTACGAATGCTATGCAAATGATACGTAGAATGCAGAAAATATTTTTGTGATGCAATTTTCAAGATTTTGAACTTTTTATGGGTTTTTAAAAAGATGATGATGATGATGCATATGCATTTTTTTGTATTTTTCAAAAAGATTTTTCGAATGTTTTTGGATTTTTACTTTTACAAATGTTTTTGGGATTTTTCAAAACAAAGAGGTTTTGGCTAAAATCTGGGTTAAATATTTACAGGGAGTGCTTCTTATTTTTACAAGAAGTGGATTTTAAGAATTTACAAAGGCTAAGTGGTCAATTTTATAGGTATGCATTCCTCAAACTTATTTGACACAGATTTTTCAAACAATTTTGAAAACTATAGTCCAAAATATTTTTTACACACATTTTACAAACATGTACACATATTTGAAAATCATTTAGCAAAGGTTTTCCAAACAGTATATATAGATTTTTCAAATATTTTTGCAACCATTTTTCAAACCATTTGCAAATCATTTTTCAAATATTTTTATTTCACACAAAGAAAATAAGTTTTACAAACCAAAATGTTTTTATAAAGGTTGAAAACATGTAACAAAACATTTTCAAAATAGTTTTCAAAAGATTTTCACAAGGATTTTCAAACTATTTTTCAAACATGTTGCAAAAATATTTTCACCTGATTTATTAATCAGTATATACAAAAAAATTTGAGGAATGATCACATCTTTTTATTACGGATTTTAAAGAATTTTAAAGAATTATTAGCCATATTTATTAGTAAAATACGAAAGTACGAGTTATGGCTAAAGTATATACGTAGTATATACGACCCCCCTGTACTTAGCTTGAGCTATGTCCTCATAGATCAGAGAGAAAAGAGAAGACATAACTCGTACTAAGTATAGGCAAGCCTAAAGAATAGAAGAAATGAATGAATCAATGAGAAGTTGACCGTCCCCCCTATACTTAGGATCAAATAATCCTAAGTATAGCAGACTGTACTCAACGCAGGGAGGGTCAAGGGTGGGAATGAATAGATCGTACTCAGATTGTCTCCCCCTATACTTAGGGTAAGATAGCCCTAAGTATAGACAAGAAGAGGAGACAATGGAGAGGATCAAAGAATGGAGAAACTGGGGGTGCACACCCCCCCTATACTTAGGACAAAGTACATGGAAAACTGTCTACAAGGGGCGTCACCTTTTCGGTACAAAAAGAAGATAGAGAAGGAAAAGAAGAAAAGAAGAAAAGAGATCAGAAGATGAGAGAAGAGATCAGAGGATGTACACACCACTCCCCTATACTTAGGGTAAAAGAAGCCCTAAGTATAGGCAACAATAGGAGTGATGACACAGAACGAAGAAAGAACACTCGGCTCGTCCACCCCCTCCTATACGTAGGACAAAGTATGTCCTAAGCAAGGTAAACACGAGGATGGGTGGAGGAGCAATACGGAGGAGAGAACCGAGGTACACACAAAAGAATATACAACAGAGACAGATATACAAATGATCAAGAAGGGGAAAGCAAACCTTCTTGCGAGACCGCTGAGGGATAGATCTAGTGTGGTGCAAGTCGACATCGGGGTCCACAGTGGACGGAAGCCGATCAGGGTCGACACGGTGAAGGCCCTCAATGGAATCAAATCAAAAAGGGACGAACTGGTCAATGGAAGTAGTATGGCTGGGTTCGCTGATAACTGAGTAATTCTACAAGGGTCACTATGAATGATATAAATATGTTGTCGCTGAGGCGACCGCTCATAGAACAACCAAGTTAATCAGCCATTAACCCACAATAAAAGAATGAAGAAATTAAGTCCAAAAACGTGAATCAATATTTATTACTCTACCACAAGATGTACAGGGACTAAGTATGTAGAGGTCGAACCACAGGGAGCAATACAAAATGCAATAGCCTAAAATGTGCATGAACCACAGAGTCATCCATGTGTGAAGCCTATTTTTGTGGGTTTTTATATTTTATATTTTTTTAATTTTAATTTTCATAATATAATTAGGTAATATATATATATATAATTTATAGAATATAAATATATAAATATATATGTATACCCATAGAGGGTGAGTACATAGCATATAATACATACATTAAATACAGATATGTATAGGTAATAATAATAATTTTTTTATTTTTTTTTAATTTTATGATTTTATATATTAATAATTATGGATATATATATATCTATATTATTTTTTTATAGAGGAATATATATATATACACAAAGGGGAGAGATGGGGGATAAAATATTTATAAAAATATATAAAAACGCTCAAAAACATAGAAATAAAATCTTTTTGGGATTTTTATAATTTTTTACTATTTTGGTGATTATTGGGTATTTTTCAAATTGTTTTCGTATTTTTAAAAGATGAAATAAAAGAAAACAGGGAAATAGGTCCTTACCGTGAGTAAAGTAGGAATCAAAAATAGCAAACAGCCATAAAATCTTTCCACACTATTTTTCTTTGAGATAATAAAATATAGAAGAAATAGGAACTGAGTTTATATTTTTCTGATTTTTCTTTGATTTTATATTTTTTAGAAGTTTTTGGGTATTTTTGAGTTTTTAAGGTTTTTCTTTTGGGATTTTTAGGGATTTTTGGACTGACACTAAAATAGGTCAAAATACACACTAGGGATTTTTTTGGAATTTTTCGAGGACTTTTAATATTTTTTTGGAATTTTATAAGTTAGACAGTGAATAAAAGACATGTTTTTGATTTTTAATAAATACAAAAATACAACAAAATTAAAATCTAAAATTATGGCGTGTGAGAGCATGTTAACAGAAGCTTATATCCATTTTTGCAAGATTTTTCAAATTAAAAAGAGGCACAAAATAAATGGACAAAGCATTCAACAATATATGGCATGGCAGGGGTATTTTTGCAATTAAATATTTATCAGGGGCATCCATGCAAAAATTACAACAGAAATAAACATTTATTTTTATTTTCGGGGCCATTTTACAAATAACAAAACCCGACGGGGTTTAAGTGCAAAAATCACGCGCCTCATGTGGGTGTTGCACGTGAGGCGCGGAGGGACTCATTTGCAAATACATAAACTACAGGGGTCCTTCTGCAATTTTTACAAATTATTTACAATGGGGATTTTTATTTATAGAATTAAAACCTAAATACAAAAAGGCGGGGGGTTGTATTTGATATTTACCCCTAATAGGCGCGCGATCTGACGGTTGCCCTTCATCCACTTGCCACGCGTCGCGCTCTCGTCGGTCGATGACGGTTCGCAGATGACGGCTGAGATTAGATCAGCCTCGCTGATCAGACGGTTGATGCGATGCTTCATCTGACGGCGCTGGTTCGATCTGGGCCGACTCCTTTGATCTAACGGCGCTGGAGGTGCCTGGACGAACAAGGAAGAAGCTCGCCCCCGACGAGCTTCGATCGTGAAGCTTTGGCTTGCCCAGGCATCTCCCTCGCATCTGAAGTGCTCCGCTTGTAGCTGGTGACGTTCCACGTCGATTGATGGTCTCGTCATGGCTCCTGGAGGTCTGAATGGCTCGGACGAGGTCGATGAAGAACAAGACCTCCAGGAACCTCTTCCTGGCTTGAATCGAGCCCAGATGGGCTTCTTCCCTCGTTTGACCTGCATAGGAAGAACCGGGGGAGCGAGGGCTACCACCTCGACCCGGGGTTTTGAAGCTCTGCAGCGAAATGGAGTGAGGCGGAGGAGCTCCGACGAACGGCGGAGGTGGAGCTCCGATTCGCCAAGACCAGAAGTCCTGGGTTGAACGAAGATGGGCAATCGATGGAGAATACGACGGGGTTTGAAATGGGATGAATGTGGCGGTTGGACACATGCAGTATCACGGTGAAGAAGTCGCTGGAGCGGAGCTACGACGAACTTCGAATTTTTTGATTTTGAGCTACACCGATTAACTAAAGACTAAACTAACTACTGGAATTAAAAGCTGACATTAAAACCTAACTAAAAAGCGATAAAAGAGCAGCTCTTATACCTGGGGGCCACCAGGGAGCAGGGCGGACGCTGGAGCTCCGCCACGTCAAAATCCTCCTTCCTCCGGCCGATTCGAAGTGCTGGAACACCCCTCCTGTCACGAGGAACCTTCCAGGGACGAAATTGAGGCTTTTGGATGGATTAAAATTGGCCAAAATGAGGAAGGGAGCGGAGTTACTTATTCATAGATATTGGCATGATGCCTTATTGACCGGCGATTATTACTTAATCCAATGAATATCTAATTGATCTAAGAGTTCGGCGGGTATCAGTGATCATCCAAGATCATTTCTTGTTAAGGAAGCGAGCTCGATCGATTGATGAGATGCCCGTAAAAAATAGATGAAAACCGGGGAAAAGATGGTTCAGAGGCGCCAGAGCTTGGATGGGACAGTTGACCAGGCGGTCAACAAGGGCTGGCGCCCCATTGGTCCAGATCGGCCGCTAGAAGACAAAATAGGACCCCTTGATAGAAATTGATTTATTTAGCCTAGTAAATGATTTTATTAATTTTTTCTTATAAAATAAAAAATGTGTATTATTTCATGTAGTATTTATTTACGATTTTTATTGAATTTTTTGGAGTGTTTTATTATAGTTTTAATTTAATAATGTGTGTGTGTATGTATTTACATGTATTTTGTTTCTTTTAATTATTTATTTATTTATTTTATTTTATTATTTTATAGACTTATTTTATAAATTTATAATTTATTTTTGTGAGTATGTGGGTATTTTTATTCAATTTTTATGAGTTTATTTTCATTTTTAAATAAATAGGTATATGTATATGTAGGTTTACTTCTTGGTATTTTACCTATGTATTTTGTATACTTAATTTATTTAATGTATTTTCTTGATTTTTATTTTGGATTTACATTTTTAATGAGTTATGTATAATGTATACATTATTATAAAAATATAAAAGGATAAAAGCTCAAAAGAATAAAGTCCTTTTTATTTATATATAGAAGGATAACATAGGTATTTTGTCTATGAATTTTATAGACTTATTTTATTTTACAAATTCTTTTTGGTTTTCTTTTACTTTTAATATGTACATGCATTGTATATATTATTTACAAAATTCTAAAAATATAAATTTGTTACAATAATGAATAATGAATAACTGGAATATTTTAATCAATACTATATACAAGGAGGGCCAAAAACCTAACTTTTGCATATGGACTCCAAAAATTATGAAACCAATTTTTTTAAATAGTTATTGGAAAGCTATATACAATTAAAGGTGAATTTGGTGATTTGGAGTTTTTATTTGCAAGATATGGGTCTGTGAAGTTGAGATTTTGGCTTTTTATTCTGTGTATAAAATGTACACTGAGTATTATTTTTACACAAACTCAATTTTGTATTTTTATTTATATTATTATCTACAACTTTCATGTACAAAGTTTCTTTATTTGATGAATAAATAATTATGTACAAAATAGGTGTCAAAAATGCATAAATAAATGCATGAACAAATGAGGTACTTATTGTACACTAGCCCTTATCTCCCCCTACTTTATTCCTTGTCGACCAATTCCATGCTGGCCTTGGTCTCGGGGTTTGGGTCATAAAATATCTTCAATATTTTATTCCTTTTTCTTTTCTTCTCTTTATTCTATAATTTTGGCATTAAAAACCTTATTTTATGTCAATGAATGATGAATGCTATTATGTATAATTAGCTGCTATTTACATGCATTTGCTGGGGTTTTGGGGCCAAAATGATAGAATAAAGGTGATGAAATGGAGATTCATCACCCCCTATACCCCTAGCAAACACTTATGCAATAAGTACAAAAAGAATAAAGAAAAGAAAAAGGAGAATTAAAGAAAGATAGAGTGGTTAAGGGTGCTTTCAGTGCAATGCATGTCTTTATAAAATCTGAATTTGGAGCTCCTGTCAGACCTTGGGTGTAGATGTGTGTGGAACCTAGTCGGGAACCAGCTTTAAAAACAATAGCCTTCGATAGTCACAGAACTTGGTTCAACCCACCTCAATAGCCGGGTCAGAACTGGTCTACATCATACGCAAACCCTTATAACTATGAAGCTGACTTGTACACTGTAAGTGATAGTGGCTCTCCCCAATTGAAATGATAAAGGAACTGACTTCTCCAGAATGACAATCCAATGATTCCCCAATCCAACAGCTCTTTCCTCGAGGAGCAGGGTATTCCCTTCTAAGTTCAAGTGGCAACCAGCTCAAGAGGAGGGGGTGAAGATAAGAATGGACGGTAGCCAGTGTAGCTACCTATCCTAGGATGCAAGACCAGTGTAGTCAAGTCATCCAGTTGCAGGCTCACATATTTGACTTTGGAAAGCTTGCTTATTGGCTTTACAACATATGTACATACTTTGCAGGCATTTTATTTTTGTACTGGCCTGACCATTTTTTTTCACAATACTATGCACAGCAGCATTTACATAAGGAGTTTTTCCTCTCGAGCCAGTAGACTATCCCTCTTTTGAAGCTTTATCGCAACCCACAATCTCCTGTCTTTAGACCTCATGGCTATTGAACCAGGTTGGGGTGCACTTCCCTCCCTAGACGTATACGAATGTTTCCACCCGTGTGCGTCTCAGACTGGCAAATCCAACCCCCTCACCACTCCAACTGAGTTGAGCCAAGTGAAAGGTGCAAGTGTCCAAGTTAGGTCACGGTCGGCAAGAGTCATACGCGTGTCTCGAAAAGTTCTAGTTAGTCCACTGAGGTGACTTGAACCCAGCCCTGATTTCTCAAAGAATTAAGTCTGCATAGACCTGAAGTACCTTAAACCTAGTTCCCGTAAGGTTCCAGTGTAGTTAGGTGCGGTAAGGTCTAACCAAGCTCCAATTTGAGACTTTATTGGACTGATTCAATCATCAAGCTCACTCAAAAAGAATATGAATGGTATGCTTATGCTATGCATAATGAATGATGCAATTTTTCACAAAGAATTTAAAAGAATCAAAGAATGTTTTTATACAAAGAATTTTTGCAAATAAAAACTTGACACATACAAAAAGGTACGTACAATTATTTACACGGGCATGCCGCTTTATCTACAAACTGTATGGATTCTGAAAGACTTTACAGGTTTTAATGGCGTACTTTAATCAGCTTGTACAGAAAGAATTTTATGCATTTTATTTCTGATTTACAAGTCTTTGTATTAATGCTTTTATTCTTCAGCTCTAGTTTTGAAAATAATTTTGCAGACTATAGTATACGATAATTTTTGCAATCATTTACACACATTTGAAAACTATTTTTGCAAAGATTTCTCACACTATATGTACGTTTTTCACAATAGTTTTGACAAGCAATTTTCAAAACATTTGCACATAGGTTTTTCAAATCCTTTATTTCACACAAAGAAAAGTTTTGCAATCCAAACAATTTTACACTAGTTGAAAACATTTCACATAAACAATTCACACTATTTTTCAAATCCTACTGTATAGGTATTGAACCTGATTTATTAATCAGTATATACAAAAGAAGAAAAACTGTATTTGCTATACAATATGATTTTTATAAGTTTTATTTGTGATTATTCCTTATTTACGAATGAGAGATTTTTGTGTAGACTCCTCAGATTTATTCGAGAATCCTTTTCAAAAGATTTTTGAGAACTTTAGTCCAAAATAATTTTGCAAGCATGTACACGTATTTGAAAATGATTTTACACAGGATTTACACAGCATAGATAGGTTTTTCAAAACAATTTTGACAATCAAATTTTTGCAATCATTTGCACACTGATTTTCACACATTTTGATTTCACTCAAAGAAAATAAATTTTACACACAAAACTGATTTTTCAAAGGTTGAATCCTTGTACACACTATTTTCAAACAATTTTCACAAGATTTTTCAACGAAAACTTTCTTTCACAAAACATTTTTTTCTGACTTAATAATCAGTACAAATACAATGAGCCTGAGGAGCTCACAATCATCTTTTATTTTTATAGGACTACTTTTTTCATTATATTTTGTATTAAGGTTATATATTTTATTTTTCAGTATGAGTTATGGCTTATAGTATATACATAGTATATACGACCCCCCTATACTTAGCTTGAGCTATGTCCTCATAGGTCGAAAGGAAAAGCAAAGGCATAACTCGTACTGAGTATAGACAGATCTAAAGAATATAAACAAATGGAATCAATAAATGAGAAGTTGACCGTCCCCCCTATACTTAGGATCCAGTAATCCTAAGTATAGCAGACTGTACAAAAAGCAGGGAGGGTCAAGGGTGGGAATACACAGATCTTACTCAGATTATCTCCCCCTATACTTAGGGTAAGATACTCCTAAGTATAGACAAGAAGAGGAGACAATGGAGAGGATTGGAATGAAATGAAAAACTCGGGGTGCACATCCCCCCTATACTTAGGACAAAGTACGTCCTTAGTATAGAAAACTGTCTACAAGGACGGCACCTTTTTGATACAAAGAGAAAATAGAAAAGGAAAAGAAGAAAAGAAGAAAAGAAGAAAATCAGATAAACACTTCTTGGAGTACATCGTTTGAATCTTCTGATGCTGCAGTAGTTGTGGAGATATCATCATGTTGCACTAGCTAGATAGAGTCAACAACGGCCAATAATGCATCTGGTTCTAAGTAAGGCTTCAGGAGTTGGCCGTTGACGACGAAGGGCTGTGCGTCAGGGGACAATTCTGATATTGCAATACTTCCATTGTCACGCACTTCACAAACTCGAAATGGCCCTATCCACTTACTCTTTAATTTGCCCGGGAAGATCCACAACTTTGCATCAAATAACCACACTTTCTGTCCAACGTCGAAGGTCTTTCGTCTGATGTGCCGGTCATGCCAGCGTTTCACCTTCTCCTTGTACATCAAAGTCTTATCGTATGCATAGTCTCGAAACTCCAAGAGCATGTTTAGATCGTCTTTTCTCTTCTGACCACTTTTGCGTGAGTCCAAATTGCAACTGTTGATTGCCCAAAGAGACTTGTGAATTAATTCCACGGGCAGATGGCACTGTTTTCCATATACAAGACGATAGGGCGACATGCCCAAAGGAGACCTGTAGGCGGTTCGGTAAGCCCATAGGACCGAGTCCAAGAGTTGAGACCAGTCCTTCCTGTTTGGCCTAACAAGTTTCTACATGATAGTCTTGATTTCTCTGTTTGATAGCTCCGCCATGCCATTGGTCTGAGGATGATAAGGAGATGCGACACGATGGTCTATGCCGTACTCCTTCGTTAACTTCTTGACCTCTTTGTTAATGAAGTGTCTACCCCCGTATGATATGAGAATTTTCGGTATCTCAAATCATGAAATGATGTTCTTCTTCAGGAACTGGCATACTGTTCCGCTGTCGGCGGCTCGAGCAGGGATAGCTTCAACCCAACGACTCACGTAATCGATGGCGAGAAGGATGTGCTCAAAACCTTGACTATTAGGGAAAGGTCCCATGAAGTCAATGCCCCATGCATCGAAAACGTCTGCTATCTGAATAATTTTCAGGGGCATTGAATCTTTGGCAGTAAGTGTACCTTTCAGTCTCTGACAGTCAATACATCGTTTGACAAATTCCACTGCATCCTTGAATAAAGTGGGCCACCAGAAGCCACACTGAAGTATTTTGGCTGCCGTCTGATCTCCTGACTGGTGTCCACCAGATTCGAGCGAGTGATAATGCTCGAGGACACTAAATTGCTCCGCCTGAGGAATGCACCTGCGCCAAATGCAATCTGCTCCTTCCCTGAATAGAAGAGGATCCTCCCATTGGTAGAATCGGATGGTCGACATGAATTTAATCTTCTTATTTTTCGTCCAATCTGCTGGTGTTACCCTAGAGGCGAGGTAGTTGACTATATCTGCATACCAAGGAAGAGAATCCACTGCTAAGATGGCTTCGTCAGGGAAGGTTTCTATGATGGGTGCACTGTTCAGAGGAGATTCATGCTGCTCTATTCTGGAGAGATGGTCTGCTACCACATTTTGAACTCTAGGCTTATCCTTAATTTCCAAATCGAATTCCTAGAGGAGAAGGATCCAACGAATCAGTCTTGGCTTGGCATCCTTCTTCTGTTGTAGGTACCGGATAGCAGAGTGGTCCGTAAAGATTGTGACTTTTGATTCCAACAAATAGGATCTGAATTTCTCGAGGGCGAAAACCACAGCCAGCAACTCTTTCTCTGTCACAGTATAATTTCTTTGTGCTTCATCTAAAGTTCTGTTGGCATAGTTAATGGCATAGGGCGCTTTGTCTTTCCTCTGCCCAAGAACTGCCCCGACTACAAAATCTGACGCATCGATCATTATCTCAAAGGGAAGAGTCCAGTCGGGCGGCTGTAAGATTGGAGCCTGAGTGATGAGCTCCTTCAACTGATTGAAAGCAAGGAGAACCTGCTGATCAACAATGAACTCAGTCTCCTTGCACAAAAGTTCTGTCAGAGGTCGGGCAATGTGGCTAAAATCCTTGATGAATCGCCTGTAGAATCCCACATGCCCCAGGAATGACCTCACATTCTTCACTGACTGAGGTGGTTGAAGATTTGAAATGACATCCACCTTCGCCGGGTCGACTTCCATGCCACGTTTGGAAACGACGTGGCCCAGCACAATACCTTCTGTGACCATAAAGTGTCTTTTTTCCCATGAAAGCACTAAATTGACTTCTCGGCACTTCTGAAGTACTCTGTCTAGGTGCTCAAGACAAGAATCAAAACTATCACCATAGACAGAGAAGTCGTCCATGAACACCTCGAGAAAACTGTCTACCATCTCGGTGAAGACTGCTAACATGCTTCTTTGGAAGGTTGCAGGTGCATTGCACAAACCAAAGGGCATTCGCTTGAAGGCGTAGGTGTCGAACGGGCAAGTGAAGGTAGTCTTCTCTTGATCCTCAGGGGCGATTGCCACTTGGTTGTACCCGGAATACCCATCCAAAAAGCAGAAGAACTCCTTGCCTGCTAGTCTTTCCAGAACTTGATCAATGAAGGGCAAGGGAAAGTGGTCCTTCTTAGTTGCTGCATTAAGTCGGCGGTAGTCAACACACACCCTCCAGGATGTTGGTACCCGAGTGGAAATTTCCTCTCCTTTGTCATTTGTAACCACGGTAAGCCCAGATTTCTTCGGAACTACATGCAGTGAGCTTACCCATTTTGAGTCGGAGATGGGATAGATGAAGCCTGCGTCACACCATTTTGTTATCTCCTTCATGACGACGTCCCGAAGGTTAGGGTTCAGCCTTCTTTGGAATTCGCGGGATGGCTTGGCATCATCTTCTAGATAGATGTGGTGTGAACACAAGGCTGGATTTATCCCTCGGAGATCTGATACGCTCCAACCAAGTGCCTTGCGGTTCTTTTCTAGAACCTCGAGAAGACGAGATTCCTGATCCGGATTCAGCCTGCTGCTGATGATGACCGGATACATTTGTTCTTCACCCGCAAGGAAAGCATACTTTAGGCCTGCCGGAAGTGGCTTGAGTTCTGGTTTTGACCTGTCCACTTTATCTGTCACTTCGGAGACTATGCTGGTGGTGGGGTGTACTTCCTTGAAGCTTCCACCAACCTCATCATGTTGTTGAGATCCTGGTGATGTGCCGAACGGGTCTGCACTAAGCTGATCGTGTTCGGTCTTGAGTGACTGCTCGAAGAGATGCGCCTGCATCTGAGAATCTGTCTCCCATGAATCGTCGGAGCATAAGTTGACTGCGCTTTCCAAGTCCTCCTCAAGAGTGAGGATTTCTCGGGTCCATGGATCATCCAATGATAAGCATGAATCTCTGATCTCTGCAATCAAATCACAGTCTGCTTCGGATGCTGCCTGGCTCTCATCAGTTGTGGCATTCGGCTCTCTGTTCATGTTTATCGTGATCTGCTGGGTGTTCGAGCTAAAAGTGATCTTGCCAGACCCGTAATCAACCACGATGCCTGCAGTATGAAGGAATGGTCTGCCAAGGATGATCGGGGTCTGGAGCAAGGGTGCAGGCGAGTCCATATCAAGGACTACAAAGTCAGCTGGAAATTGCATCTCCTGCACTTTAACAACAACATCTTCCAAAAGACCTCGGGGCCGTTTGACGGATCGGTCAGCGAACTGAAGGATCATGCGTGTCTACTTGAGCGGTCCCAGCCCAAATTCTTGCATTATAGACGAGGGCAGAAGGTTGATGGAAGATCCACTATCAAGGAGAGTGCGCTCGAAGACCTGGTCAAAAATCTCACAACTGATCGGAGGTGCTCCTGTATCTTGTTTCTTCTGCGGGAGCTTGCTCATGGCTGCAACAGTGGCCATGGAGAGTACGTGCTTTTCTACTTCCCGGCGTCTGTTTTCTTGCGCTGAGCGACGCCTGTTAGTACATGCCTCCTTCCGTCCTTTCTTCACAGCTGGCATGTATTCCACATCCTTCAACAAAGGAATCTCAACAGTCAATTTATCTAAAATTTCCACAACACCTGGATCAGACAATGCTTTTTTTCGTTTTGCAATTTTTTTGGATTTTTGTATTGCATGAGGAAAAGGAATATGTACATCACTGACAAGAAAATGAGAGTTCTTATTTACATCAAAATCATCGCCCATAGAATGTTGTACATCCGAACTACAAAAAGGAGTACAAGCTGTATTTGGACATGCTGGTGCTGCAGGGCTATCAAAAAGTAAAGCGTCTGCTCCGTCGGCTGGCGAGGGATTGGCTGCTGCTGGCGGCTCCTCCAATGCTGGCGTGGCTTCGCTTCGGCTACAAGCTTCTTTTTGTTGTTTTTGTTTTTGCTGATTTTTTTGTATTTTATGATGAGGCTGCTGGTGAAAATGCACGACGGCCGGACTGGCTTCTCCTTCTTCTTCCTCCTCACCCGCCCCTGGAGCTGGCATGGCTGATGCGGAAGATGACGATCCACCTGTTTCTTTATTCACCCCACTTTTGCTAGCAGACGGAGGCAAGGCCCTACCATTCCTGAGAGTAACAGCATTAGAATAAACAGTAATATCATTATCAGACTCGGACAGGACATCACAATCTAGCTGCTCTTTCTTTTTGAAATTATTGGGGTTGGCTTCGACCTGCGCCGGAATGGTAGTTCGGGTGGCAGTCATGTTATCAAGCCGCTTGGTCATATCCGCAAGCCCTTTGACAAGTTGGGTCAGACAATCCATGGTAGGGTTTGCAGGGGGTGCTTCAGTAGGTTCAGCGTGCAGACCACGCTGCTGTGGATTGGATGGGTGTGGAGGTTGTTGCTGGTGGTTCTGAGGTGGTGCAGGAAGTTGAAGTTGTTGGTATGAGGGAGGAGGATACTGCTGGTATTGCTGAGAGGGGGCAGCCGCGTACTGGTGATACGGCTGTGGGTGGCGGTACTGCGACTGTTGCTGGTATGGAAAATTCTGCCTCCATTGATGTGCAAACTGGGGAGGCTGCTGGTACTGTTGGTGAGGCTGAGAGGATTGTCAAAAACGACCACCCTGAGGTTGGTGGTATTGCCGATTGGTAAATTGCTGACCCTAGGGTTGTCCCTGAGGATGGGTCGGCTGTGCATCATTAGCCCATACCCCGTTCACTTCCTGAATCAGGGGTGGTGGTGGGAAGACTGGATCAGGTCCGGAGAGAAACTCTGGCTGGTACACGACTGATGAATCCACGATTCATCATCTTAATATCTTAATCTTAGCAAAATCCATGAGTAAAATCCCATATAAATGTCAATAAAATCAATAAACTAACAAAATGACTCTTGTAAATAAAACACACTAATTATTGTATATTAGATTGTACAAAATAAATTACACATAAAAAGCCGCAAAAATAAAGGAGTTTTATACCTGTGAATTGCCTAAAACTTCATGTATTTTTAATAATTTCATTTCAACTCCTTTTTACCTAATTCTTTCTCTAACTTGTTTATAAAATGTATATAAAAATACAAAAATACAAAACAAATTTCATCTCAAATAAATGCTCCTAGATCCCAAAGAGAAAAAGCCGTAAAGTCCAACTTCCAAGCTAAATTCCCGCTCCGTATGAACTCCAAATTCACTAAACTCACTTTTAAAGTTCAAGTTAGAAAATTATCTATCCAACGGAAGTGGTTTCATTAAAATCGGAGCTCGTTTGCAAAAGTTGGGTTTTGGGACCTAGCTGTACATTGTATACCATGTATATATTCATTCTTGTTCATTTTTTATCTTACCTTTCTTAATTATTAAAAATACAAAAAAATCATACTTGTGTTGTATTTTAATTGTAGTATTTTATTGTATTTTTCCGTTGTAAATATCTCTTATTAAAAAGATAAAAAAATTACATATTAGAAAAGTAAAAAAAAATATGTACATGTTGTTTGTCTTCCCTTGTAAATTCTCCACCATTCTTTTCTCTTTTTATTTTATTGTAAATAAAGTAGCCAACTTTATTTTATTTATTTATTTATTTTATTTTTTACATTCTCTACAATAACCACCAATTCAACTCCATTATTCCACCATTTTTCTCAACTTCCCATTCAACCCCATTAATAAATCAACTTCCCATTCAACTCCACCACTTTAATAACCTCTCATCCCATTCTCTTTATATACATGTCATTCTCCTCATTTTTGCCTTTGATCCATCTTTATGTGAGGAGAGCCTAGATCCCTGAGTTGAATCGGTGACAGCGACGCAACCGCGGTCGAGCGACGACGGCCCTCTCTCCGGTGTGATCCGTTGGCTTTTTGGCCAACATCGCAGCCGCAACCGCGCGCTGCTCGAGCTCATCGCACGCCGGCGATTTGAGCGAAGACCGTGCTCACGAGAGCACTCCATAGGCGCCCGCGTTCATCGTAGGTAATTTTAGTTCATCTTGTCTTTATTTTTATCTTTGTAATTTTTATTTTTCCATCATATCACCACCACCATCCTTTATTTGTTTTACTCCACATCTCATCACCACAATAGTTTTTTTCCATATCATCACCACTACCATCTCTTTCTCATTTATTTTTATTGTCATCACTCTTCCTTCTCCATTTGCATATTTTTATAAACAAAACAAAAAAAATAATAAAAAAATTAAAAAAAAAGGTTTTTTTTAGAGCACCATCATCATCTTCATTTTATCATCGTCGTTAGTTTCTCATTTTTTTATCACATTATTACACCCTCATCATCATTTTTTTTGTACATATTTCCTGCTTAAAAAAATTAAAAATATATAAAAAAATAAACAAAAAAGGTTTTTATTATTATTATTGATGCAGCAGTAAAAAGAAAAAAAATAAAAAAAATAAAAAAATCCAACGGTAGCGGTGGGGAGAACCCACCGCCGCCCACCACAGCCGCAGGCGGCCCTCCTGCGCCGCTCAGCCACCACGTCCAGCCGTCGGCCTCGCCGCCACCCGCCAAGAGGCGCACCAGCGGCTCCGCCCCCCCCCAGCTCTCCTCCGCGCAGCCCCGCGCGGCCGGCGCTCCTCTCCGCACCCCTCCAGGCCGCAGTCAGCGGCTCCGCCTGCCGCCGTCCTCGCCGCCCGCCTTCGCCAGAGCGCGGCGACCCCCCACCGCACCTGCGCGCCGCCTCCTCGCGGCCGCGCGTGGCTGCGCCGCCCGGCCGCCGTCCGTCGAAGCCCTCCTCCTTGTTGGGTTCTCACCCTGCGTACAAAGGTAGAAGGAGGTCTTTTCTTTCTCTCATTTTTTATTGTAAAAATTGCATAATAGTTTTGTAATGTTTTCATAATTACAAAATCATCCCTGTATATAACTTGCATTGTAATTTCATTTTCTGAATTTGCCAAGACACCCCTGTGTTTGACTTTAAGTTTGGACATCTGATTTGCATTTTTTTATTCAATGAAAAATACCATTGTACTGAGCAACTAATTCTCTACATTGTGGGTATTTATTTATATTTTTGTGACTCGTGGGTAATTAATTGTAATTGTTTAACTGAAATTTTACATAGTTTACCCATTCTGTGCCATTAAATTAATATCTCACAAATGCCTTGATATGTGATGTAATTAGTGTCCAAATTTCATCTAAAATGGAGTTGTCTTGTGCCTGAAATAAATCATAGAGTGAATTTAGTAATCAATTTTTAATTAAATCCACAAATATCTTTTTTGCGAAATTTTACCTCTACTGGATTGGTCATGAAAATATCTTTTTTAGATAATTCGCACTCGGATTAATTTTATAATGTGGATTTATTAGAAATTATTTACTCGCTGTCACTCTGATTTCACTAAAAAAATTCACAAAAAAATCATAAATTGTCAGAAAAATCCAAAAAAATTACTGTAGTCTCCTTGCATGATGTTTTAGTTCCTGTAATTTTTTCATAATTTTTACTTACTGTTTGTCTGAGAAATTGTAAAAAAACCCATAAAAAGTGTGCATTTTTATTTATTGCATTTTAACCCCTAAAATTCTAAAAAAATGTGTTTTGTGTTCATCACTAGATTAGGATTCTAGGAAAAATATAATTTGGCTAATTTGGACTAATTTAACATTAAAATTAATTTGGCCTTGTTGTATGCTTTCTTAGCGTCTTGATTCATTTGCATTTGCATTCTTGTTGCATAAAAAAATATAAAAAAATACGCATTGGAAATCTAGATCTAAGTTTGCGAATTAACCCCCAAGTTGTTCCTTTGCCTCCCTGAGTTCGACCTCGGACTTGCCCGGGATATAAATTAAGCCGAGACACTCTTCACGGAGATCTTCTCTCGGTTCTGACCGAATCGCTAAGTACACGTGCTACAACGAAGCTGAATTAATCAACGTATTCAGCGACTCGTCAGATGGCGCCGTTGCCGGGGAGGCAAACGACTTAGGGATTAGTTTAAAAGTTTAGATTTAGATTTTCCATTTACTCGGGTAGTCTGACCCCTGAGCCACTTGTATTTATTTCATTTTTTTTTGCAATTATTTCTCTTCATATTTTTGTATATATCTTGTTTTTATCTCTCTAACATAAATCTTATCTTCCTTGCGAGGGCCTGGTGGACTTGGAGTGCATCGGAGGTCGACGGACGCGACGCGAGTTGACTGTGAAGAGCGAGGAGAACTAGTTTATCTTCGAGAGAAATTTTTGCAAATTCTTGTAATTATTTAGGTAGTTGCTCATTTCTAGCGGCTCTTGTTTGAGAGCTCGCGCATGTAAAAAGACTTGGACTTTATTTGTGGTGTGTCGAGCCTGTTTCACTCTCCGGCGAGGGTGGGGCTTGACTTGAGTGGCGAAATTAAGGATTAGGCACACGGTAGTTTAGATTCAAATTTGTTTGTGCCCATCGTAATTTAGGCCACATTTATCTTAGAAGATTCACATATCTTATAAGATTCATAATGAGACGCACATAGACACGTACTACTTAGCTCAAAATCAAATCAATTCTTCCCCGCTAATAGTATATTGTTTAGGTGCGGTTTTCTCGATCTGCATGCATTTAGTGTAATACTTACAAATTCAGTTTTGCATAATGCATGAAGAGTGCTGGGATTCACTGTAAGTATACCTTCTTTTGAGCATGCATCATAGTTTCTCGTTTGCATTCTGATTTCCGATTCCCATCTTGTTTTACAACTTAAGGTCAAAAGGAAATTGGGACTGAACGGTAGACGTGCTTGTGTGTTCACATAAATTTCAAGTGATAACCTAACTCTAAAATTGGGACTGAATTGAGCAGGTCGATCTAATAATTGGAAAAAAAGAACCCTTGTTCTTGGGTGCATAAAGCCCTCATTGTTTGTTTTACCTGCAAGTGAGAGAGAGACGACCCTAGGATAGAGCCAAGTCTGGATTTCTTACTTACTACTGGTTCTTTATTTTTAGGCGATTAGCTACTTTTCAGTGAGGATTTACGGGTAGCCGGTAAACGGTCCGGACTTCCTTAGCAGAGTGGGAGGTTTAGAGGACGCCTTAGTCCTCAAGGAACGGGTAGCCGTATTTATACGGTCCGTACTTACTCCTATACTGGCTGAAAGTAGGTCAAACTAGTCGTAAGAACCGGGCCAGTCTGTAGGAAAATACGGGCACCTAACAGCTCGTTAATCTTTCAAAGATTGTATTCTCACCAACTAAAATTGACCAGATAAATCGGCCGAACTCTTACGGCCATCACGTGTTGAGTTGGTGAAATTGGGGGTTTGAATTGCGTTTGAATTGTGTGAGTTCACTCCGCACATTTACGTGCACCGTAGAACTAGCGCCTCATTGATTATCGTGATCTAATCGGTTCTTTTGACATCGAAGATGACTGATTGGGGGGATATTTATTCGGACTTTGCGAATCTCTCGTTGAACCCTTCAACAAGTATGTCTTCAAAGGTCCAAGCGCAACTTGGACCAACCTGGACTCATGACCCTATTGAGCCCAGGATCACTTACTCTCGGGATGGTTACCCTCAAACCATTCCCTTTCTCTCTTCCCACCTCACCGAGGAAGACCATCGCCTTGGTGAGAATATCATGATTCATAAATCCTCTTCTAATCAAGAAAACATTGCTGATTCAGGACATAAAGAAGATTCGAGTAAAATGCCGAAGAAGAAAGAAGAGGAAGAAGAGAACCATGAAGACCCGATGAGAAACATACTAGCCCGATTAGCTGCATCTGAGCAGCAACAAGCATTACTGAGAGCTCAGTTGGGACAGTTAAATGTTGGGGTCCAACTACCAATGGATGCGGCTTATAACCCTGGACAATATCAGATTCATAACTACTTGAGTCCGGCCGAACCCGAAGTTGATTTTGAATTGAAGCCGCATTTTCTGAACCTGTTGCCACACTTCGATGGGAATGCTTCTGAGGAACCATATGCATTCCTAAGGGACTTTGAGCTCATCTGTGCTAACCTCAAACATAATAATGTTAGCCAGGATTATATTAGGCTCAAAGCCCTTTCATTTGCCTTGGGTGGAAAAGCCGATTACTGGGTAAATAATCTTGGGATCATCGTCACCACTTATGCCCAGTTCAAGGACCTATTCCTAAAGAAGTTCTACCCGTTGAGTAGAACTAACATGATGAGGACGCGAATTACGAGTTTTTCCCAATTACCCAATGAAGCCTTCTGTGATGCTTGGGAAAGATTCAAGGACATCCTGCAAAAGTGTCCTTGTCATAGATTAGATGAAAAAATCTTGATCCAATCCTTCTTCACTGGTCTCAACCCTGAGATGCAGGGTTTAGTGAGCGCTGCCTGTGGAGGCAGCTATACATCACGAGGAGCGGATACCGTCTGGAGGGTATTCGAGCAGATGGCTGAAACTAGCCGCTCACAGATGGCCAGCAGGGCCTATACACCATCCCCCAGTTCACTCTCATTTGGAGGGGGAAAATCAACTGTAGTCGATCTTTCTCAGGACGTGATCCCTAGCATGGGACTTCTTGCTGACAAGCTTACTGTAGTTGAGAAGATCGACAGGAGGATTGATGAGTTAGACTGGAGCATCTCCAAACTTCCAAAACAGATGGAGGAGTTGACTGAGAAGGTATCTAAGATAAAGATACCTGCCGTGACTGCACCCACTGCTCCCATTTACCGAGTTCACCATGTTCAGGAGCAGTTGGTGTCAGGGCAACCCCAGCCGTGGGAGCAGGACCAATCCTACACCCACTCTTTCCAGCAGCCACCTCCATTAGCAGAGACAGTCCAAGAGGAGCCTCCACCAGTTTGGGAGGTGAATGGGATATGGTATACTCAGGACCCTGCCAGGCAGGGAAGTACGGGAGACCGACAGACCTATCAGCGTCCCCCAACCTTTCACAATACCGCATTCACCTCCGCACCACCTCTGTCACAGCAGAGCCCTGGATTCCATATGATCAGTAAATATTGTCACCTTAGAGCCCAAAATATATGATCTGAACTTCTCGAGGGCCCATACTACCGCGAGCATTTCCTTTTCAGTCACCGTATAATTTTTCTGTGTAGGATCTAAAACTTTGCTCGCATAGTGAATCGCAAACGGAATCCCCTCTCGTCGTTGTCCTAACACAGCTCCTATAGCGAAATCTGAAGCGTCAGTCATGATCTCAAAGGGGAGAGACCAGTCAGGAGCTTGTAGGATAGGCGAGACTTTGTCTTTGTTTGTCTTTGTTTGTCAAAAAAAAAACTTCTTTGCCTTTGTTTGTCAAAAAAAAAACAAAAAAAAACAAACAAACAAAAAAACCCTTTTTGAAAAAAAAACAAAAAAACTTTTTCCAAAACTTTAAACAAAAAAAAACAAAAAAAAACATTCATAAAAAAAAACTAAAAAAAAAACTAACTAACTAATAAGTTGGTTTAATCCCTGACACAATTCACTTTCACACAAGACTAGTGATGTTCAAAGAACACTTGGTTTACGAGCTCTTGAGATTTTTGAGTTAACCAGCCTTAGTCATTAGGGTCCTTGACTTAATTATTCACATTTCTCTAGTTTGAAAGATTTGTGTGCTATATTGCATGCTTAGTCTCTACCTTAAGAATATGACCAACACCTCACATACACGACTGCAGTTATGATGAGATGAGTTGAAATTTCACTTGAGGAACTGGGAAGAGGGATTTGAGTTTGGACTTGATTTGATGATGCTCGAGGATGGGATAAAATCAATGAAGGCTTCATGAAACCTGAGTGTCAGCACATTTAGCCGGTATGAGAACATGATTCTTGTACTATCTCTTGATATTTACCTATGTGCCAGGGTGTGATAAAATAAAAAAATGTTGATCAGTGTGCGCCAACTTTTGGTAAAAGCAATGGAGCTAGCCACAAATACTACAAAGCAATGAAATGTCAAAGAAAAGCTCTCATTCCACAAAGTCAATTATCAAAAGAGCTTCCACCAAAGGCGAGCGCTCCCAACCATTTCAAAGTGTCCACTTGGACCACCGCTATTAGGACCAGGAGTCGGGCTTGCACCAAAAAAGGGCTCTGCATCGTAAATGCTACAAGTCTGGGTGTAGAAGGTACGATAGGTACTCAAAAAAGGCACACCCCGGTGTACTCCCAGGAAAACAAGTGCAGACGGCTCCAACTTCTCTTGACGGACGCACTGATCAACACCAAAAAAATGCGTTGCGTAATAAGGCACTTGAGAGGATCCTTGTTCCAATGAGAGGGAGAGAAGAAATGATACAATCCTATGCCCTCCATCAACTGGCCTGCCATCTACACTTTCAAGTCTGACAACTAAAGAGACGGTGGATTGGATGCAAGAAATGGTTTATTCCCTAGTGTTGAGGATCGGGTTCTTAGGAGAGTCTCTTGGACTGGAACCTTGGGTGACGTTGTGACTCTACTCTTGTAACTGCGGTCAACACTTAAAGTCATATCCCTACTTTATATGTATACAAAGAGAGTCTGATAATTAGGGAAATTGGGTACCTTTTGACTAGAGCTTGGTTCAGGTTAGAATTTTAGGATCTCTAAAACCAAGAGTTCTTGAACGGATCAAGTCTTGTATTCACATGCACAGTCAGGGGTTAACCCAACTTATTCACTCTTTATTTGCTCGAGGACTAGCAAAGTTTAAGTATAGGGGGGTGATGAATCCACGATTCATCATCTTAATATCTTAATCTTAGCAAAATCCATGAGTAAAATCCCATATAAATGTCAATAAAATCAATAAACTAACAAAATGACTCTTGTAAATAAAACACACTAATTATTGTATATTAGATTGTACAAAATAAATTACACATAAAAAGCCGCAAAAATGAAGGAGTTTTATACCTGTGAATTGCCTAAAACTTCATGTATTTTTAATAATTTCATTTCAACTCCTTTTTACCTAATTCTTTCTCTAACTTGTTTATAAAAATGTATATAAAAATACAAAAATACAAAACAAATTTCATCTCAAATAAATGCTCCTAGATCCCAAAGAGAAAAAGCCGTAAAGTCCAACTTCCAAGCTAAATTCCCGCTCCGTATGAACTCCAAATTCACCAAACTCACTTTTAAAGTTCAAGTTAGAAAATTATCTATCCAACGGAAGTGGTTTCATTAAAATCGGAGCTCGTTTGCAAAAGTTGGGTTTTGGGACCTAGCTGTACATTGTATACCATGTATATATTCATTCTTGTTCATTTTTTATCTTACCTTTCTTAATTATTAAAAATACAAAAAAATCATACTTGTGTTGTATTTTAATTGTAGTATTTTATTGTATTTTTCCGTTGTAAATATCTCTTATTAAAAAGATAAAAAAATTACATATTAGAAAAGTAAAAAAAATATGTACATGTTGTTTGTCTTCCCTTGTAAATTCTCCACCATTCTTTTCTCTTTTTATTTTATTGTAAATAAAGTAGCCAACTTTATTTTATTTATTTATTTATTTTATTTTTTACATTCTCTACAATAACCACCAATTCAACTCCATTATTCCACCATTTTTCTCAACTTCCCATTCAACCCCATTAATAAATCAACTTCCCATTCAACTCCACCACTTTAATAACCTCTCATCCCATTCTCTTTATATACATGTCATTCTCCTCATTTTTGCCATTGATCCATCTTTATGTGAGGAGAGCCTAGTTCCCTGAGTTGAATCGGTGACAGCGACGCAACCGCGGTCGAGCGACGACGGCCCTCTCTCCGGTGTGATCCGTTGGCTTTTTGGCCAACATCGCAGCCGCAACCACGCGCTGCTCGAGCTCATCGCACGCCGGCGATTTGAGCAAAGACCGTGCTCACGAGAGCACTCCATAGGCGCCCGCGTTCATCGTAGGTAATTTTAGTTCATCTTGTCTTTATTTTTATCTTTGTAATTTTTATTTTTCCATCATATCACCACCACCATCCTTTATTTGTTTTACTCCACATCTCATCACCACAATAGTTTTTTTCCATATCATCACCACTACCATCTCTTTCTCATTTATTTTTATTGTCATCACTCTTCCTTCTCCATTTGCATATTTTTATAAACAAAACAAAAAAATAATAAAAAAATTAAAAACAAAAAAGGTTTTTTTTAGAGCACCGTCATCATCTTCATGTTATCATCGTCGTTAGTTTCTCATTTTTTTATCACATTATTACACCCTCATCATCATTTTTTTGTACATATTTCCTGCTTAAAAAAAATTAAAAATATATAAAAAATAAACAAAAAAGGTTTTTTTATTATTATTGATGCAGCAGTAAAAAGAAAAAAAATAAAAAAAATAAAAAAACCCAACGATAGCGGTGGGGAGAACCCACCGCCGCCCACCACAGCCGCAGGCGGCCCTCCTGCGCCGCTCAGCCACCACGTCCAGCCGTCGGCCTCGCCGCCACCCGCCAAGAGGCGCACCAGCGGCTCCCCCCCCCTCAGCTCTCCTCCGCGCAGCCTCGCGCGGCCGGCGCTCCTCTCCGCACCCCTCCAGGCCGCAGTCAGCGGCTCCGCCTGCCGCCGTCCTCGCCGCCCGCCTCCGCCAGAGCGCGACGACCCCCCACCGCACCTGCGCGCTGCCTCCTCACGGCCGCGCGTGGCTGCGCCGCCCGGCCGCCGTCTGTCGAAGCCCTCCTCCTTGTTGGGTTCTCACCCTGCGTACAAAGGTAGAAGGAGGTCTTTTCTTTCTCTCATTTTTTATTGTAAAAATTGCATAATAGTTTTGTGATGTTTTCATAATTACAAAATCATCCCTGTATATAACTTGCATTGTAATTTCATTTTCTGAATTTGCCAAGACACCCCTGTGTTTGACTTTAAGTTTGGACATCTGATTTGCATTTTTTTATTCAATGAAAAATACCATTGTACTGAGCAACTAATTCTCTACATTGTGGGTATTTATTTATATTTTTGTGACTCGTGGGTAATTAATTATAATTGTTTAACTGAAATTTTATATAGTTTACCCATTCTGTGCCATTAAATTAATATCTCACAAACGGTTGCTCTAAAAATTCCACAAAAATTATATGTGATGCCTTGATATGTGAGTAATTACTTTCCAAATTTCATCTAAAATGGAGTTGTCTTGTGCCTGAAATAAATCATAGAGTGAATTTAGTAATCGATTTTTAATTAAATCCACAAATATCTTTTTTACGAAATTTCACCTCTACTGGATTGGTCATGAAAATATCTTTTTGAGATAATTCGCACTCGGATTAATTTTATAATGTGGATTTATTAGAAATTATTTACTCGCTGTCACTCTGATTTCACTAAAAAAATTCACAAAAAAATCATAAATTGTCAGAAAAATCCAAAAAAATTACTGTAGTCTCCTTTCATGATGTTTTTTCCTGTAATTTTTTCATAATTTTTACTTTCTGTTTGTCTGAGAAATTGTAAAAAAACCCATAAAAAGTGTGCATTTTTATTTATTGCATTTTAACCCCTAAAATTCTAAAAATGTGTTTTGTGTTCATCACTGGATTAGGATTCTAGGAAAAATATAATTTGACTAATTTGGACTAATTTAACATTAAAATTAAGCCTTGTTGTATGCTTTCTTAGCGTCTTGATTCATTTGCATTTGCATTCTTGTTGCATAAAAAAATATAAAAAAATACGCATTGGAAATCTAGATCTAAGTTTGCGAATTAACCCCCAAGTTGTTCCTTTGCCTCCCTGAGTTCGACCCCGGACTTTCCCGGGATATAAATTAAGCCGAGACACTCTTCACGGAGATCTTCTCTCGGTTCTGACCGAATCGCTAAGTACACGTGCTACAACGAAGCCGAATTAATCAACGTATTCAGCGACTCGTCAGATGGCATCGTTGCCGGGGAGGCAAACGACTTAGGGATTAGTTTAAAAGTTTAGATTTAGATTTTCCATTTACTCGGGTAGTCTGACCCCCGAGCCACTTGTATTTATTTCATTTTTTTTGCAATTATTTCTCTTCATATTTTTGTATATATCTTGTTTTTATCTCTCTAACATAAATCTTATTTTCCTTGCGAGGGCCTGGTGGACTTGGAGTGCATCGGAGGTCGACGGACGCGACGCGAGTTGACTGTGAAGAGCGAGGAGAACTAGTTTATCTTCGAGAGAAATTTTTGCAAATTCTTGTAATTATTTAGGTAGTTGCTCATTTCTAGCGGCTCTTGTTTGAGAGCTCGCGCATGTAAAAAGACTTGGACTTTATTTGTGGTGTGTCGAGCATGTTTCACTCTCCGACGAGGGTGGGGCTTGACTTGAGTGGCGAAATTAAGGATTAGGCACACGGTAGTTTAGATTCAAATTTGTTTGTGCCCATCGTAATTTAGGCCACACTTATCTTAGAAGATTCACATATCTTATAAGATTCATAATGAGACGCACATAGACACGTACTACTTAGCTCAAAATCAAATCAATTCTTCCCCGCTAATAGTATATTGTTTAGGTGCGATTTTCTCGATCTGCATGCATTTAGTGTAATATTTACAAATTCAGTTTTGCATAATGCATGAAGAGTGCTGGGATTCACTGTAAGTATACCTTCTTCTGAGTATGCATCATAGTTTCTCGTTTGCATTCTGATTTCCGATTCTCATCTTGTTTTACAACTTAAGGTCAAAAGGAAATTGGGACTGAACGGTAGACGTGCTTGTGTGTTCACATAAATTTCAAGTGATAACCTAACTCTAAAATTGGGACTGAATTGAGCAGGTCGATCTAATAATTAGAATAAAAAGAACCCTTGTTCTCGGGTGCATAAAGCCCTCATTGTTTGTTTTACCTGCAAGTGAGAGAGAGACGACCCTAGGATAGAGCCAAGTCTGGATTTCTTACTTACTACTGGTTCTTTATTTTTAGGCGATTAGCTACTTTTCAGTGAGGATTTACGGGTAGCCAGTAAACGGTCCGGACTTCCTTAGCAGAGTGGGAGGTTTAGAGGACGCCTTAGTCCTCAAGGAACGGGTAGCCGTATTTATACGGTCCGTACTTACTCCTATACTGGCTGAAAGTAGGTCAAACTAGTCGTAAGAACCGAGCCAGTCTGTAGGAAAATACGGGCACCTAACAGCTCGTTAATCTTTCAAAGATTGTATTCTCACCAACTAAAATTGACCAGATAAATCGGCCGAACTCTTACGGCCATCACGTGTTGAGTTGGTGAAATTGGGGGTTTGAATTGCGTTTGAATTGTGTGAGTTCACTCCGCACATTTACGTGCACCGTAGAACTAGCGCCTCATTGATTATCGTGATCTAATCGGTTCTTTTGACATCGAAGATGACTGATTGGGGGGATATTTATTCGGACTTTGCGAATCTCTCGTTGAACCCTTCAACAAGTATGTCTTCAAAGGTCCACGCGCAACTTGGACCAACCTGGACTCATGACCCTCTTGAGCCCAGGATCACTTACTCTCGGGATGGTTACCCTCAAACCATTCCCTTTCTCTCTTCCCACCTCACCGAGGAAGACCATCGCCTTGGTGAGAATATCATGATTCATAAATCCTCTTCTAATCAAGAAAACATTGTTGATTCAGGACATAAAGAAGATTCGAGTAAAATGCCGAAGAAGAAAGAAGAGGAAGAAGAGAACCATGAAGACCCGATGAGAAACATACTAGCCCGATTAGCTGCATCTGAGCAGCAACAAGCATTACTGAGAGCTCAGTTGGGACAGTTAAATGTTGGGGTCCAACTACCAATGGATGCGGCTTATAACCCTGGACAATATCAGATTCATAACTACTTGAGTCCGGCCGAACCCGAAGTTGATTTTGAATTGAAGCCGCATTTTCTGAACCTGTTGCCACACTTCGATGGGAATGCTTCTGAGGAACCATATGCATTCCTAGGGGACTTTGAGCTCATCTGTGCTAACCTCAAACATAATAATGTTAGCCAGGATTATATTAGGCTCAAAGCCCTTCCATTTGCCTTGGGTGGAAAAGCCCATTACTGGGTAAAGAATCTTGGGATCATCGTCACCACTTATGCCCAGTTCAAGGACCTATTCCTAAAGAAGTTCTACCCGTTGAGTAGAACTAACATGATGAGGACGCGAATTATGAGTTTTTCCCAATTACCCATTGAAGCCTTCTGTGATGCTTGGGAAAGATTCAAGGACATCCTGCAAAAGTGTCCTTGTCATAGATTAGATGACAACATCTTGATCCAATCCTTCTTCACTGGTCTCAACCCTGAGATGCAGGGTTTAGTGAGCGCTGCCTGTGGAGGCAGCTATACATCACGAGGAGCGGATACCGTCTGGAGGGTATTCGAGCATATGGCTGAAACTAGCCGCTCACAGATGGCCAGCAGGGCCTATACACCATCCCCCAGTTCACTCTCATTTGGAGGGGGAAAATCAGCTGTAGTCGATCTTTCTCAGGACGTGATCCCTAGCATGGGACTTCTTGCTGACAAGCTTACTGTAGTTGAGAAG
Source organism: Ottelia alismoides (assembly GCA_037367405.1). Lineage (NCBI taxonomy): Eukaryota > Viridiplantae > Streptophyta > Magnoliopsida > Alismatales > Hydrocharitaceae > Ottelia > Ottelia alismoides. The sequence continues at coordinate 930,243 of JAZKJV010006723.1, forward strand.
ATCGACAGGAGGATTGATGAGTTAGACCGGAGCGTCTCCAAACTTCCAAAACAGATAGAGGAGTTTACTGAGAAGGTATCTAAGATAAAGATACCTGCCGTGACTGCACCCACTGCTCCCATTTACCGAGTTCACCATGTTCAGGAGCAGTTGGTGTCAGGACAACCCCAGCCGTGGGAGCAGGACCAATCCTACACCCACTCTTTCCAGCAGCCACCTCCATTAGCAGAGACAGTCCAGGAGGAGCCTCCACCAGTTTGGGAGGTGAATGGGATATGGTATACTCAGGACCCGGCCAGGCAGGGAAGTACGGGAGACCGACAGACCTATCAGCGTCCCCCAACCTTTCACAATACCGCATTCACCTCCGCACCACCTCCGTCACAACAGAGCCCTGGATTCCATCCACCCCAGCAGCAGAGGCAGCAGTACCAGCAGTATGGCCAACAGGGCCATTACGAGACGGGCCAGCAGGGCCCGCAACCCCAGCAGCAGCAGCAGCAGAGGCAGTACACTGGCCAGCAGGGCCAGTATTCCCGTTCTTCTTCCCAGTCTTATCCACTTCCTTCATCGTCTAGTCCCGTGGATATTCAGCAGCAGATACTCGACGAGCTACGTTCCTACAGGAACGAGGTTCAGGACTTACGGGTGGATGTCAACCGCCTGTCTAGATGGCGAGACGAGCAGACTGCACCCTCTACCTCGATCCCAGCCCAAGTTCAGGCTAACCCTAATAGCCTGAACCGTTCTAGTTCTCAGCAGCACTTTGGTCAGGTATACTATTCAGCATCTCCTAAAACTGAACATGAGATTCTTTCGTGTGACGAGGCTAACCACATGTCACTCAGGAGCGGAAGGACCGTGGTCGTACCTGACCGGGCGAGGGACACGAGGAGGGGCATCTCTGGAGCTCTACCTGAGGAGTCTTCAGAGGACGAGGAGGAGAGGCATCATATTTCAGAGCCCCATCAGCACCATTCGAGGATTTCTACTCAAGGAACTGAGAGGAGGAGGAGAGTACGTATGCAGCATCGTCAGCATGGATATTCTTCTGAGTCTACGGAGGACCTTGCATCTCCGGTTGTGGCGGATACCACTCCAGCTTCTATTCCACAACCTGTAGTAGATAGTTTAGATTTTGAGTCCATGTTGCATCACAAAGATTCATGTATGAAGAACTCTGTTTCCGTTAATGCAAAGAATGATCTTTCAGTTCATGATTCAGATTCTTCATCCTCTGTTTCCTTAGCTTCAATCCCTTTCCCCCGTGCTCTTACGGCAGGAAAGCGCATAAAAAAGATTCAGAAAGATGACCCCGACATGGCACGGTTTTGTAAAGAAAACATCACAGTTAAGGTGCCATTTGATGAATATGTGGCTAACCATCCTGCATTCCAGAAATACCTTAAGGTGAGATGCACACCTACAAGGGTTAGCAGGAAGAAAGACAACCGAAATATAAAGACACATGTCTTATCAGTAGCCACAACCTATTGTCTCAAGAATCAGACTTTGCCAAAGAAAAAGAGAGACATGGGTGCTCACTATGTGGAGAGTCGTATTGACGACATTGCGTTTGCACGCACACTCTTAGATAACGGTTCTTCGATCAACTTACTTCCCTTAGCCTTATATCAGAAATTGGAGTTGGGACCACTTCGCAAATCTAGAGCTTTACTCCAATTCGCAGATCGTTCAGTGAAGAGACCTAAGGGAGAAGTAAAGAACGTCGTTATCTCGATTGAGGGGCAGAACTATCAGGTGGACTTCACAGTCTTGGACATGGAGACCCCCAATCATTGGAGAGAATCTCAGATCATTCTCGGGCGACCCTTCCTTAGGACCGCAGGCGCAGCTTTCGATTATGGTACGGGAATGATGAAGTTCCGTTCTCCAGGCGGAGAGGTGAACCTAGAGATGAAGCAAACCAAGTGTCAGCGACCCGATTCAGAGAGTAGCACAGAGTACTAATCTTCAGAGGCAGATTGCAGTATGATTAGCACAGTTGGGATTTGGGGACAGATTCCTTCAGGACAGAGCGAGACCCTTTCATCTGGAGAGGATATAGTGCATGATGCAGTTTGCCAGGTGTTGTCTGATCTTGCTAGAGATGCATCAACCTATTCTCATGATGACTTAGAGATCCATCCAGATCTGTCAGTTCCATCCTCTTCGGAACAATCATGGGACATAGATGACGAGTCGGACGTGGCTTTTGCCGACTGTTTGGATACTTTTGACGATCCGACTCCCGATACTTCTGATTTGGTGGCGAGTACTACTCAGCTTGGCCCACCTTCATGCAGCACGGAACCAGATTTAGATTCAGTTCAGCCAGATCTGCTTGATGATACCACATTGCCAGAACTGAAATCACTACCTCCTACACTTAAATATGCCTTTCTTGCGGGACCCAAAGAGAGATATCCTGTCATCATTAGCTCAGACTTAACTTTAGAGCAGGAGTCTAGGTTGTTAGAAGTCTTAGAGAGGAACCGCAAAGCAATAGGCTGGATAGTGTCGGATCTCGTGGGCATCAACCCCGCTCTCTGCTCGCACCACATTTTTACTGAGGATAACGTGAGACCTTCCCGTGAGTTTCAGAGGAGACTTAACCCCAATCTACGGGAAGTGGTGAAGAATGAAATTGAGAAATGGTGCAAAGCAGGGTTTATATACCCTATTTCTGACTCCAAGTGGGTGGCCCCACTTCATGTTGTCCCGAAGAAGTCGGGAATTCAGATGGTCACCAACGAGGAGGGGGTAGAGATCGCGACACGAGTACCCACGTCGTGGCGCGTCTGTGTCGACTACAGGCGCCTGAATGCTGCGACCAAGAAAGATCACTTTCCCTTACCTTTTATTGATCAAATCTTGGAGAGACTTGCAGGGAAAGAGTTCTTCTGTTTTCTTGACGGGTACTCAGGCTACAACCAGGTGGCCATAGCCCCTGAGGACCAGGAAAAGACCACATTCACATGTCCATTCGGCACTTATGCTTTCAGGCGCATGCCATTCGGGCTCTGCAATGCCCCGGGCACATTTCAACAGTGCATGATAGCCATATTTGCCGAGATGGTGGGAGATTTCCTGGAAGTGTTCATGGATGACTTCTCGGTCCATGGTGATTCTTTTGATACATGTTTAGCGCACTTGGACCGAGTCCTCACGAGGTGTAAAGAGGTGAATCTGGTACTCTCCTGGGAGAAGAGTCACTTTATGGTGACGGAGGGTATCGTGTTGGGGCATGTCATCTCCAAAAGGGGAATGGAGGTTGACCCTGCCAAGGTGGAGGTGATCAAGAAACTCGATCCACCTACCAACGTGAAGTCAGTGCGGTCATTCTTAGGGCATGTTGGATTCTATAGGAGATTCATTCAAGATTTTTCAAAGATCGCCCGCCCACTGACTGAGATCTTAGGGAAAGACATAGAGTTCGTTGTAGATCACAGGTGTCTGGAGGCCTTTGAGCTCTTGAAAAGGAAGATTTGTGCCTCGCCTATCCTACAAGCTCCTGACTGGTCTCTCCCCTTTGAGATCATGACTGACGCTTCAGATTTCGCTATAGGAGCTGTGTTAGGACAACGACGAGAGGGGATTCCGTTTGCGATTCACTATGCGAGCAAAGTTTTAGATCCTACACAGAAAAATTATACGGTGACTGAAAAGGAAATGCTCACGGTAGTATGGGCCCTCGAGAAGTTCAGATCATATATTTTGGGCTCTAAGGTGACAATATTTACTGATCATACAACCATTCGATACTTAATGGAAAAGAAGGACACGAAGGCGCGTCTTCTTAGGTGGATTCTACTCCTCCAGGAATTTGATTTGGAGATAAAAGATAAACCTGGAGTGAAGAATGTTGTGGCTGATCACCTTTCTCAGATTGAACTTAAGGATTCTCCTGATCATGAGCGGATTAGAGAGACCTTCCCAGATGAGTCAATTTGTGCTATTGACTCCCTCCCGTGGTATGCCAACATGGTGAACTATCTTGTCTCCAAGCAGGTTCCCCATGGTTGGACTAGGAGCAGCATTGATCGACTGAAGTCGGATTCGAGGAGATACCACTGGGACGATCCTTTCCTTTTCTTCGAAGGACCGGATTGTGTTTGGAGAAGGTGTATTCCTCAGGAGGAATACCATAGTGTCCTCACATATTGTCATTCACTTGAGCCTGGAGGACACCATTCGGGAAAGAGAACCGCTCACAAAGTACTTCAATGTGGATTGTATTGGCCGACCTTGTTTAGAGATGCCATTGATTTTGTGCGGTCGTGCCCGATTTGTCAAAGGATGGGAGGGACAGTTGGACAGAGAGATGAGATGCCCATGCAACCGATGATTATTTGTGATGTTTTTGATGCATGGGGCATAGATTTTATGGGTCCCTTTCCCAACAGCCAAGGACATGAGTACATTTTGTTGGCGGTTGATTATTTATCTAGGTGGGTGGAGGCTATCCCAACCCGAACCGCAGACAGCAAGACTGTCTGTAAGTTTGTGAGAGACCATATTATTGCTAGGTTCGGGGTGCCAAAAGTTTTGATATCTGATGGGGGTAGCCATTTTGTGAACCGAGATATGAGATCTTTAACTAAGGACTATGGATTTGAGCATAGAGTTACTAGTCCTTACCACCCACAGTCCAACGGCATGGCAGAGGTTTCGAACAGAGAGGTGAAGAGTATTTTGCAGAAATTGGTTCGTCCCGATAGGAAGAACTGGTCTCAACTCTTGGACCAAGTTCTATGGGCCTATAGGACAGCCTACAAGACACCATTGGGTACTTCACCATTTAGAATGATATATGGTAAGCCATGCCATTTGCCCGCAGAATTGATTCATAAATCCGAATGGGCAATTAAGAAGATTAATTGGAGTTATCACCTAGGGAAACTTTGTCGAGACTTGAACTTGAACGAGCTCGTGGAAATCCGAAACAGGGCATATGACAACAGTTTGATTTATAAGGACAAAGTAAAGAGATGGCATGATCAGCACATTAGGTGCAAAGACTTTGTCCCTGGACAAAAGGTATGGTTGTTCAATGCCAGGTTGAAGATGTTCCATGGGAAGCTCAAATCTAAATGGACGGGTCCCTTTGTGGTTAAGAAAGTGCACGAGAATGGAAGTGTAGAGATAGCTGATATCGCAGATGGTGCACAATCTCATGTCGTGAATGGACAACTGTTGAAGCATTTTGTTGATTCGAAAGAGCAGTTAGTCCAAGTCGAGGTCATCAACTTCATACAGAGTGAGCACAGAGCAGATACATCTTATTACTCTTCATGAAGGTGCAGCATCAAGATTCAACATCTTAGAAGATTCAATCACTCTTGTGCATATTCTCTTCTTTGTATATTCTCGAGATCACGTCGGTTCTCACACTTACTCTTGTCCTATACTTAGGCTGACCAAAGCCTAAGTATAGGGGGGACCGATGACCGCCATGTGTATTTACTCATCATTTCTCCTCTTGACCTCGTCCGCCCCATTTTTTCTCTTCTTCTACACTTAGGCTGCCCAGAGCCTAAGTATAGGGGGGCGGATCGACTTCTATACTTTCTATTATTTTAGCTTTCCTACGCTTAGTACGAGCTATGTCTTTTTTGTCACCTAGTGCCATGAGGACATAGCACAAGCTAAGTATAGGGGGCTGTGTATATATTACATATATACTTTACCCATACCTCGTACTTTCACGTATTTTTGTATATATTATACAATAATTATGGGGTGGGTACAAAAAAACAAAAAAAAAACAAAAAAAACAAACAAAAAAAAATTTCCCTAAAAAAAACTCTTTTTCCTTATTTACGTAAAAAAAAACTTTTTCAAAGAAAAAAAAGTATTTTCTTATTTACCAATCTTTTCAAAAAAAAACTCTTGAAAAAAAAAACTTTTTTTAAAAAAAAAAATTTCTAAAATCTAAAAAAAACGCATTGGAAATCTAGATCTAAGTTCTCAAACTAACTCCCAAGTTGTTCCTTTGCCTCCATGAGTTCGACCCCGGACTTGCCCGGGATATAAATTAAAGCCGAGACACTCTTCACGGAGATCTTCTCTCGGTTCTGACCGAATCGCTAAGTACACGTGCTACAACGGACACGAATTATTTATCGTATCTAGCGACTCGTCAACGACCATCTGCTGCTGCGGCGGGCCCTGGTCGGGCGCCTGCACGTAGTACACGTGCTGGATTGCCGATGGCTGCTGGCTCGGCTGAGGCTGATGCTGCGGTTGCTGCTCGTCCTTCTTCTCAGCGGGAGCTTCCGATGGTGTAGCCGACTGAACAGAGTTGATGGTGCCCACCAACAGTTCAAGGTACTTATTGATCTGATCAAGTTTATCCAGGTTCTGGGTCCTCTTCTCGATCACGGCGAGTTTCTCGAGGTCTTGTGACCGCTTTTCGATGATATCAACTTTCGAGAGATGGCCCCCGATGATACTGAGGTTGGAGCTCTCATCTCTCTCTGCTTCCTTGGACGTTGCCATGTGTACTTGTTTTTGAAGGATCTGGGGCTGCTTCTGATACGCCTTGGATGAAGAGAGGGCGGCCTCTCCTTCGTCCATTTCTTCAAATATCTGCCAGACTACATCTTCATCCTTATTGAAATGGGAGCCCCCACATGCTGCGTCCACGAGCCTTTGGCTTTCAATGTTCAGTCCCCCAAAGAAATGCTGGACCAAGCTGGTCTTCGGAATATCGTGATGGGGACACTTCTCCTGCAGGTCAGCGAATCTCTCCCATGCTTCATGTATCGACTCATGGGGTTCTTGGGAGAAATTACTGATACGGGCTCGCATCTGGTTGAGCCGACCTAGAGGGTAATATTTGTGCAGAAAGGCGGACTTCAGCTCCTCCCAGGTCGTCACAACCTTCCCCAGATGATTGACCCAATAGAGGGCCTTGTCCTGTAGGCTGAAGGGGAAAGCCATCATCTTGACAATGTCCAGAGGGACATTGGGATAGTGAGTCGTGCGACAAATGCGGGAAAATTGCTGCAGGTGAATGTACGGCTCCTCGCTGGTGTTTCCATGAAATACAGGGAGAAGAGCAATGAATTGGGGCTTCAGCTCAAAGTGAGCGTTTATCGGTGGAATGAGTATCCACTCGGTCATCTGGTTGTCTCCCGGATTGTATGTTTCTTTAAGGGTTGGCTTTGGTGGTGGTGGAAATTCTACATCATCATCTGCACCACCACCTCCTCCTCCTTCGTCTCGGTTCATCATATCATTCAACATGTCCTGGAAGGCTGTCTGTGTGAGGGCATGTTCGGTCAGCTGCTGCTGGATGGCCTGGATAGATGCCAGTAGCTGCGCATTGACTTGGTTCTGATCTGGCAACTGTCCCTCTGGTTGGGGTGGCTGCTGACCCTTGCCCTTTCCTCTTGGAGCCATGTCAGGGTCTGAGTCGGACGAGATGAACTCCGGAGTAGTCTCCAGGGCTCGCACTGTCTTCTATCTGCATAATGAGATAGTCCTGATCAGACCGCTTGCAATTAATGTTCAGCTGCCGTGATGAAGCTGGAATTCAGGTCAATCCCAGCATGTTGTAAATGGAAAAGGATGTAGACTGTAATCGACTTCCATTCACAATGGCGAAAGTGGGACAAAAGTGATCCCAGTTTATTGGGTGGCCAAGAGAAAGGTAGAAAATGAGGAGTCTGGAGATCGATCCGTAAAGTCCGGATCGGGTTCTCGGGAATCGCTTCGAACTTATTGGCGGAGTTGAGTCCATGGAATCGATGTGGGTGTCGGCATGGTCCCAACGGAAACCATCCATGGATCATCTTCGCGAAGCACAAGAGAAGATCGGATGTTGGATGAAAGATACAATGGTCAACGAGGAATAAAAGGAGTGTAAAACAGTGAGAGGCTCGGTTGAGCAGGGTGGTCAAAGGGAAGAAACAAAATGTGCGCAAAGGCGCGGGACTTGATCTTTGAACCTTAATCTAGATCCATACAAACTCAATACAAAATCAGGTTCACCAACTCACGCCATGTGAAGCCGTGAAAGCTCGGCTATTTATTATCTTTTCATTTTTAAAGTTGTGATTTTCAGGCATATCTTATAACAAGTCCTTAGGGTTCGTTTGGTTGTAGGGTTGGGCAGGGTTGGGTTGGGCAGGGGTACCCCTGTGAATAGTAAACTGTGAGGAGGATTGGGCCGTTTGGTTGGAGGGGTAACCCGGGTTGGGCCAACCCAACCCTGCCCAACCCTGCCCAACCCTGCAACCAAACGAACCCTTAGTGCGCTACCCTATAGGAGAGAGTACTACCGGAAGAGTATCCCGTACTTGTCCTCCTCCTGTGTAACCTGTAGTCTGTACTTTTTGGAGTCCTTGTAACCCTTCCTGGATCCCTACTCAGCCAAATAAAGAGAGAGGAAGCCGATAGGCGAAACCAATACTTCAGTTCTCGCTCGTAGCGGAATCACCCGTGAGCGTGCAAGAACCTACTCGGACGCAGGACAATGAGACAGACACCCCCGTGAAGGCGTGGCCTATGCTCAATACTTCGGACAAAGTCGATGCTCTACACAACAGAGAGTCATCATTGGTGACCAAGCCCTACTCGCCTACGTACGATAGAAGCGCCATTACTTCGGAAATCCAGGCGATACACAAGGAAGTTGCAGACTGGGTTTTTGGCTTTAATCCTTAGGGGGTCGCACTCGCTCAAGGGAGTAGGGTTTTGGTCCCCCTCCAAGGTACCTGAAAACAATGAGGGCTTTATGAACCCGGTATAATGATAGTCCATTACAGATTTTAATTAAGGTCAAAGTTTATTTAGCAGTCCCCTTGTTTTAATTTTTAGGTTTTCATTTTTTTTGAGTCTGTTTTCATACCAGCGCCTAACGTTTTTGTAGATTTTCATTTAAGTCCTAGGTGCTCAAAATTAGAGGGAGATAGCGGAAAAGCCGTGCAAGTGGTTCCATGATGGAAATCTCACCATTGAACCGAATGATGCATGCTGAGTTAGAAGACTTACAGTGTATCCCAGCTCTCTCCATGCGGTATGCAAAACAGAATTTTTAAACCTATCTACATGTCGGTATGCAAGGCACAAAATCGCCCTAAACAGTAGCTTCTATTAGCGTGAAGAACCATAAGTCGCGCATTCATCTCTAGCCCGAAAGGTCCGGTCTTGGCTCACCCCTCCTCTGCTCAACACACTTGAGGGTAGGAGAAAGCGCTTTACAGGGCTCGCTGTGGCACAAGGGCTAAGAGACAAATGAGCGGCTTGTTTAAATTTGACTAGATCTATACGAAGTAGACTATAGGAACATGCATTCTTATTAATGTGTGGACCTAGCTACCGAGTCAAGCAACCTACATCTAGGGGCTCCAAGCACACAAAACAAAGTAAAAGAAAGGCGGAAAGCTCAAAACTTCGGAAAACAAAGAAAAGAAAGCGATGCAAAACTCGAAAAACCACGATGAGGCCCCCAGGTGAACAATCACCCGGGCACTGGACCTCATTGTGAAGAGTAGAGTCATGTTTAATTACATGCCAAAATTATCTCTCTCTCACCATAAATTACAAAAATAATCCTAAATATTCTACACCTATCTAATCCCCAGCTCCTTGCTTCCTTGATGCTCTCTCCAAGTGGTCATGAGGTGAAGACCACCCTCCTCCAAGCTCGGCTGCCTTGGCCTCCTAAGAAGCCATCCTCACGTGGCGGGCCCTCGCATCAAAGTCACAAGAAGATTGAATTAGAATAGCTCAATAAATCAAATAGAGCAGATATAAAATAATCACAATAAATGAATCAATCAAAATAGCTTGGTGATTAATGACAATAAAAATAGCTGCTCACAAAATCAAAGATGAATCAAACATTTTTACACAAGAATGACAAAATCAATTAGGCTATGCTCATTGCTCCCCGGCAACGGCGCCATCTGATAACTGAGTAATTCTACAAGGGTCACCATGAATGATATAAATATGTTGTCGCTGAGGCGGCCGCTCATAGAACACCCAAGTTAATCAGCCATTAACCCACAATAAAAGAATGAAGAAATTAAGTCCAAAAATGTGAATCAATATTTATTACTCTTCCACAAGATGTACAAAGAATAAGTATGTAGAGGTCGAACCACAGGGAGCAATACAAAATGCAATAGCCTAAAATGTGCATGAACCACAGAGTCATCCATGTGTGAAGCCTATTTTTGTGGGTTTTTATATTTTATATTTTTTAATTTTAATTTTAATAATATAATTAGGTAATATATATATAATTTATAGAATATAAATATATAAATATATATGTATACCCATAGAGGGTGAGTACATAGCATATAATACATACATTAAATATAGATATGTATAGGTAATAATAATAATTTTTTTTATTTTTTTTAATTTTATGATTTTATATATTAATAATTATGGATATATATATATATATATATCTATATTATTTTTTTATAGAGGAATATATATATACAAAGGGGAGAGATGGGGGATAAAATATTTATAAAAATATATCAAAACACTCAAAAACATAGAAATAAAATCTTTTTGGGATTTTTATAATTTTTTACTATTTTGGTGATTTTTTGGTATTTTTAAAATTATTTTTGGTATTTTTAAAAGATGAAATAAAGGAAAACAGGGAAATAGGTCTTGGCTGTGAGTAAAGTAGGAATCAAAAATAGCAAACAACCACAAAATCTTTCCACACTATTTTTCTAATAGAGATAATAAAATATAGAAGAAATAGGAACTGAGTTTATATTTTTCTGATTTTTCTTTGATTTTATATATTTTTTTGAAGTTTTTGGGTATTTTTAAGTTTTTAAGGTTTTTCTTTTGAGATTTTTAGGGATTTTTGGATTGACACTAAAATAGGTCAAAATACATACTAGGGAATTTTTTTGGAATTTTTCGAGGACTTTTAATATTTTTTTGGAATTTTATAAGTTAGACAGTGAATAAAAGACATGTTTTTGATTTTTAATAAATACAAAAATACAACAAAATTAAAATCCAAAAATATGGTGTGTGAGAGCATGTTAACAGAAGCTTATATCCATTTTTGCAAGATTTTTCAAATTAAAAAGAGGCACAAAATAAATGGACAAAGCATTCAACAATATATGGCCTGGCAGGGGTATTTTTGCAATTAAAATATTTATCAGGGGCATCCATGCAAAAATTACAACAGAAATAAACATTTATTTTTATTTTCGGGGCCATTTTATAAATAACAAAACCCGGCAGGGTTTGAGTACAAAAATCACGCACCTCACGTGGGTGTTGCACGTGAGGCGCGGAGGGACTCATTTGCAAATACATAAACTACTGGGGTCCTTCTGCAATTTTTACAAATTATTTACAACGGGGATTTTTATTTATAGAATTAAAACCTAAATACAAAAAGGCGGGGGGTTGTATTTGATATTTACCCCTAATAGGCGCGCGATCCGACGGTTGCCCTTCATCCACTTGCCACGCGTCGCGCTCTCGTCGGCCGATGATGGTTTGCAGATGACGGCTGAGATTAGATCAGCCTCGCTGATCGGACGGTTGATGTCGTGCTTCATCTGACGGCGCTGGTTCGATCTGGTCCGACTCCTTTGATCTAACGGCGCTGGAGGTGCCTGGACGAACAAGGAAGAAGCTCGCCCCCGGCGAGCTTCGATCGTGAAGCTTTGGCTCGCCCGGGCGTCTCCCTCGCATCTGAAGTGCTCCGCTCGTAGCTGGTGACGTTCCGCGTCGATTGATGGTCTCGTCATGGCTCCTGGAGGTCTGAATGGCTCGGACGAGGTCGATGAAGAACAAGACCTCCAGGAACCTCTTCCTGGCTTGAATCGAGCCCAGATGGGCTTCTTCCCTCGTTTGACCTGCATAGGAAGAACCAGGGGAGCGAGGGCTACCTCCTCGACCCGGGGTTTTGAAGCTCTGCAGCGAAATGGAGTGAGGCGGAGGAGCTCCGACGAACGGCGGAGGTGGAGCTCCGATTCGCCAAGACCAGAGGTCCTGGGTTGAATGAAGATGGGCAATCGATGGAGAATACGATGGGGTTTGAAATGGGATGAATGTGGCGGTCGAACACAGGCAGGATCACGGTGAAGAAGTCGCCGGAGCGGAGCTCCGGCAAACTTCGAATTTTTTGATTTTAAGCTACACCGATTAACTAAGGACTAAACTAACTACTGGAATTAAAAGCTGACATTAAAACCTAACTAAAAAGCGATAAAAGAGCAGCTCTTATACCTGGGGGCCACCAGGGAGCAGGGCGGACGCCGGAGCTACGCCACGTCAAAATCCTCCTTCCTCCGGCCGATTCGAAGTGCTGGAACACCCCTCCTGTCATGAGGAACCTTCCAGGGACGAAATCGAGGCTTTTGGATGGATTAAAATGGGCCAAAATGAGGAAGGGAGCGGAGCTACTTATTTATAGACATTGGCATGATGCCTTATTGACCGACGATTATTACTTAATCCAATGAATATCTAATTGATCTAAGAGTTCAGTGGGTATCAGTGATCATCCAAGATCATTTCTTGTTAAGGAAGCGAGCTCGATCGATGGATGAGATGCCCGTAAAAATGGATGAAAACTGGGGAAAAGATGGTTCAGAGGCGCCAGAGCTTGGATGGGACAGTTGACCAGGCAGTCAACAAGGGCTGGCGCCCCATTGGTCCAGATCGGCCGCTAGAAGACAAAATAGGACCCCTTATTAGAAATTGATTTATTTAGCCTAGTAAATGATTTTATTAGTTTTTCTTATAAAATAAAAAATGTGTATTATTTCATGTAGTATTTATTTACGATTTTTATTGAATTTTTTGGAGTGTTTTATTATAGTTTTAATTTAATAATGTGTGTATGTATGTATTTACATGTATTTTGTTTCTTTTAATTTTTTATTTGTTTATTTTATTTTATTATTTTATTTGCTTATTTTATAAATTTATAATTTATTTTTGTGAGTATGGGGGTATTTTTATTCAATTTTTATGAGTTTATTTTCATTTTTAAATAAATAGGTATATGTATATGTAGGTTTACTTCTTGGTATTTTACCTATGTATTTTGTATACTTAATTTATTTAGGGCCCGTTCGGTTCGGGAATAAGAAAGAATAAGGATGGGGAATAAGGAGAATAATGGTCTATTCTCTGTTCGGCTGGAGGATATGAATAAGGAGAATAAGCTGAAATAAAGGTAGGTGAGGTAGGATAAAGATATGAATAAGAGTGAAATAAGATGAAATAATGGGGAACCACTGGAAACTATGTCGGGAGGAGAATTGACCCCTTATTCCATGACTTATTCTCCTACCAAACAGGGCCTTAATGTATTTTCTTGATTTTTATTTTGGATTTACATTTTTAATGAGTTATGAATAATGTATACATTGTTATAAAAATATAAAAGGATAAAAGCTCAAAAGAATAAAGTCCTTTTTATTTATATATAGATGGATAACATAGGTATTTTGTCTATGAATTTCATAGACTTATTTTATTTTACAAATTCTTTTTGGTTTTCTTTTACTTTTAATATGTACATGCATTGTATATATTATTTACAAAATTCTAAAAATATAAATTTGTTACAATAATGAATAATGAATAAATGGAATATTTTAATCAATACTATATACAAGGAGGGCCAAAAACCTAACTTTTGCATATGGACTCCAAAAATTATGAAACCAATTTTATTAAATAGTTCTTGGAAAGCTTTATACAATTAAAGGTGAATTTGGGTGATTTGGAGTTTTTATTTGCAAGATATGGGTCTGTGAAGTTGAGATTTTGGCTTTTATTATGTGTATAAAATGTACACTAAGTATTATTTTTACACAAACTTAATTTTGTTATTTTTATTTATATTATTATCTACAACTTTCATGTACAAAGTTTCTTTATTTGATGAATAAATAATTATGTACAAAATAGGTGTCAAAAATGCATAAATAAATGCATGAACAAATGAGGAATTTATTGTACACTGGCCCTTATCTCCCCCTACTTTATTCCTTATCGACCAATTCCATGCTGGCCTTGGTCTCGGGGTTTGGGTCATAAAATATCTTCAATATTTTATTCCTTTTTCTTTTCTTCTCTTTATTCTATAATTTTGGCATTAAAAACCTTATTTTATGTCAATGAATGATGAATGCTATTATGTATAATTAGCTGCTATTTACATGCATTTGCTGGGGTTTTTGGGGCCAAAATGATAGAATAAAGGTGATGAAATGGAGATTCATCATTCGCCCTTGGTGGTCCTATGGTGTGAAGGCGCAGACAGACGAGTGGAAGAAGTATGGTCAGGTCTGGCCTTGGTGGTCTTGCTGATATCAAAGTGGAATGGGACAAACTCATCCTCATCGGAAGAAGTGTAATCAGAGTCGTACTGCGAGGGATCGTCCAGGTCAAAATCAAAAGGAACGAAATCGTCAGTGGAAGTATACGAACTCTGTTTGTCCTCAAGATTCTCACCTGAATCATTGTCTTCAACAAGAGGCATGAATTTATCAAAATAATGACCAGCATCATAGCCGACCTCAATCATCATCAGTTTTGAGTGACCAGGAACAGACTTATTAGTGGAAGTAGTCAAACCAGGTCTGTCCTGTGGTCTGTCCTGTCTAGTCTTTGTATCTGCCCGCCGCTTAATGGGATCAATCACGTAAATGCTTTGGATTTCATCAACACATCGCCACATACCAGAAGGAGGAACTGTGAGGTCTATGCTTTTCGATTTCCTCCCCTTTCGGGGGATTCGTCGGGTCTCATCAGGGGTCGCTAAGCAAACATCTCTAATATTATCAGATTGGTCACAGGCCTCATAGTCAGCTAGAATCGGTGAGGGTGCATCAGGTGCAGGTCTGTGGTCAACCATGGGTGCGGTGATCAACGCTTCACTCTCGTCAACAGGAAGGAAGCGAATCTCTCCAGATCCATAATCAATAATGACCCTTGCAGAGGCGAGGAATGGTCGTCCCAGGATGATTGGAGATGGCTCCCTTGTGGAGGTCTCCATGGGCAACACGACAAAATCAACATGGTAGCTCGTGTCCTAAATAGAAATGATGGCATTTTCAAGGATACCCTTCGGCCTCTTGATAGATCCATCAGCAAACTGAACGATCATCCTAGTTTTCTTGAGAGGCCCTAAGTAAAGAGACTGTACCAGCGAGAAGGGTAATATGCTAATAGATGCACCAGCGTCCAGGAGAGTGCGATCACAAGTATGGTCAGAGATGGTGCAAGTGATGAAAGGAGTAGGTGCGCTCTTCTTTCTAGGAATGGGACGGTGTGTGATGGCGTGGGCAGTGGCCATGGTCAGAATGTGACGCTCAGATCTGCTCCTCCGCTTTCTCTTCTTGGGAAGAGGAGCAAATAAATTGGTCATGGCCTACTGAAGTGGGGCACGGATAATCTCGTGAATGGCAGCCACCACTTCGGGTTCAGTCAACAATTTTTTGAATTTTTGGATTTCCTTCATACAAGGGAGGAAGTCAGAATCAGCATGTACACGAGGCGTGCCAAGAGCAGTCTGTACAGTGGCATCCTCGGGGTCAAAGGTGGGACTTGGTGTGAATGGATGTGTGGTCAAGGGTTCTGGCAAGTGGGTGCTCTCCTCACGGTATGATTCAACCAAGTGTCTCCCGAACTCTTTTTGTATTTTTATATTTTTCTCATTTTTTTTTATTTTGGGCGATTGCAATCTCCCATGATCTCCCACAAGGAATTCTGTATCCGCGATGAATGGAGCGTCAATCTGTTTCTTCCTCAAGATAGCCATATCATCATTCATCAAATCAAGACGCTCTATCATTCGGTTCAATATATCACTCATAGAGATCGAGGGATGTGACTCCAACAGGTCAGACTCGGGTCGATGTGAAGGTGGAGGTGGATAATATACAGGTGGGGGTGGAGGTGGGTAGAAATCCGAGGTCTGATACTGTGGCTGAGGCGGGTATGTACAAAAATAAAAAAATAGGAGGAGTGTCCTCCTGATAAAAGGGAGGTGCACCGGCTGGAGTGAACGAAGGATCCACAACGTCCGGATAAAATGTGCTTCAGGGGTCCATCTCGAAAACAAAAGGAAATGATCGGGGGAGCACGACGGTCAAGTCAAGAGAGTGAAGAAGAAGGCGCAAGTGCGCAGAAGCGATCTAGGACACATACAAAACAATCACAGACAAAAATAAAAAGAATACAAACCCTCAATTCACCTACTCAACTCGGTAGAGACCGCAAAGAGCGGTCTTTTTATCTTGTCTGTTTTAGAGTTATGTGAGAAGTCAAAGAATTGTGCACACACTTAGGGGGCTGAGATGGGATTTTGGGCACTAGTCCTTAGGGTGTGCGCGAGCAAGTAAAAGCAAAGACAATGAGGGGATTACTCGCCCCAAGACAATGTTTTTCTTTTTAGGTCTTTTTTAGGGCAAGTAATATTAACAGTCCCAATTTTATTAATTATCACTTTTTTTTGGATTTTTAGTGAGAAATGCACGAGCCTAACGAGGAGTCAATTTTACTTAGCACCTAGGTTGGCAAAATCAGAGGTAGAGAGGCGGAAAAGCAATGCAAGCGGCAAAACGATGATGTATGCTAAAGCGTAAATGCTCACCTTGCCTCCAGCACTCTACATGCAAAGATGCTCAGCAGAATTGAAAACCTATCTATATGCAAATGCAAGCCGATGAAATCGCCCTAAGTGAGAAATTGCTATTAGCGTGAAGAACCACAAGTCGGTCACCAATCCTTAATCCAAGAGTCCGGTCTAGGCTCACCCCTCCTCCCTCTCAAACAAATCGAGTTCAGGAGAAGCGCTTGGCAGGGAGAGCTCGCGGCGCGACGGCTCGAAGATGGTGATCAACTGTGTTATGTTTGACTAAGTCCAAATGATACTATAGGCACATGCGAAGATATTAGGTGTTGGCCTTAATCTATCGCAAGCAACTCCTAAAACTAGGGTCTCAATCACACAAAAGAAATATAATCGAAAATAGGAAAACAAAATAAAAAAGAATGCGAAGAAAACACGAGAAAACCCGCGGTGAGCCCCCAGGTGTACGAACACCTGGAAATTAGGCTCAAAAGTCCAATGTTTCGGGGTACCTGTATTATTACAATAATAATGGTCTCTCTCTCGCTAAAATTACACACATAAATACAAGAAAAAATATGGTGCTCAAAATTTGTCTTCAAAATTCTCCAAGTCCTTCCTTGTGCTAGGCAAAAGCTGCCTCACGTGGGTGCGAAGGTGCTCCAAGAGGTGCTCCTCCCTCGATCCGCGTACCTCGCACAAAATCCAAACAAGGAGAGTGGTTAAACGATTCAAACAAGAAATATCAAAAATAAGGAAAATACAACAAGCAGAAATAAAAGCCACTAAAGAGACAAATAATCACAATCACAAACAAAAGCCGAACTATGCGCTGTTGCTCCCCGGCAACGGCGCCATTTGATAATCGGGGAATTCCAAGGGTCGTACGGTTTCACAAGGCGAAACCACAGTCAGAGTATTGACCGCTCAAAAATCCCTAATTAGTCAACAATGAGCCCACAATCAAATCAATCAAACAATGAAAAGCAGATGTGGAGTCAAATTTATTTTTAACTCTACATAAAAGATGTATAGGTGCAAGTATGTAGAGAGTTCGAACACATGGAGCAAGGCAGGATAGATCGGGCTAAGTGCAAAATGTGATGTAATTGTGATCAATGTCTACAATGTGCAAATGTTTCTGTGGGTTTTAATTTTAAATTTTTTATTTTAATTTTTTTAATTTTGTATTTTGATTTTTAATTTTCTGATTTTATATTTTCTTTTTATATTTTATATTTTTTGTTTTTATAAATAATGGAATATATATACAATATAAGAAATGAGGGATTGGGGTATTTATTAAATAAGTAAAAATGCTCAAAAATTAGAGAATGAAATATTTTTGGTCTTTTTATAATTTTTTACTATTTTTGTGATTTTAGGGGTTTTTTCAGAATGTTTTTGGTATTTTTAAAAGTCAAAATGAAGGAAAACAGTGAATAAACTTGCTGGCCGAAATCAAAAATGGGAATGAAAAATACCAAATAGTATCAAAATTTTTCCCAAATTAATTTTAAAATAAAGAAAATAAAACAGGAAGCTACAACACTTAAGTTTGTATTTTTATGATTTTCTAGGATTTTTTAGAATTTTTTTGAAGTTTTCAGGTACTTTCTAATTTTTAAGGTTTTTGTTTTGAATTTTTTAATGATTTTTGGACTGATACTAAAAGACACTGAGATAGACAAAATATATTTTTTTGGAATTTTTCAACAAGTTTTAATATTTTTTGGTATTTTCTAAGATAGACAGTAATGAAAATGCATGTTTTTGGTTTTTAATAAATTTTAAAATGCAATAAAATGAAAAATAAAAATATATGCGTGGAAGTACAATGCAGCAGGAAGCTATATGATTTTTTTGGGATTTTTTAGATGTTTATGAATGCGTGAAATAATTAGAGGAATCAAAAAGAAAACTACAAGCCTGGTAGGGGTATTTCTGGAAATATTGCAAAGTACATGGGTTTATGTGTAAAATTTCTGCAAAACATATACTGGAATATAAAACTCCTGGACCAAACACCAATAGCAAAAGCCGCAAGGGCCTTGAGGCAAAAAGCCCACCCACCCGCGTGCGACACACGCGCCTGGGGAGGACCTACTTGTAATTATTAGAAACCTAGGGGTGTAGTTACAAAAATTCCAGAAAGTATTTAACTACGAATAAAACTTTAGGTATTAAAGACAAATACGACAAAGCCCAGGGGTGTGTCCTGCAAAAACGCCAAGTCAGGTGCACAGACGCACGTGACCTGGCACGAGGCAAAATGGAAATATTACAAACTACGGGGGTTTTACTGCAAATGTTACAAAAATTAATAAAGACAGATGAAAGTTTAGGTCTTAATTAATAAATACACAAAAACGCTAGGGAAAAACGCAAAATACCCTCAGCTGGCGCAGATCGAGCGGCTGTGGGCCGCCCACTTGAACACGTGTCGTGACGAGGTTGCGCGATACCCCTTTGCGTCCCAACGGTTTGGATTAGAACGTGCAACGATGATCGAACGGATGGGACGCGATCAGATCCTACGGTGGCTGCTCACCTGGATGATCGGGGGGAATCCAATGGTATTGGGTTGACCAGGAAGAACACACGAAGAATAGGAGCCTGGCGAGATTGGATCGGCCAGCACTCGAGCCTTCGTGCACCTGGATCTCCTCCGACGGCCTCTTCATGCTCCTGCAGCGCTCCCGCGACTCCCAGGTGGATTAGATGGGGTCGAAGACCAAGGGATGACCCTCCACCCCTAGAGGACGCTCGGCGGACCTGGGAATGATCCTGGTGATCTTTGAGGACAAGTCGCCTCCTTTGGGTCTTGCAAATAGAGAGAAAGACGTAGCAGAAAGGGGGAAAACAAACCCGGCTTTTATTGGCGGAAGGGAGGCGGGTATGGAGTGGATGAGGGTTGCCGGAGCTCGAGAGCTCCAGCGGGGTGTCTGGTTGTGATTGACTGGGCGAAACGTGAAAGTGATGATAGGAATCAAATCTATGGCTAAAGGCAAGTAAACAAAGCAAAAAAAACGAAGAAGAAAATGGACCTCGAGGGTTAGAAACCCAAGGTAGAACCTCACGGCGGCGCGACCGCCGGAGATGGTTTGAACTCGACTTAAGGTGCTCGCCGCACCTCAGTTGAAGCGTGGGGAGACTCCCTGTCACCGGAGCTCAACTCGACCCACATCCGGAGGGTGTTGGCACCCCAAAGTCGGTTCAAAGAGGAAGGGGGCGACTGGGGGTATTTTTGAATAGATGGTCGACGGCGAGAAGAACGAGGCGATGGCGGGTGCTTCGATGCTCCAAAGATCTAAACAAGCCCTGGGCGTGTATCATTGGATATAGGGCTTGAAAAGTCGTTAAGGATGAATCATGAAAATATGCATGGAACTACCTCGAAGAAAGGGAGAAAACAAGTCAAAACGCACGTTCTGACACAACAGTGGGAGTAGGTCAGACAGTTGACCGGGGTCAACTGTCAGACCAACCTGGTTGGTCCACGTGGACCAACAAGGAAAATCCCTTAAAAATTCATTTTAAAATAGTAAATGTTATTATTATTTTTAAGTTATTAAATAAAAAATGTTTATTAATTTATAAATTATTTTATTATGAATTTTTAATTATTTTTAGGGGTATATAATTGCATGTTACTAATTATGCCCTTTATAGGTATAATATCTATAGATTTTATTAACTTATTTTTATTTTGTGTTTTTAATTTATTTATTTTTGATTATTATTTTATAAAATTATAGAATATTTTACACACTTAGAAATATTTTTAGTTTATTTTTATGAAGTGTTTTGGATATTTAATAAGATAAAAGTATAAAGTATACAGGTATGAGTATAGGTATTGTACATATGTATTCTATATACAAGTATTTTATTTTGAGTTTCTTTTGTATTTTATTCTGATTTTAATGTAAAATAAATTATAAATAATATTTACAAAATTATAAAGATATAAAATTATAAAAATAATGAATAAATAATAAATTGAATATTTTAATCTGTATTAGTGTACAATAGGGGTCCAAAACTCAACTTTCAACCCGTAGCTCCGCCAAATGCGAAACCGCCATTAAATAGCTTATTTTTAACTATATACAATTAAAGGTGAGTTTGATGCATTTGGAGTTTTCATTTGTGAGATACGGGTCTGGGAAGTTAGGATTCTGGATTTTTATTTAGACCATAACTTTTTATCTGTACATTATTTTTGAGTGAAATCAATTTTGTATTTTTATTTATTTAATTATCTACAACTTTCATGTTCAAAGTTTCTTTATTTAATGTATCAAAATTGGAACAAAAAATAGGTCCCAAAATGAATAAAGAATGAAGAGATACAAATTGGGAACTCTATTGGTATTTTGACCCTTATCTCCCCCTACTTTATTCCTTGTCGACCTATTCATCAAGATGCCTAGGTCTCGGGGTTTCGGGTCATAAAATATTTACAATATTTTATTTTTTCCTTTTCTTTTATTTATTCTATAATTTTGGCTTTAATTACAGTATTTTATACACTATTTACATGCACATGCATGAATGCTAAGAAATGGAAATTAATGCCATTTACAAGCATTTACTAGGGTTTTTGAGGCCAAAATGATAGAATAAAGATGATGAAATGTGGATTCATCAGAGAGGCGACGGCGCAGGGTGGTGGCCGGAGGTGCACTCCGATGGGGTACGTGTGTAGGGTGATTCGATGGACGAAACACGACGATTCTCGAAGGGAAATGATCCTAAGGGTACGAGTAATAAAATGCGAAAGAAAAGGGGGAAAGAATGTGGCTGCCTTGATGGTCGGAACCAGAGGGAAGTACCTCGACGCCGGCGGAAGGAGGAGGTGATTGGAGCCGCCTCGATGCTCGCTCGACCAGCCCGAAGCTCGGCGAAGGAAGCTGTCACCTTCCTCTGTCGATTGGTCACAAAAAGGGGAGCGGAGCTTGTGCAAGAGGGGTTCAAAATTCAAAAGGGGAAGAAGGTGTGTATTTGTATGGTTGACGAGTAGGCGAGGAAAAATGAGGTACTGCGGGTGGATCAGAGATTCGAAGTCCGAGGAATCACCTAGGCGTGATTTCTCATTGTTCAAGGAAGAAAAGTCAAGAAGGAACTTGCGCGAAATAATCTAAGTTTTGTCCTCAAAAAAATCGCAAAGACGGGGGTCAAACGAGGTCTGACACGAGCACATGGGGGAAGGACAGCCAGTTGGCCGAGGTCAACTTGGACTGTCACCTAGTTGGTCCACGTGGACCAACCAGGAAAAATCCCTGGAAAATGATTAGAAAAATCAATTAAAATAAGTAAATGAATTTATTATTTTAGGTTATAAAATGAAAAATATTTGTTATTTTATGAAGTATTTTATCGTGATTTTTAATTATTTTTATGAGTTATAAAAATACAAGTTACCTTTTATGACCTATATAGGTACATATATCTATATATTTTATTATTTTATTTTTATTTTGTGTATTTAATTTATTTATTTTTATTTAATATTTTATAAATTTATAGAATATTTTTATACATTTAAATATATTTTTATTTTATTTTACTGAGGTATTTTGTACACTTAATAAAATAAAAGTATGAATTATATAGTATATATACAGGTGTTATACCTATGTATTATATACAAATATTTTATTTTTGTATTTTCTTTAGGTTTTTATATGATTTTAATGCACATATTTATTATAAATAATATTTGCAAAATTATAAAAATATAAAATTGTAAAAATAATGAATAAATAATAAAAATGAATATTTTAATCTGTACAAGTATACAATAGGGGTCCAAAACTCAACTTTCAAACCGTAGCTCCGCCAAATGCGAAACAACCTTCATTAAATAGCTTACTTAAAATTATATACAATTAAAGGTGAGTTTGATGCGTTTCAACTTTTATTAAGGAGATACAGGTCTGGGAAGTTGGGATTCTGGAATTTTATTCAGATCATATCTTTTTATCTGTACATTTTTTTTGTATGAACTCAATTTTGTATTTTTCTTTATTTAATTATGTAAAACTTTCATGTATAAAGTTTCTTTATTTGAAGTATAAAAAGTAGAACTAAAAATAGGTCCCAAGATGAATAAAGAATGAAATAAAAACAAAGGTATTTTTATTGTATTTAGACCCTTATCTCTCCCTACTTTATTCTTTGTCGACCTGACCATGAAGATGCCCAGGTCTCGGGGTTTTGGGTCATAAAATATTTACAATATTTTATTCTTTTTCTTTTCTTTTCTTTGTTCTATAATTTTGGCTTTAAAAACAGTATTTTATACACTATTTTCATGCACATGCATGGATGCTAAGATGCTGGAATTAAGTGCCAAGGTTTTTGAGGCCAAAATGATAGAATAAAGATGATGAAATGTGGATTCATCAGTTTTTCGAGCAGATTTCTTCTCACATACCATTGTAGCACAAGGGATAACCTCCCCACGAAAACAGACCAAATCACAGGCCGTGGAGGAGGAGGAGCCACTGGGAGTCCCCTTCCAAACATGGGGGAGTTATGCCACCAATCGTGTCAATGAGGGTTCCCTGAATCCACAACATCCCTATCCATCACTCGATTAGCTTCTTTTTGCAGAAGCGTCCCATAAAGGAGTAAAACACGGGTGCAATTGCCATAAGAAAGAGGCATCAGATCCTCATCCATTGGGAACCATAGAGCCCAATAAGGAGGCATGGAAGTTTTTGAAAATAAAGGTTCAAGAACAAGAAGATCGACACCAGGGGTGGACCCATGTTTAGTGCAAGGGGGTACGTGCCCCCCCCCAGAAACCCTTAAATTGCATTCACACGATGCCCCCTCCCTCAACGGGATTGTCGTCCATGCCCCCTACATGGACTCCAACACAGTGTGACCTCCCTCCTCATGACTTGCCTCCCACCTTGCACTCCGGATCCTCACACTCTGTATCCTCACACTCTGGATTCTCACACTACGCACCCTCCCTCCTTATAATGGATGTCCTCCATAAGGAGTATGACTATGTGGTTCTTAGCCTTGTCCTCTGCAGTTTACAGCCTCTTCAACTTCCATATGGATATTAGAGATGCAAGTCGACCAATCTTGCAAGAAGTGCATCGAATCCCACTCATTTTCATCTCAAAATCCCTAGATCTCACCTGAGTTCATCTCAGAATCCCCTCTTCCCACTTGAGTTCATCTCAAAAAATCTCATCTTTTTCTCCCCCTCTATTACAAGTAGAAGATGTTCTATATGACCATGTACGCAAAATCTCTTCAACTGCATCCAGGTGAGGCCCCCCTCGACAATCCTCGAGCCCTAACTCAAAGGAGTGATCTGGATCTTGATGTCTGATTTGGTTGTTGATCACAGAGGGGACACCGAATTTGCTGAAATTGTTGCGATGTTCTTTGTAAACATGTTGGTCAGAGGGCTAAAGCGCCCCTTGATTGTTGTCTGTGTTATCGAAAGGATCTATGCGATCTCGAGGTTGTACTACTACTCCACGAGTGATCATAAGAGCAGATTTTGAGGGGCGTACTCTTATCTCTTCTCTTTTCTCTATTGTTATTTGTTTGGTTTATTTATTTATATTTGTGTGTGTCTGTGTTGGATTAAGTTTGACTCATTTGTGGTGTTTGTTGAATGATGTTTATGTGTGACGTGGATTTCATTGCTGGATGTATGCCTCTCACTATGATGTTCTCCCTCGTGATTCCTACGTTGTGGATCAATGATTAGCTAGATTATTTCAGTCTATGACGAGTCAAGTTATCTGAATAACCAGATATATCTATGTTACCTAATGATTTTTAAGTTTTAATATTTTTTGATTGTGATATTTCATATCTGATAAGTTTCATGGATATTATAAGTGCACCTGGAAATAATTTTCAGTGTTTAACAGATTCTAGGAATTGTTTATCCTAAAACATTCATGTTTGCTATTTATTAATACATGTATCTATCGAGCAATCACATCCGAGTCTGTTGGAATGTAATCATTAGCTAGTTAAATCAGATCTGTCAAACTTGCTAAATCTGATTGTAATGAACCTGATTTAAATTTACAGAGGGTATTTGTTATCAAGTAGTCATTATTCCAATAAGTATCATGTGATTGTTTTATTTCAACAATAATTACTTGTTCTTTATGGTAACTCAGTGTATTATTGGCCACACAATTTGAAGAGAGATACAATATGCTAACTTGAATGAGTGGTAACATGTTTTTAACAATGTGCATACAATATACTTGATAGACACATAGTTTAGTATTTACCACCAAGAAGGCGGAGATAGTGCTGCTGCAGATGAGATTGGATTCGAAATCTAAATGTCAATTATAGAACTACGCCATTGTTGTCATTTTGAGAGAAAAACCTATTTGATTATGTCCCTATTTCATTAGTAGCATAACCTGTTTGACTTGTGATTGGATTTTAATAACATTAAAAGGTCTCGTGCAAAAAGAGAGGAGTGTGCTCCATATTAGAAATGGTCCATATCAGAAATGTACACCATAAATATCAAGCTCCTGATTACTACGTTGTCCACATTTCAACTATAATCATCCAATGGTGCCCTACCTAGTGTATAATCCTGGGTACGCCACTGATCGACACCAAGAATTACGTGGAAAACCCTACAACGAGGGAAAAACCACAGGAGCACACACAAACCCTAATCTTCCTCACTAGAGATTAGGGATTCTCTCTTCACTAAGTTGAAATGATTGGAGGGTGGATGAGTACATTTTATAAGATAATGGGTAAAAGTTCCCTCATCCAAAGACTCATTTGCCCGTTTAGACAATACAAACCAACACTCCCCCTCAAGTTGGGCATACATATCGACCATGCCCAACTTGCCTACATTCTGCTCAAAAGTCACCGTAAGCAACACATTTGTGAAGAGATCAATAATCTGATCACCAGATTTCAAGTAGGGGAGACACAACTGACCATTGTCAATCTTCTCATGGATGGAGTGTTTGTCAATTTCCACATGCTTCGTTCTGACATGCATGACAGGGTTATTTGCCAAGTTTGTAGCAACTTTATTATCACAGAACATCTTCAATGGCATGATAGGTTCAACACCCAATTCCGCTAACAGACGTTTCAACCATATGACCTCAGTTACCCCATTTGCAAGTGACATGTACTCAGTTTTAGCACTAGACCGGGAGACAACATTCTGTTTCTTGCTTCGCCATATGACCAGGTTACCACATAGATAAACAACATAGCCTGATGTTGACGACATATCATCAGTCGATCCAGCCTAATCTGCATCAGTACAGCCTTCAATGTTCACATTATCACGTTTTCTAAACATAAGACCTTTACCTGTGGAGTTCTTAACGTAGCATATAATTCTATTAACGGCATTAATATGAACAATGGCGGGTGCATGCATGAATTGGTTGACCACATTTACAACATAGGTAATGTCAGGTCTTGTGAGAGTGAGGTAAATTAATTTTCCAACAAGTTTTTGATACATGCCTTTTGTAGCTTCATTGAGAGGTTCACCGTCTTTTGCTAAGTTTACGGTTAGCGTCTATAGGGGTAGAGACCGGCTTGCATCCGAGCAAACCATAGTCATGAAGTAAATTGAGCATATAGTTCTATTGGTTTAAACAAAAACCTCCATGGGAATTGGTCATCTCAATACCAAGGAAGTACTTCAACTTACCTAGGTCCTTTAGTTCAGATTCTATAGAAAGAACTCGTTTTATGCTAAATATTTCTACATCATCACTGCCAATCATGATCATATCATCCACATATACCAAAAGAATGGATATTCCTTTGCCCCCTTTTTTTGATGAAGAGGGTATGATCTCCATTAGCTCGGTGATATCCATTAATGACCATTACAATCCTGAGCCACTCAAACCAAGCTCTAGGTGATTGCTTAAGACCATACAACGCTTTCTTCAATCTGCAACACTTGGTCAGTTCCTCGTATCCAGGGAGCATCTTCGTGTAAACTTTTCCTCTGATATTTCCATTTAAGAATGCAGTCTTGACATCTAGCTGATACATCTTCCAAGAGAACTGTACGTCCATGCATATAATAACACATGCCATATTTATTTTGGCCACAGGAGCAAAAGTCTCAAGATAGTCTATTTCGTACTTCTGGCTATACCCTCGTGCAATAATCATGCTTTGAATATGTCCACTTTTCCAGCAGAATTATACTTAATTGTGAAGACTCACTTCGAACCAACCAGATGAACACCTTTTGGAACGTCCATAACATCCCAAGTGTGGTTCTTTTTCAGAGCTGTCATTTCTTCATCCATCGCACCCACCCACCTTGGATCACCTTTCACTTCAAACACAATCCTTAGAAGATCATGAAAGTCAAGAAGAGTAAGAAAGCTTTTATAACTCGAACTCATCTTAGAGGGAGACAAAATCTTTGACAATATAAGGATTAGAAGCCATGGTTGACCTGGCTGCCTTGCGCATAGCGATGGGACAATTATCATTTAGATTTCCATCAATTTCATTCAAGTCATTAAGCATAACATTAGCTTCAAGAACTTGAATATCATGAGAAGAGGAACTACTTACAGAGTTTTCAGAACTTAGATCATCTAAGGGGTGATTGGGATGTTGATTTGGTAGTAAATTATCCACACAATTCCTACTATCATCCAATATCTCTTCTCTTCCAGTTATGTCGTCCAGCATCCTGTCACTATCATGGTTGTCTGCATCAGTAATTTGATCTTCATGGTCATCATATGAGTTCAGAAACTCATCCAAAAAATAATTACTGGTAGTATAGTCCGTGGACTCACCATGAGAAAGAGATTCTCCATAGTATGATTCACATTCATGAAATGTAATATCTTTACTCACATATAATTTTCTTGATAACGGTTCATAACATTTGTACCATTTGTGTACAAGAATACCCAAGAAAAATGCATTTGATGGATTGGATCCAACTTCCTTCTGTCAGGACCAGAATTGTGAACAAAACAAACGCAACCAAACACGCGGGGTGCAAGAGTAAAGGGAAATTTATCATGATGTAAAACGGAGAAAGGATCCTTCTTTCTAATAGCAATAGAAGTCGTCTGTTAATAAGGTACATAGTTGCAAGCACGACATCCCCCCCACACAAAAAAATTCGTAGGGACATTATGTTGAAACAAAAGAGCACGAGTGACTTCCAAAAGAGATCTGTTTTTTCGCTCAGCTACATCATTTTGCTGAGGAGTATAGCTGCAAGAAGTGCCATGTAAAATCCATTTTTTATCTTAGAAAGGTCTGAAGAGATATTTCTAAATACTCCTTAGCATTATCCATTCGTGAGGTTTTCACCCTAATATCATGCTGATTTTCAACCATGAGGACAATGTCTCGAACAATTTTAGGAACTTCACTTTGAGTTTTCATCAAGTACACATAGGTATAATGGGAGAAATCATCTGTGAAAGTAAGAAATATTTGTGACCTCCTAAACTCATCACACTTGGTCCTCAAACATCCGAATGAATCAATGGAAAAGGAGCGATACTTCTACTATTCAAAATAGGATAAATAGTTCTAGCTTGTTTTGATAACTGACACACTTCACAGGAGAAAAAACCATGGTTTACTTTACTACATAAGCTAGGAAATAAAACAGAAAGATTAGAATAACCAAGATGGCCTAGACGATCATGCCATTTTTTAGTTCACCAACATCTTCATGTATGTTACCAATAGCGGCTGCAACCCAAAATGATACGATCCGAGCAGGAAATCAATAAAAACTATCAACTACCAAACTAATCTCAATATGCTTCCCCGCCCCCAAGTTCTGCAACACACAAGTATTCGCATAAAAAAATTAAATGACAATGTAGGTCCTTAGCAATGCGATAAAAGGATAATAAACTGATTGGAAAATCAGGAACATGAAGAGCATTAATGAAGATTTGTTAGGAAGTTCTTATTAATCGAGGATAAAAATAGCGAATAATAATGATCCATGAGGGATTCATCACCAGTCTTCAGCCCCCTGTGCATCTACCGCGCTTCTAGACAACTCCAGTGGCGGGCTGTGAGTTCATTTTTTTCTCCCCCGTGGTTTGATTGAGCAGCTCGTGAGCATTTTGTCCCTTTCTTTTGTGTTGTTATTACTATCTCAAGAAGATTTGTTCCGAGATTTCATGGCTTCAGAAAATTCTGCAGATACGATAACCATTAAGATGGATAATGTTCCGGCTCATGTCACTATATGAAGTTGACAAAAACCAAGTATCTAATGTGATCTACAGCAATGGAGGTTGCCTTAGCCTCACGTGGTAGGGAAGGATACATCGATAGTCGGGAAAAAATCCTTCTGATCACTGATAAGTTATATGAATAATGGTATATCGATGATAGCCAATGCAACAATTGGATCATCAATGTTGTGTCCTCTAACATTCAACTGCTCATTCTTCGGAAGAAGTCGGCTAGAGACCAATGGCTCACCCTCAAGAGCATGTATGGGTAGAAGAAGCAGGACATCCGTATGTACCAATTGAGCAGGGATGTTTATACTATGAGACAAGGAGAGCTGACTGTTGTTGGATACTATGATTTGTTAAAGACTAAATGGGGGAGATTGATTACTATTGTGATGAAAGATGGACTAGCCGTGCTGATCAGAAAAAAATACTGAGATGAGATTTGGAAGCAGAGAATTTTCATTTTCCTTGGAGGATTGAATGCTGAGTTTGAGGCAACCAGAAGCCAACTTCTGACAGGTGGGATTGGGTCTAATATTGAAGAGATCTATCATGTAATTGAGACTGAGGAACAATGACGTACAGTTATGAAAGATGATCAAGTATCCCATTTTGAAAGATCTGCCTTCTTAACAAAAGGGGGAAGAGTGGGTGTTGGAAGGATAAGAAATGCGGACATTGCAAGAAAACAAGACATGGGATTGACTATTGTTGAGAACTTCATCCCGAAAGGAATATGAATAAAGGAAAAGGACCTCTTGCAATGACTGCTGAAGATAAGAGGTTGACAACTGATCAGATCACATATTTACATGCATATGTTTAGAAGATATCCATCTCTGATAACGACAAGGGTGATACCGATGTCATTAATGCTGCCATGATTGCTGCAGCCTACAAAAGTAAAAACATTTTTTCATGATGAATGGATTATTGATAGTGGGGCATCTGACCATATGACAGGAAATTCTAAGATGTTTCACTAATATAAACTTGCTTCGCGACGAGACCGAGTTAACTTAGCTGATGGATCCTCTTTCATTGTGGCTGGAAAAGGAAGTATATCTACCATTGATAAATTTATCCTAAAGATTATTTAAGAATGAACATATTGGTGTATCGTTAACCCTAATATTTATTGTATTTAATTACTGACCTTTTCTTTAATTTCCAATTTATTAAAAACCCATAAAAATTAGATTATTTATTTTCTATATTTGTTTTGGCCTTTAAAAGAAATTAAAAATACAAAAATGCCAAAACTACAAAAGATAGTATTTTTATCTCTTAAAAATGCCCCCAAAATATACTTTTGTACAAATGACCTTATTTGACTTTTTGTCCAACATGAATCTTGTAGATCTCATCAAGATTTACAACTTTCATGTTTGACTTTTTCCTAGTGTTGCCTCTAACCATTTCTTTAGATTTGTCTTTGTTTTACTATTTTCTGAATTTTCTAGAGCGACCACATGGCACCCTCTGGGCTGCCCATGTGGCCTGCTCCTCCTCTCACCACATGGCCTCTCCCTCAACCGTTAGATCTTC
The DNA here is from genome assembly GCA_037367405.1 of Ottelia alismoides. Lineage (NCBI taxonomy): Eukaryota > Viridiplantae > Streptophyta > Magnoliopsida > Alismatales > Hydrocharitaceae > Ottelia > Ottelia alismoides. The sequence continues at coordinate 960,645 of JAZKJV010006723.1, forward strand.
TTTCCCCACCTTCATTTGGCCGTCCATTGCCTCCTTCTCTATCCACTGTCGGATCAGACCTCTGATCGTATCCAAATCGTTCCCTTGCGTCTGCATCTCCTCCATCAGATGACTTCCCATCTATAGGCCATCCTTTGTCCACGTTTCCCCTTCCACCTAACCCTCAGATCACCCCCATCTTCATCACATCCATCCACTTGTGCTCCTCTTCCCACCATACGATCCGAACTCGGAGCAAATCCAACTACTCCCTCACGCATCGCCCCCTGCCGCTTGATCAGATCCTTGATCATATCCCCCTCACCGCTTCACACCCCAATTGTACCCATTGGATCTTATGATCCAACATCCCCCACCTCGATGCCTCCCGCATGCCACGCATCCCCTCCTCAACCGCACGATCTCCCTCACATCCTACGGCCCACCCCCGCTCCACGTCACCTCACTTCCAATAGCCGTTGGATAAACCTTCATATTCCATCTCGACCGTCCGCACCCGCCTCAACCTTCACCGCTAGATTAGATCCTAAGGATCCGATCTGGTGCATCTGCCTGTGCCTCCATCCGAGCTATTGGATCGCATGATCCAATGGCTCTGCGTCATCGTCCTCCTCCAATTATCTCCTCCTCATCCGTTACGCATCACAACACCTCTGCCCCCTTCCATTTTTCACCATCGTCCATATCTCTCTCTCTCTCCTAATTCTAACATCACCTCTGGGTAGCCCGTACAACCCTCTCCCATGCGTAACATCCAGTGCCTCCTCCCATCACTCCACCAATCATTACCACTACCGCCATTACACCCCTCGTAACTTCCATCATCACCCTATATAGCGACCATCTCTACCGGTCTCCCACTCCGTCCACCATTCTAGGGTAAGGCCCAGCTTCCCTTGCCCCTCCGATGATAGTGGAGGGACGATAAGTTGAGGCGACGACAACCTCTATCTAGGTGTGATCCGTGACCGTCTGGCCACATCGCGGCGACTCCGCCACCGCTAAGCTTTTCGGAGCAGCTGCCTTGTCTGAGCAACGACCAGAGGACCAATTTAGCCCTCATCCCAAGCCACTTCGCCTGCCTCCGATCAGGTATATCTCTTCATCCTCTGTCCCTCTACTTTTCTCCGATTTACCTCATCGCACACACACAAATTCACCTCCGATCTGCACCGCCCCCACCATCGCTTAACATCTAAGACCTTCGCGCCACTTCCTCTTTCTTCCATAACCACACCTCGCTCCGACCCAACTCCTCCATTGTCACGGTGGAGGAATTCCCAATGCCACTGCCTTCTCCACCCTCGCAGGCCCTCCGTTCACCCTCACCTCACTCATCCTCACCTCACGCACGCTTCAACTACATTAATCTTGCAGGACTCTTCAATGGCCCAAACGTGTGCCCCGTCCCCATCCTCCATCTCCTCAGGTGAGATGCCATTGATAGCTCAGGACATCCATCACCATCGCCACCATGAATCGCCAACATCTTCACCTGATGACCAGCAAGCTCCCCCGACCATCAGATGTTGTGAAAAGCTCGAAGGTGTTAGTGAGGCGTTTGTCGGAGCCCATAATCATCGTCACTCCTCCGGTAGACGATGAAGTACATGCATCGTTGGATGGTGCCTCGCGGAGGCCATCCAAGGGCCAGATTGAGCCACGTTATCCTCAACAAAGTAGATAGGCTCGGGCGAGAACGAGCTAAACGCTGAAGCACCCGGGAGGCGCCACGTGTCCACCACAGCTGCACCTTGACCGAACCTGGACCTCGTGTACCATGAACGTGAGGGGTTGGGATATTTGCAGGAACTACCCCGACATTTTCTAAATTACATCCATGTCCAAGCGTGTGTGCCTCACGTCCTGCCTGGATAATTTACAATAAAGACCCATCGATTTTTCATAATTATAGAGAGATCCCCGCGCTTCAAGAAAATTTGCAGAAGGGCCTCTCCGGGTTTTGCTATTTACAAATGGGTCCCTTCAGGGACCGATTTACAATATTTATCTTTATTTTCTCTCGCATTTTTATTACATTTATGCCATTGCAATGTTTTTAGCATGACTTGAGCATATTAAGTCCAATTTGAGTGATTTCAGTTTCATTTTGATGCTCTCTTCATTATCTTCCTAATGTCATGTTAATTTATTGATTTGACACTTAATTTATGGAGCCAATTTTTTATCATCTATAGAGCCCCCTACGCATCAATTTTAGTGCCATTATTCATCTTTGTTGTACACTTTGACTCTGAAATTGAACTAAAATCTGTGCTCATGAATTTGATATTCTGTAGGGCATTTTTGTAGACAATCTTTTGCATGCTTGTCCTTTGCATTTAATAATGCATTTTATTCATGCATCATCATATATTTACATTGAAAAATCAAATAAAAAATTACATACACCATTCAATGCATAATTTATCTTCATTTTCTTGTGCATTTGCATGAAGACCTAAAATAAGAAGAGACTCACTCATTAATCAAACAATGATTTTCGATGAATAAACGAATAGGCTCGTGTCCCTGTGTTCGACCTTGGTACACTTACCAAGTAAACTAATTTCCACATATTCTAAGGTGTGGTTCTTTGAATCATCGAAATCTGCCTCCCGTGCTATGACAATTCAATATAATTAAAGAGGCAGATTTTGTGTTCATCAAATGGCGTTGTTATCGGGGACACGGCTCACCTTTATTTATTTGTTGAATTTAGTTGAATTATTTTTGAAGTGAACATTTTCAATAATTTTAGGTATTTTCACCATGCTAATTTTGCATCAATTATTGATTATTTTTCTTGATATTTTTCTAACGTTGTTCTTTTGTGGCAGGGTCCATGGAGATCGAGGATGCTTGATCTACATGGAGGCGTGGTGTTGGGAGCTCCCGCTGCGAGGAGCCAAGAAAGAAAATCAAGAGAGATTCAAGGACCTATAGTCATCATATTTCATGCATCATATTGTATAAACAATGTATCATGTGCATTTCTAGGGGTCCTCAATTGAGGGCCCGTGTGTGTTTCGAGAGAGAGAGAGAGTATTGATCAATAGATGATCTACCCCCCTCCCCCCTCACACACATACACATGCATTATGTATATCCACTCACCCCCTCCCCTCATCATTCTGTATATTCACACACAATCACCCACGCACGCATCCACAACTTAATCTGTAAAAATTCACCACACTCACCCCTTCTCCTTTAGATTCTTCTATATAAAATCCCCTTCTAACCCTAACAACCACGAGCCCCCCATCCCAAATTCAAGATCATTTACCTAGGCTATTCTCAGCCTAAGTATAGGGGAGTGATGAATCTCTGTTTCGTCATATTTATTATACCACTTTATCCCTTAAAACCCTAGTAAATGTGTGTAAATAGGCTTAATTTACGCATTTTATCATTCATGCATATTTGTGTAAATATTGTACAAAATACTGTTTTTAATGCCAAAATTATAGAATAAAGAAAAGAAAAGAAAATTAAAAAAATATTGCAAATATTTTATGATCTGAAACCCCGAGACCTAGGCATCTCGATGACTAGGTCGACAAGGAATAAAGTAAGGGGAGATAAGGGCCAAAATATTGAAAATACCTTTTATTTAATTCATCTTTATTCATTTTGGGACCTATTTTTAGTTCCACTTTTTATACTTCAAATAAAGAAACTTTGAGCATGAAAGTTGTAGATAATAAAATATATATATAAATACAAAATTGATTTCATACAAAAATAATATACAGATAAAAAGTTATGATTTGAAAATTCCAAAACCCCAACTTCCCAGACCCATATCTCTCAAATAAAAACTCAAAATATATCAAAATCACCTTTAATTGTATATAACTTTTAATAAACTATTTAATGAAGGTGGTTTCATATTTTTTGGAGTTACGATGTGAAAGTTAGGTTTTGGACCCCTATTGTAAACTTATATTAAATAAAATATTCATTTTATTTATTGTTCATTATTTTTATATTTTTATAATTTTGTAAATATTATTTATAATATATGTGCATATTAAAACATGAATAAAACACTAAAAAACATAAAAATAAAATACTTGTATAAAATACATAGGAAAAATACCTATACTTATACCTATATAGATGATATATCTATTTATTTAATTGTATATAAGAATCAAAAAAATAAAATAAAAGTATATTTAAGTTTATAAAAATAGGTTATAAATATATAAAATTATAAACAAAATTAATAAAATTAAAAATTCAAAATAAATATAAAATACTAAATATATAGACAAATATACCTATAAATGGCCCCTAAAAGGTAACTTGTAAATTTAAAGCCCTAAAAAAATAAAAATTATAATAAAATACTCCATAAAATAATAAATATTTTTCATTTTATAAGCTAAAATTAATAAATTCAATCATTATTTTTAATTGAATTTTGAATTCTTTTTCGGGAGGTTTTTCCTGGTTGGTCCACGTGGACCAACCAGGTGGCTCGGACAGTTGACCTCTGGTCAACTGTCTGACCTCCCGTCTGCTTTGTGTCAGAGCCTCGTTTTTTGATCAACTTTGCGGATTTTTCAAGGCATTTCCTTGCATCCTTTTGTGATACTATCTTCAGGACTTTTTCTCCACATCTATTGAACTTACACGTCCAAGCTTCTTCTTGGGGATTGGATCGATGCAACGTCTGTTGTGCCTCGTTCTATGAGTCATCCCACCCGTTTATACAAAAATCTTCCTTCTTCCATTTTTAAACTTTGAACCTCCATTTGACCAAGTTTGGCCCCATTTTCTTATGCCCTGGACCGGAGAAGGTGACGACTTCTCCTCCGGCTGGATTTTGCGGTGCTAGGCGAGGTCGGCAGCGCATTCGACCACCTCCGGTCATCGACCGTCGAGGTACTATCTCCTGGTTTCATCGGTGTGGTAAACCTCTATTTTTTATTGCTTTTCTTAGTGAAGGTTAGTTCTAGGATCCATTCCTGCTCTTCTTTTTGCCTGATACCCAACCGTTCACCTCCGCCACCACCTCATCGGAGCTTGCTCCGGCGAGCTCCTTTTTCGCTTTCCCAGCCCATTCCGCATTGCTGGAAGGTCGAGGCAATTTTCCCTCGACCCTTCACTCATTTTTGCAGGTCAAAGGACATCAAATTTTGTTGGAGCTCATTTTGAATGTTCACCGAGATTCTTGGAGCCGCCAGCTCCGCCGGCCTCGCACGCACTCTCCGATCGACGCCGGAGCATTTTGAAGCCACCCATACCTAGCTGCATGAGTCATCTTGGCATTTTTGAAGCTTGAAGGAGCGCTAGAGGCCGAGACCGAGGTCAGGGACGATCGACATGCCTGTGGTTCTTCCCTGTTCCTCCTCTTGAGCCCTCCGCCGTCATATCGAAGCCACCCCCAGATTGAACTAGAGACGTCGGATCTCTCCGTTTTTGCACCATCAGATCCATCGCTGGGATCTAATCCCAACCGTACATCCGTGGATCGACATCGGCATGCGTGGTCCTGTCACATGTCAAGTGAAAAATATCTAGCCGTCGGATCGAGCCCCCTTAGGTATTTTGCACATTCAGCCCAAGCACTTTTTGTATTTAATATATATAACTTAAACAGTCATCTACCATTTATTTATTTTTTGTAATTTGCAAAAGGCCCCCTGAACTTTCCAGATTTGCATCAGGGTCCCCAGCCACGTCACCTCACGTGCTTGGCGCACGTGAGGCTTAGGCATTTTGCGAGGGGACCCCTGACGTTCTTGCTATTTTGATTCAGTCCAGAAACTAGTTGTTTAAGTTATAACTTTTTGGTGAAATTGCATGTTTGCCCCTAGATTTTTGGAAATTACTTTTTCGTCCCTGCCAGGTGCACGTGTTTATGTACGTAATTTTGGAATTCTTGCAGGGAAGCCCTCGTGGCTATGGTTATTTTTGATTGATCTAGGAATATTTTTGTTTAGTTATAATTTCTGGGAAATTTACACTTAGGCCCCTGGATTCTTACATATTTATAAAAACTCCCCTACTAGGAGTGTATTTTCTCTTTGTTTCTAGTATTTATTTCGTGCATCTATAAAATTCGAAAAAGTCCCCAAAAGTAGATTTAAGTTCCTATTGCATTGCACTTTAACGTTATATTTTTATTTCACATTTTAAAGCTTTTTATTATTTATAAAAAAATCAAAAACATGCATTTTCATCCCTATTTGCATTAGAAAATACATAAAAATTATAAAAAAATGTTTGAAAAAATCTCAAAAAAAGATATTTGTGTATTTTCTTGTTTTTAACCTTCAGACCAAAAACCACTAAAAAATATAAAAGAAAACTCATAAAAATGGTAAAACCCCTAAAACCTTTATAAAAATATAAAAAATAATTAAAAAATCACAAACATATAATTTCTATTTCTGAATTTCCTTTTTATTATTATCTTTATATAAAAATTAATTTGGAGAATTTTTATTACTGTTTACCTATTTTCATCTCCATTTGATTTCAGATATTTATTTTAAACCCTGTTTTAGGTATTTTTGACTTCAAAAATCTAAAAAATTAGCAAAAATTATTAAAAAAATGAAAAAAAGTAAAAAAATTATATAAAACCCAAAAAGATTTATTTCCTGTATTTTTGCTTATTTTTACCTATTTTTATATATACATTATCTCTTTCTTACCTATATTATATATATATATATCTTATTTTATAATTTTAAAAAAAAGAAAGTACAAAAAAATAAAAATATAAAAAAGAAAATGCAAAATCAGAAAATTAAAAATCAAAATATAAAATTATAAAATTATAAATAAAAAATATAAATATTAAAAACCCATAAAAAATAACACATATATAGACAAATACATCACGTTCATTTTTGAGCATTCATTGCCCCAATCTACCTGCTTGTTCGATGTGTTCGACACTCTACACGTACTTGCACCTATACACATCTTTGTTGTAGAGTTATAATAAATTTTAACTCCATAATTGTTTTTCATTATTTGATCGTTGTTGTGGGTTAATTGTTATTTTAATACGAATTTCGTGTGGTCGATTCTACGACTGTGTTCCCGCCTTGTGTGGAACAAAAGATCGCTCGATTTTCAGGTTAAACAAATGGCATCATTGTCGGGGAGCAAAAACACCTAGATGGACTTTTTGATTGATTGAGATCTTTGTCTATATTTTTGCTTTATTTATTTGCTTCTTTATTTGATATAATTGTTTGACTTGCCTAATCACCCTCTTTTATTGACTTTGTGCGAGGAACCACAGATCGAGGGAGGCGCTTCACCCAAGGCACCTATGCACCCACGTGAAGGCGGTGTGAGCTTTTGGCCTAGCATCAAAGGAGGCTTGGAGGACATGAGAAGACAGTCACTTTTTTAGCATATTTTATTTATTTATTTATTTGTGTAATTTAAGTAAGAGAGAGAGACCATTATTATTTGTAATAATACAGGTACTCCGGACTCCGAACTTCCGGGCCCAATTTCCTAGTGTTTATGCACTTGGGGGCTCATTGCGGTTTTTGTCAGTTTTCTTTCGCATTTATTTATTTATTTGTTTGTTTGTTTTCCGATTTTGTTTTATTTCTTTTGTGTGATTGAGCCCCTAGTTGTAGGAACTGCTTGTCGTTAGCATTAGGTCCAAACACCTAATAATGTTTGCATGCTCCTGTAGTCTACGTTTGGACTTAGTCAAATTTTGAAACGTTGTTCTTCACGCTAATAGCAGTTTTTCTCCTAGGGAGATTTCATCGGCTTGCATTGCATATAGATAGATGTCAATTCTGCTCAGAATCTTTGCATGTAGAGTGCTGGAGGAAAGGTGAGCATTTACGCTTTAGCATTCATAACCGTTTGTCGCTTGCATTGCTTTTCTGCCTCTCCCTCTGATTTTGATCACCTAGGTTCTTAAAGGAATCGATTCCTTATTAGGCTCATGCACTTTTTATTAAAAATCCAAAAAAAGTTATAACCAATAAAATTAGGGTTGTTAATATTACTTGACCCTAAAAAAGACCAAAAAGAAAAATCCTGTCTTGGGGCGAGTAATCCTCTCATTGTCTTCATTTTACATTGCTTGCGCACACACTAAGGATTAGTGCCAAAATCCTATTCAGCCTCCTAAGTGTTTGTGCAACATTTGGACTTCTCACCTAACTCTAAAATAGACAAGATAAAAAGACTGCACTTTTGCGATCTTCACAGAGTTGAGTAGGTGAATTGAGGGTTTTTATTGTGTGAGTTTGCTTATGATTGTTTTTGTGAATTCTAGATCTCTTCTGCGCATTTACGCCTTTTTCTCACTACTCTTGACTTGACCATCGTGCTCTCCTAATTATTTTCCTTTTGTTTCGAGATGGCCAACTAGAGCGTTTTCTATCCAGACTTTACGGATCCTTCATTCACTCCAACCGGTCCACCTCCCTTTTTCTAGGAAGACTTTGCTCCTGATTTTTGTACATATCCGCCCCAACCACAGTATCATACCTCGAGCTTTTATCCACATCCACCTTCATATTTTCCATCTTCACATCCACTCGAGACTGATCTGTTGGAGTCACCTTTCATGATTTCCACGTTTGAGACCTTGAACCAAATGATGGAGCAAATGAATTCGAGGATTGATGATCTTACTAGTTTAGAAATGTCGCTCCATTATTTGAGTATATGGATTAATTTGAGGATGATCATGAGAGCTTTCAATCACCCAAAATACAAAAAAATGAGAAAAATTTAAAAATCCAAAAAAAATTCAGGAGACACGTGATCGATTCAGACTGTGAGGAGAGGCCCCCCTTGCCAAAATCTTTGACCACACAGCCACTCACATTTTGTCCCACCTTTGACCCTGAGGATGCCGTTGTACATACTACTCTTGGCATTCCTCGTGTATACAATGATTGTGGTCCCCTCCCTTGTATATAGGAGATCCAAAAATTTAAAAAAATATTGATTGGACCTGAAGTGGTGGCCACCATTCATGAGATCATCCGTAGCCCACTTCAGCAGGCCATGACCAATTTATTTGCTCTTCCTCATAAGAAGCGAAAGCAGAGGAGAAGATTTGAGCATCATATTCTGACCGTGGCCACTGCCCACGCCATCACACACCGTCCCATTCCTAGGAAAAAGAACACTGCTACACCTTTCATTAGATGCACCATCTCTGACCATACATGTGATCACACTCTCCTCGACGGCGGTGCTTCGATTAGCATCATACCGTTCTCACTAGTACAATCTCTTCACTTAGGGCCTCTCAAGAAAACCAGGATGATCGTTCAGTTTGCTAATGGATCAATCAAGAGGCCGAAGGATATCCTTGAAAACGTCGTCATTTCGATTCAAGGCATGAGGTACAATGTTGATTTTGTCGTACTGCCCATGGAGACCTCCACTGGGAAGCACTCTCCAATCATCCTGGGACGACCATTCCTCGCCTCTGTGAGGGTCGTTATTGTCTATGGATCATGAGAGATTCGCTTTTGTTCTGCTGTTGAGAGTGAAATGATCATCACCGGACCCACTGCCGATCAGAGACTTGCACCTGATGTGATTTTACCGATCTTAGCTGACCTCGAGGACCATGACCTCAATAAGACTATCAGAGATTTTTCTTGCATGTTGGATTCCACTGATACCTGAGAATTCCTCTCCGTGGAGGAAGACTCAGAAAGCATGGACCTCGGAGTTCCTTCTTCTGGTGTTTGGCGATGTGTTGATGACATCCGCAGGATTTACATGATTGATACCCTAGAGCGGAGGTTAGATTTAGAGACTAGACAAGACGGGCATGACTTGACTTCTTTCACTGATGAGTCCATTCATGTTCACTTAGATATTGATGAGACCAAGGCTGAATTTGATCTTGTTGCTTTTATTCAGGAATTCGGGCCTTTGTATGAGAAGGATGATCTGGTTGAGATTCTTGAGGACGGACATAGTTCGACTACTTCCATTGATGAGTTCGTTCCTTTTGGTTTTGACCTAGATGAGACCTTGCAGGATGACACTAACTACACTTCTTCCGTTGATGATGAGTTCGTCCCGTTTCACTTTGATATCAACGAGACTCCCAAGGCCGGACCGAGCCGTACTTCTTCCACTACTCCGTCTGTGCCTCCTCACCATAGGACCACTGAGGACCCTCACCCTGTCGACCCTAATCGGTTTACATCATCTGAGGACCCCGATTTTGACTTGCACCATACCAGATCTATTACTCAGTGTTCCTGTAAGAAGGTTCGCTTTCAACCTTCTTGATCATTTGTGCATCCATCCCCATTGTATATCTGCTTTTGTTCATCTCTGACCCTCTTCTAGTTCGCTCATTCACCCCATTCTCATGCGTGACTTGCTTAGGACGTACTTTGTCCTAAGTATAGGGGGGTAGATGAGTTGAATGTTCATTCGTCGTTCTGTTTCATCACTCCTGTTGTTGCCTATACTTAGGGTTGCTTTTACCCTAAAGTATACATCCTCTTCTCTCTTCTATCTTCTGATCTCTTTTCCTCTTTTCTTCTTTTACTTTTCTATTTTCTTTTTCTATGAAAAATGTGTCACCCTTTTTTGTCAGTCTTCTATACTTAGGACGTACTTTGCCCTAAATATAGGGGGTGTGCACCCTGAGTTTTTTTCACTTTTTCGATCCTCTCCATTGTCTCCTCTTCTTATCTATACTTAGGGATATCTTACCCTAAGTATAGGGGGAGACAGTCTAAGTACGATCTGTTCATTCCCACCCTTGACCCTCCCTACTTTATGTATAGTCTGCAATACTTAGGATTATTTGATCCTAAGTATAGGGGGACGATCAACTTCTCATTGATTCATTCCTTTATTCATTCGTTCTTTATTCTTTAGGCTTTCCTATACTCAGTACGAGTTATGTCTTCTCTTTTTCTCTTTGATCTATGAGGACATAGCTCAAGCTAAGTATAGGGGGTCGTATATACTGCATATATACTTTAGCCATAACTCGTACTTTCGTATTTTTTATTAATAAATATGGCTAAAAATACAATTAAATATATTAAAATCACTTAATAAAAGGATGTTATTATTCCTCAAATTATTTCTGTATTTACTGATTAATAAATCAGGTTAAAATATTTTTTGCAAAATGTTTGAAAAATAGTTTGAAAATCTCTTTGAAAAATATTTTGAAAACTATTTGGAGAACATTTTGTTCAATATTTTCAACCTTTATAAAATTATTTTATTTTGAAAATATTTTTTCTTTGTGTGAAATAAAAAGGTTTGAAAAACTATTTGCAAACGGTTTGAAAGTGGTTGCAAAAATATTTTGAAAAATCTATATATACTATTTGAAAAACCTTTACAAAATGATTCTCAAATTTATGTAAATGTTTGTAAAAAATCTTTATAAAAGTATTTTGGACTATAGTTTTCAAAATTGTTTGAGAAACCTTTTTCAAATAAGTCTTAAGAATATATACATCATATCAAATTTCTTTATTATATATACCTATAAAATTGAGCCCCTGCCCCTTGTAAATTCTTAAAAACTCTAATTCTTGTATAATAAGATGCATAACTATGTAAATATTTTATCCTAGTTTTTAGCCAAAATCTTTTCTTTTCAAAAATCCCAAAAACATTTGCAAAATTAAAATACCAAAAACATTTGAAAAATCCTTTTGAAAAATACAAAAAATACATATGCATCATCTTTTCAAAAATTCATAAAAAGTTCAAAATCTTGAAAAATTGCATCACAAAAATATTTTCTGCATTTTGCATAGCATTTGCATGGCATTAGCATTTTTTAGATTGAGTTTGATAGTTGAACAAGTCTAAGCAAAATATGGAGATTGGAGCTTGGTTGGACCTTAAATCTACCTAATTAACATGAACCCTATAGAAAATGGAATTGAGGTACTTCAAGTCTAGTTAACTTAATTCTTTGAGGATCGTGAGACTTGGTTCAATGGATTCTTGACTGCCTAAGTAGAGTATTTTGGAGCACACACACGACTCTTGTTGATAATGACCTAACTTGGACACCTGCACCTTTCACATGGCTCAACTCAGTTGGAGTGGTGAGGGGGTTGGATTTGCCGGTATGAGACGCACACGAGTGGAAATATTTGTCCTCCTCTAGGGAGGGAAGTGCACCCCAACCCATCCAGTGATGATGAATTTTGAAGACAGGAGAGTGTGGGTTGCAATAAATCTTCAAAAGAGGAATAGTCTACCGGCTCAAGAGGAAAAACTCCTTATGTAAATGCTGATGTAAATAGTATTTCAAAAAGAAGCAAAAAGCAAAAAACTCCAAAAAAGTGGACAAGCCTGTATAAAAATAAAATGCCTGCTGGAGTGTACATATGTTGTATAGAAAATATGCAAGTTTGAGCTTCAAAGTCAAATCATGTGAGCCAGCAGCTGGATGGCTTGACTACACTGGTCTTGAATCCTAGGATAGGTAGCTACACTGGCTACCGTCCATTCTTCTCTTCACCCCCTCCTCTTGAGCTGGTTGTCACTTGAACTTAGAAGCGAATACCCCACTCCTAGAGGAAGGAGTTATTGGATTGGGGAATCATTGGGTTATCATGCTGGAGAAGTCAGTCTCTTTGTCATTTCAGTTGGGGAGAGCCACCATCACTTACAATGTACGAGTCAGATTCATAGTCATAAGGGTTTGCGTATGAATTGAAGTATTCTGACCTGGCTATTGAGGAGACTTGAACAAGATTTTGGGATTCTCGAAGGTTGTTGGATTTCAAATCTGATTCCCATTAAGGTTCCGCCCGCACTAAAATTTCAAAGGTTTGACTTAAGCTCCAAACTTTGATTTTGAGGAGACAAGTTTGATAATTAAATTTAATCCATCTTTCTTCTTTTTCTTATCTTTGTTTTTCTTTTCTGCACGTATTGCATAAGTGTTTGCTAAGGACTAGCACATGCAAGTATAGGGGGATGATGAATCTCCGTTTCATCATCTTTATTCTACCATTTTGGCCTTAAAAACTCTAGTATATGCATGTAAATAGGCTTAATTTACGCATTTTATTATTCATGCATATTGGTGTAAATATTGTATAAAATATTATTTTTAATGCCAAAATTATAGAATAAAGAAAAGAAAATAAAAAGAATAAAATATTACAAATATTTTATGACCCAAAACCCCGAGACCTAGGCATTTCGATGACTAGGTCGACAAGGAATAAAGTAGGAGGAGATAAGGGCCAAAATACGTTGAAAATACCTTTTATTTAATTCATTTTTATTCATTTTGGGACCTATTTTTAGTTCCACTTTTTATACTTCATATAAAGAAACTTTGAGCATGAAAGTTGTAGATAATAAAATATAGAAAAATACAAAATTGATTTCATACAAAAATAATATACATATAAAAAGTTATGATATGAAAATTCCAAAACCCCAACTTCCCAGACCCATATCTCTCAAATAAATACTCAAAATATATCAAAATCACTTTAATTGTATATAACTTTTAATAAGCTATTTAATGAAGGTGGTTTCATATTTTTTGGAGTTACGGTGTGAAAGATAGGTTTTGGACCCCTATTGTATACTTATATCAATTAAAATACTCATTTTATTTATTATTCACTATTTTTATAATTTTATATTTTAATAATTTTGCAAATATTATTTATAATATATGTGTATATTAAAATGGGAATAAAAAGCTAAAGAAAATATAAAAAAAATACTTGTGTAAAATACATTGGTAAAATACCTATACTTATACCTATATAGATGATATATCTATTTATTAATTGTATAGAATACATCGGAAAAATAAAATAAAAATATATTTAAGTTTATAAAAATAAGTTATAAATATATAAAATAATAAACAAAATGAATAAAATTAAAATTCAAAATAAAAATAAAATACTAAATATATAGACAAATATACCTATAAATGGCCCTTAAAAGGTAACTTTTAATTTTAAAGCCCTAAAAAATAAGTAAAAATCATAATAAATACTCCATAAAATAGCAAATATTTTTAATTCTATAACCTAAAATTAATAAATTCAATTATTATTTTTAATTGAATTTTGAATTCTTTTTCAGGAGGTTTTTCCTGGTTGGTCCACGTGGACCAACCAGGTGGCTCGGACAGTTGACCTCTGGTCAACTGTTTGACCCCCCGCCTGCTTTGTGTCAGAGCCTCGTTTTTTCTCAACTTCGTGGATTTTTTGAGGCATTTACTTGCATCCTTTCACGATAGTGTCTTCACGACTTTTTCTCCACATCTATTGAACTTACACGCCCAAGCTTCTTCTTGGGGATTGGATTGATGCAACGTCTGATGTGCCTCGTTCTATGAACTGTCTCAGCCGCTTGTACAAAAACATCCCTTCTTCCATTTTCAAACTTTGAACCTCCATTCGACCAACTTTGGCCCCATTTTCTTGTGCCCTGGATCGGAGAAGGTAACAGCTTCTCCTCCGGTCGGATTTTATGGTGCGGGGCGAGGTCGGCGGCGTGTTCCACCACCTCCGGCCATAGGTCGTCGAGGTACTATCTCTTGGCTTCGCCAGTGAGGTAAACCTCTATTTTTTCTTGCTTTTCTTAGTGTAGGTTAGTTCTAGGATCCATTCCCGCTCTTCTTTTCGCCTGATACCCAACCGTTCACCTCCACCACCACCTCGTCGGAGCTTTGCTCCGACGAGCTCCTTTTTTGCTTTCCCAACCCATTCTGCCCCGCTGCGAGGGTGAGGCAATTTACCCTTGACCCCTTCACTCTTTTTTGCGAGTCAAAGGACATCAGATTCTGCTGGTTCCTGGAGCCTCTAGCTCCGCCGGCCTCGCACGTGCTCTCCGATCGATGTCGGAGTATTTTGGAGCCATCAATACCTAGAGCAGTCCTGCAGAGTTGGCTCAGCATTTTTGAAGCTTGAAGGAGCGCCGGAGGCCGAGATCGTGGTCTGGGAAGGTCGCCACGCCGGTGGTTCTTCCCTGTTCCTCCTCTTGAGCCCTCCACCGTCAGATCAAAGCCACCGCCTAGATTGAACCAGAGCCGTCAGATCTCGTCGCTTCTGCACCGTCAGATCCAACGCTGGGATCTAATCCCAACCGTACATCCGTGAACCGACATCGGCATGTGTGGGCTCGCCACGTGTCAAGTGAAGAATATCTAGTCGTCGAATCGAGCCCCCTTGGGTAATTTGCACATTCAGCCCAAGCACTTTTTGTATTTAATATATATATATATATATAACTTAAACATTCATCTGTCATTTATTTATTTTGTGTAATTTGCAAAGGCCCCCTAAACTTTCTAGATTTGCATCTGGGTCCCCAGCCACGTCACCTCACATGTCTGGCGCACGTGAGGCATATGCATTTTGCGAGGGGACCCCTAGGGTTCTTGTTATTTTTATTCTGTCTAGAAACTAGTTTTTTAAGTTATAACTTTTTGGTGAAATTGCATGTTTGCCCCCAAATTTTTAGAAATTACTTTTTGGCTCATGCTAGGTGCACATGTTTAGGCACGTGATTTTGGAATTCTTGCAGGAAAGCCCTCGCAGCTGTGGTTATTTCTGATTGGTCTAGGAATATTTTTGTTTAGTTATAATTTCTGGGAAATTTACACTTAGGCCCTTGGATTTTTACATATTTCCAAAAATTCCCCTACTATGTATTTTCTCTTTATTTCTAGTATTTATTCTGTGCATCTATAAAATGCAAAAAAAATCCTTAAACATAGATTTAAGTTCCTGTTGCATTGCACTTTAACGTTATATTTTTATTTCACATTTTTGAAGCTTTTTATTATTTATAAAAAAAATCAAAAACTTGCATTTTCATCCCCGTTTGCATTAGAAAATACATAAAAATTATAAAAAAATTGGAAAATTCTTTAAAAAATATATTTTGTGTATTTTCGTTTTGTTAACCTTCAAATCAAAAACCACTAAAAAATATAAAAGAAAACTCATAAAAATTAAAAAAACCCCTAAAACCTTTATAAAAATATAAAAAATAATTTAAAAATCACAAAAATATAATTTCTTTTTCTGAATTTTCTTTTTATTATTATCTTTATATAAAAACTAATTTAGAGAATTTATTATGTGTTACTATTTACCTATTTTTATCTCCATTTTGATTTCGGATATTTATTTTAAACCCTGTTTCGGGTATTTTTGACTTCAAAAATCTATAAAAAATAACAAAAATATTAAAAAAATCATAAAAATAGTAAAAAAATATATAAAATCCAAAAAGATTTATTTCCTGTATTTTTGCTTATTTTTACTTATTTTTATATATACATTATCTCTCTCTTACATATATTGTGTATATATATATATATCTTATTTTATAATTTAGAAGAAAAAGAAAATACAAAAAATATAAAAAAGAAAATACAAAATCAGAAAATAAAAAATCAAAATATAAATTTTAAAATAAAAATAAAAATAAAAATATAAAAATTAAAAAAACACAAAAAATAGCACATATATAGACAAATACATCACATTAATTTTTGAGCATTCATTGCCCCGATCTACCTGCTTGTTCCCTGTGTTCGACACTCTAGACATACTTGCACCTACACACATCTTTGTTGTAGAGTTATAATAAATTTTAACTCCTTAATTGCTTTTCATTGTTGTGGGTTAATTGTTGCTTTAATCCGGATTTCGTGTGGTCGATTCGACGACTGTGTTCCCGCCTTGTGTGGAACACAAGACCGCTCGATTTTCAGGTTAAACAGGGAGATCCGAATCGATCCATTCTCCCTCTATATGTCTTCCTATTAGGTCATTTTTGACCTAAGTATAGGGGGACCCTCTGATCAGTTCCACTATATCGCCTTGTATTTAACCGGAGCTATGGCTTCATATTACTTGTGCTATGAGGATATAACAAATGTTAAGTATATGGGGGGTATACCGTATGTTATTGTGCATATAATTTAGCCATAGCTCGTGTTTTAAAATTTTTGAAAACTTTTTCGACTTGGTTTTAGTTGACATGTGAACTGATTTTTATAAAAAATTCTTTAAAAATCTTTTAAATCTTAAGGATTAACTTTTTTGTAAATAAAATTAACCTTTTTCAAAAAGTCCATAAAAAACTGAAAAAATTGAAAAGTTTCTTTTGTAGAGGCTTCGACTATTAGGCTTAAAAATGAGTAGCTACTCTTCAGTGAGGGGACTTCGGTCTCCCTTAGCAGAGTAGGCGGTTTAGAGGACAATGTTTATGGCTCCTTCCTCAACTAACACGGGTCCGTCTAACAGTCCGTAGTTACACCCATACTGATTGGAAGTAGATGCAACTATTCATGCGAGCTTGGGCCAGTCATTGTCTCTCAAAGGAATTTAAAAAATAAAAACTGAAAAATCATAAAAAATTGCAATAGATAAAAAAATCAAAAAAAATCTGTAACTTTCGAGTTGGTGTATTCCCGACACATTCATATTCACTCAAGGCTTAAGGATTTGAGACAATTGATTCATGAGATCTTAAGAGTCTGAGTTAACCAACCTTATTCATTAGGATTTTGAACTTAATAATCCACACTTCCCTAGCTTGAAAGATTTGAGCTCTATATTGCACTCTTCATCTCTACCTTCTAAAGAATATGATCAGCATATCACTTTCACAAGTGCATGATTGATGAGATGAGTTGAGTTATCACTTGAGAAACTAGGACTGATGATTTGAGTCTAGACCCGATCTAATGATACTCGCGGATGGGATAAAATTAATGAAGTCTTCAAGAAACCTAAGTGTCAGCAAATCCCTAGACAGTATGTGAACAAGTTCATGTGCTATCGTCTGATATCTACCTATGTGCCAGGGTATGATGAAAACATAATTAAATTATTGATCAGTGTGCGCCAACTCTTGGTAAAAGCAGTGGATCTAGCCAAAAAGAAAAGAAAAGAAAGAAATATTCAAAGAAAAGCTCAAACATTACAGAGTCAAATTCTACGAGCTTCCACTAAAGGCAAGCACTCCCAACCATTTTCAAAGTGTCCACTTGGACCAAACGCAATTAGGATTAAGGAGTCGATCCAACACCATAAAAGGGTTATGCATCGTATAGTGATACAAGTCTGGGTGTCGAAGGTATCTTAGATACTCAAAAGAGACACACCCCGGTGTACTCCTAGAAAAACAAGTACATATGACTCCGAATTCTCTTGATGTACACATTGATCAACAAAATAAAAACATGTGTTGAATAATAAGGCACTCGAGAGGTCCCTTGTTCCAATGTGAGGGAGAGAAAAATAGACACAATCCTATGCCTGACATCGTCTGGTCGTTCATATACACTTTCAAGTCTGACAAACTAATGAGACGGTTGACTGAAGCAAGAATAGACTTATTCCCTAGTGTTGAGGATTAGGTCTAGAGGATAGTCTCCTGGACTAGAACTTTGGGTGATGTCTCGACTCACTATCATGATTACAGTACACTAAGTTTCATATCGTTATATTTTATCTACAAATAGAGAGTATGATAATTAGAGAAGTTGGATTCCTTTTGACTAGAGCATGGTTGAGCCCAGAGTTTTAGGATCACTCAAATTAAGGGTCCTCGAAGAATTGAACCTTGAAATTTTCATATGCACTGTCAGGAGTCAATCTGGCACCTCCATCTTTAGATGCTCGAGAAGGAGCATAGTTTAAGTATAGGGGTATGATGAATCCCTCCTGCATCATCATTATTCGCTATTTTTATCCTCGATTAATAAGAACTTCCTGACAAATCTTCATTAATTCTGCATCTTTAAGAATGAACCTATTGGTGTATAATTAACCCTAATATTTGTTGTATTTACTTACTAACCTTTTTCTTTATTTTTTATTTTATTAAAAAACCCAAAAAATAGATTAATTGTTGTCTGTATTTTTTTGGCCTATAAAAGAAATTAACAATACAAAAAATATCAAAACTACAACAAGGCAGTGTTTTTATCTCTTAAAAATGCCCCTAAAATATATTTTTTTTGCAAATGACTTTTTTTACTTTTTATCCAACATGAAACTTGTTGATCTCATTGAGATCTACGACTTTCATATTTTGACTTTTTCCTAACTTTGCCTCTAACTATTTCTTTAAGATTTATCTTTGTTTTACTATTTTCTGAATTTTCTAGAGAGGCCACGTGACGCCCTCTGGGCCACCCACTTGGCATGCTCCTCCTCTCGCCACCCGGCCTCTTCCTTAGTCGTTAGGTCTTCTTCCCCCGCCTCCATCTGGCCCTCCACTGCCATCTTCTCTCTCCACCATCTGATCAAACCTCTGATCGTATCCAAACTGCTCCCTATGCTTGCATCTCCTTCATCAGACGACTTCCCATATATCGGCTCTCCTTTGTCCACATCGCCCCTTCCTCCTAACCATCAGATCACCCCCGTCTTCATCACAGACGTCCACTTATGCTCCTCTTCCCACCGTACGATCCGAACCCGGAGCAGATCCAACCGCTCCCTCGTGCATCGTCCCGTGCCATAGATCAGATCCTTGATCAGACCCTGCTCGTCGCTTCACACCCCAATCATAGACATTGGATCTTATGATCCAACGGCCATCACCTCGACGCCTCCCGTACGCCACGCATCCCTTCCTCAACCGCACGATCTCCCTCTCATCCTGCGGTCCACCCTCGTTCCATATCACCTTGCCTCTAATAGTCGTTGGATAGACCTTCAGATTCCATCTCGATCACCCGCTCCCGCCTCAACCTTCACCACTAGATCAGATCCTAAGGATCTCATCTGGTGCGTCCGCCTGTGCCTCCATCTGAGCTGTTGGATCGCATGATCCAACGCGTTGCGTCATCCTCCTCCTCCAATTGACACCTCCCCGTCCATTACGTCTCACAACACCTCTGCCCCCTTCCTTTTTCGCCATCGCCCCTTCTCTCTCCCCTCGTTCTAACGTCGCCATCGGGTAGCCCGCACAACCCTCTCCCTCGCGTAACCTCTAGTGCATCATCCCATCACTCCACCAAACCACCGCCGCCATTACACCCCTCGTAACTGCCATCACCACCCTATATAGTCACCGCTTATGCCACTCTCCCACTTCGTCCACCATTCGAGGGCAAATCCCGACTTCTATCTTACCTTCGGTGACAACGGAGGGGCGATAAGTCGAGGCGATGATGACCTCTGTCCAGGTGTGACCCGTGACCGTCCGGCCACGTCGTAGCGGCTCCGCCACCACTAAGCTTCTCGGAGTGGCTTCCCGAGTCTGAGCGGAGACCAAAGGACCAATTCGACTCTCATTCCAAGCCACTTCACTCGCCTCCGATCTGGTATATCTCTTCATCCTCTGTCCCTCTACTTTCCTCCGATTTACCTCATCGCACACACACAAATTCACCTCCGATCCACATCGCCCGCACCATTGCCTAACATCTAAGACCTTTGTGACACTTTCTCTTTCTTCCAGAACCACTCCTCGCTATAATCCAACTCCTCCGTCGTTACGGTGGAGGAATTCCCAAGGCCGCCGCCTTCTCCATCCCTACAGGTCCTCCGTTCAACCTCACCTCACTCACCCTCACCTCACACCACACTAACCTTGCAGGACTCTTCAATGGTCGGACCTTGTGCCCCCTCCGCATCCTCCTCCATCTCCTCAAGCTAGACGCCATTGATAGCTCAGGGCATCCATCACCATCGCTATCACGACTCGCCAACATCTTCGCCTGATGACCAGCAAGCTCCCTCGACCCTCAGATGTTGTGAAAGAGCTCAAAGGTCTTCGGGAGGTGCTCACCAGATCCCATAATCGCCGCGACTCCTCCGATTGACGATGAAGTACATGCACCATTGGATGGTGCCTCACGGCGGCCATCCAATAGGCCAGATTGAACCGCGTCATCCTCAACAAAGTAAAGAGGCTCGGGCGAGAACAAGCCAAATGCAGAAGCACCCGAGAGATGCCACATGTCCACCAAAGTTGCACCTCGACCGAACTTGGACCCTCGCGCACCATGCACATGAGGGGCTGGGATATTTATAGGAACCACCCCGACATTTTTCGAATTGCATCTAGGTCCAGGTACCTCACGTGCAGGGCCTTGACAATTCACAATATAGACCTGTCGATTTTTCATAATTATAGAGAGGTCCTCGTACTTCAGGAAAATTTGCATGAGGGCCCCTCCAAGTTTTGCAATTTGCAAATGGATCCCTCTAAGGACCTATTTGTAATATTTATCTTTATTTTCTCTTGTATCTTTAATAAATTTATGCCCTTACATTGTTTTTATCATGACTTGAGAATATTAAGTCCAATTTGAGTGATTTCAGTTTCATTTTGATGCTCTATTCATTATCTTTCTGATGCCATGCTTAACTTATTGATTTGACACTTAATTTATGGAGAAAATTTTTTGATCATCTATAGTGTCCCCTACGTATCGATTTTAATTCCATTGTTCATCTTTGATGCACACTTTGACTCGAAATCGAACTAAAATATAGTGCTCATGTATTTGATATTCTATGTGCATATTTGTATAAACAATCTTTTTGCATGCTTGTCCTTTGCATTTAATCATGTATTTTGTTCATGCATCATTATATAATTGCATTGAAAAATCAAATAAAAAATACATGCATCATTTCGTGCATGGGTTTTATCTGAATTTTCTTGTGCATCCGTATGAAGACCTAAAATAAGAAGAGACTCACTCATTAATTAAACATTGATTTTCGATGAATAGAGAAGAGGCTCATGTCCCTGTTTCGACCTTGGTACACAAACCAAGTAAAATAATAACCACATATTCGAAGGTGTGGTGTCTTTGAATGACCAAAATCTCCCTCTTATGCTACAAAAATTTATTATAATTAAAGAGGCAGATTTCACATTCATCAACTGGAAGGGAGAAGGCATGCAGAGGATTTGCCACACATAGAGGCACACCATGCTTAGGGTGAGGAGACTGGTAGGGTAGCACAGGGGACTGCCACGAACAAGGGAGCTACGCGCACAGAGATGCACATGCAGGCTGAAGGCGGCGCGTAGGGGCTGGAGGTGCACCGCGTACAGGGATATCGAGGGATGCTGGAGGCGAGCTAAGGGCTTGGGCTGGAGGTGCGGGGCGGCCTGGAGGTGCATCACGCATAGGGCTTACCACGCATAGGGGTTCGGGGGGGGCATGAGCTAGGGCTCGAGGTGTTCCACATGCAGGAGCCACCACACACAGTGGTGCGGGCATCACGCGCAAGGGCTGGAGTAGCTGGATGTATCGCACATGGCTGTAGTGCACTGCGCGTAGGGCCAGAGGTGCACCATGCGAGAAGGGAGTTGGAGATGCGCGAGCAAGGGGGTTGGAGTGCACCGCTGATAAAGAGGATTTGTCTGAGGGTCTGCTAATCAAACTCAATTAGTGTCATTGAGGTGACTGCTCAAGGAAAACCCTACTTTATCAACAATTAACCCACAATTCAAGAATAAGCCAATTAAAATCAAAATTTTTGGAGTTAAAATTTATAACTTGCAGCAATGTGTATAACATGCAAGCATGTGTAGAGGTCGAACACTGGGAGCAAGCGATAGGAGGAGGCACAAAGATGCACAAAACTTTGTATTTCATCTCTTGTCCAACTTTTTTTGTGTGTTCTTAATTTTATATATTTTTTTTATTTTATTTTATAGTTTTTATTTGATTTTTAATTTCTGATTTTGTATTTTCTTTTTACATTTTTATTTTTTATATTTTCTTTTTCTTTTATATATACACAATATGCCATATATAAGGCTTTATATATACAATATATAGAAGTATATTTATAAATACTATAAAATATAGCGAAAATTCAGAAATAAACTATTTTTGGTTTTTAATATTTGTCTTATGTTTTTTGAATTTTCCAGATATTTTTGCTAATTTTAATGTATTTTTAAAGTCAAAAATATCCCAAATAAGGGATCATATAATACCCGAAATTGAATTGGATTTTAAAAGTAGTAAATAAACTCCAAAATTATCCACATCAATTTTAATGTATAAATAAAATTATAAAATAGAAAAAGATCTTTTTTTGATTTTTTAAGAATTTTTTATATTTTTATAAGAGATTTTAAAGTTTTTCAATTTTTTAGCCTTATGTTTTCAATTTTTAGTGATTTTTGGTCTATAATTAAAATAGGATAAAATATAATATATATATATATATATTTGGGAATTTTTAGAGATGTTTTTATTTTTTTTGATATTTCATAAGCTAAAACAGGGAATAAATAGGCTCCGTTATATTTTAAATAAATAGATTAAAGGCAAAAAATGCAAATAAAATAAAAGCGTGAATATACATGACATGAAGCATCTAACCCTATTTTTGTGGATTTTTAGGAGCACATTAGTGCTGAATACTCATTCATCACTCTTTATTCTTTTATTTTAGTTAATTATTTTGGCAAAACATCATGTATATAGTTGTAAATACAATAAATTATCAATAAGCATGCATTTGTTAATAATTAATAATTAGCATGTATTTGTGCAAAAATAAAAGAATAAAGAAAAAAAGAAAAAGAAGGAAATATTTAGAATAAATATTGAGTGACCTGAACCCAAGAGAGGGTCCAAAATGGACCTGATCGCCAAATAAAATAAGTAGAGAGAGATAGGGCCACTCTACCTTGTACATATACCTTCTTTATATATATATTTTATTTTCACAAAAATAAAAATAAAAATGTGTTTATATTCCCTTGTATATATTTCTAACAATAAAACAAAAATTAGAAAAGTAAAATAAAAATAAAATAAATTCTCTCTCACCTTGTACATAATACATGTATATATGTATCATATACCTATTAATTTTCTACTTGTAAATAACTAATAAAAATAAAAAAATATTTTATACTCCAAACAATATGTTGTAAATAAATAAAATATAAAATTGGGGTATTTGTACAAAAATAAGAAAATAAAAATAATTATAAATACCTAGGTAAATTATACATGTATATAATATAATCTATTGTATATAGATTAAAGTATTTTTCATAAAAATAAATAAAAATACCAAAAAATTAGTTCAGAAAATAAGGAATGTTTTTTGTTTTGAACACTTTTTAATTTGAAATCAATTTCTCTTTTTAATTTATTTTACAAATATTTTTGACCTAGTCTTTTTCTGATTGGTCCAGGAGGGATGTTGACCACGATCAACTCCCCCTCCCGGACCCTCCTGCGCATAGATTCGAGTCGCGCTTGGTTTTCTCCAATTTTCCCACTCAGATCTTGCTCTCTCCTGCCCCGATTTCACCGCCCGCTTCTCCCCAGTGGATCAACAATCCTCGTGGATCCCTAGGGAGTCGTGGATCCTCCTCGGATTGTGTGCTCTCACCCGATCTCTCCAACCACCTAGGACTGCCAATAAAGTCTTCATTCGATTCCCCTGACCGAGAGCCCGCGCTGCACTCTTCCCTGGTACCCTAGAACCACTCCCCTTGGGTACAACAATCGGATTTGGGCCTTGACGATCGGAGAAGACCACTGCAACCGACGCTCGAGATTCGTGGCCGGAGATCCGTCGCGACGAGCCTCCCCCGCCTTCCGCAACGAGGTTGAGGCGACGACCCCCTCGACAGCACTCCCTGGAGATCAAGATCACGTTAGGACCTTAAGGTGGCTTCCATTTCGTTCCTAGCTCCCTTATCTTTCGATTCCTTCATTTTCCATCTTTCGTCGCTCCATCAACTCCGACCCGCCGTTCGGAGCCTCGTTGTCATCCTCCGTCCATTCAGATCGATAGACCCGCTCACCGTCACCCTTCTTGCGCACCCTGATTACCAGAATCTTGGCTATCCAAGCCAAGATTAGGCTTTAGTTCCTTCTGTCGCTTTGCCGGAACCCCCAACTCCATCTTAACCATCGCCGCTTCCCTTTGATTTCAATCAAATAACCTTGACGGAGCGCCCCTCCGAGTGAGAGCTTTCCTCTGTAGGTCGTAGCGCGCATGGATACGCCCCAGATCGCCTTAGGCCAGCTTCGCCGGAGCTCACCTAGGTCCAGTCCACCTTCTAGGAGATCCGACCGTTGACGAGCTCATCGGACC
Organism: Ottelia alismoides; assembly: GCA_037367405.1. Taxonomy (NCBI): domain Eukaryota; kingdom Viridiplantae; phylum Streptophyta; class Magnoliopsida; order Alismatales; family Hydrocharitaceae; genus Ottelia; species Ottelia alismoides. Next base: position 985,715 of record JAZKJV010006723.1, read on the forward strand.
CATCCACCCGACGCGGAGGAGCCTTGCGAGTAGACTGCCGTCGTCCGATCGTTCATCGGAGTTGCCAATCTCCCTCGGTGCTCTGGTGAAATGCACCCAGGCGGCGTTCTTCCAGACCTTTCCTCTGCTGTTGGATTACGCCTTGCGCCCAGATTTCATCATAGCCGTCCGAGGCCTGCATCAGTCAGGTCGTTAGATCTGACATCTAATAGCCTCTGTATGCCCACGTTCGTACCTCCTGACGGTTGTTGGATTCGCCAGTTGTACGCGCCAGAGCCGCACGGCGTCATCCAGTCAAAGTGCGCCACCTGTCACCCTACGCACGACGCACGAGCGGCTTGGGTAATTTGCTCCACTACCCCTGTAGTTATTTCCTTTTATTAGTTAGTCTATAAAATAAAAAGTCACAGTGAGATTTTTGCATCTGTGCCCCTAATGTTTTTGATATTTGCATTTTAGCCCTTCTGTGTGTAGCACGTGGTTTCCCCATGTGACTTTGGGATATTTGCATGTTCCTACTTGGACTTTATTGTTGTTATCGAATGAATCTTTATAAATAGGAATTGCATTATACCCTGAGTGCTGGTGAGTGCATGGTTCATGTGCCGTCCACGTGCGGATCTAGTTATTTTGTAGATTGAACCCTAAACTATTTCCACGTGTTACTGTGGCTGGATACTTTTCAATAATTGCATATTGGTCCATGTGTGTTGTGCCTTTTATTTTTATTTTAATAAATAGCAAATTTGGTCCACAAATCGTGAGATTTTGACACATGGCTCCCTGCCATGGTGTAGAAGTTTCTTTGAAGTTTTGGGTTCTTTTTGTTTTTCATTTATTTATTTTTAAAAATTCAAAAACCCTAAAAATCTCTATTGTTTATCTTCAAAATCCACTAAAATATTAAAACCTTTAAAAATTCTAAAAAAAATAATGAATGCTTTTTTTGATTTGTTGTTGCTTATATCCAATTTTTGTCACATTTGCATTTATAAAAACCATAAAAATTGAAAACATTAACAACCTTAGAAAATTTTTAAAAAATCATAAAAAAAAACCAAAAAATGAATTTTCTTCTCATGTTAGTTAGGATTTTATTTATAGTTTATCATAAAATTTTCGCTTGAATTTTATAGGCATTTTAAATAATTTTAAATGTCTTTAGATTTGAGTTGTACACTGTTTAGTACTTTTGTTCCTATTTTATTTTTAAAAATTAATTAAAAATCAGAAAAATTCAAGAAAATTAATAAAAACATTTGAATATTTCTAAAACCCAAAAATATTTTTATTTGAATTTTCTGAGCATTTTAGATGTTTTAAATAATTGCTTAATTGCGAGTTTTTGAAGCCTTTTAGTCTTTTTCTTATTATTGAAAATTACAAAAATTGAAAATATAAAATCCACCAAATTATTTTATTCTTCTTTATTTTTGGATCCCGACTACTTCGTAGCTCACGCATTTCATGCTCCTTGAGTTCGACCCTGGTAGCTATACCAGGTAAAATAAAATAGCGAGACCGCTATTTGTTTGCTTGATCGATTTATTTCTTTCTTGGAGGTCTTGAGTTTCTTGATTGACTTAGCCTCGCGGTTTGGGTCACAACGACCTTATTTACACCTTAACCCGAGTAGCTGAGGCGTGTCATCAGGAATGGCACCGTTGTCAAGGAGCACGGCTTAGTAGTCGGTTTTCCGTTTTACGGCTTTCTTTTTCTTCTTTCTTTTTCTTTTCTTTATTTTTCTCTTATTTGTTTTCTTTTTATTCATTTTCTTTTTATTTGCTTTTATTTGTGTTTTCATTTCTTTTTATTTTAATTGTTTTTATTATTGCATTTTTTTTTATTATTATAATTATTATTGGACTGACACATTTTTGCTTGGCTTTTCTTGCAAGGGCCCGACGATCGAGGGTGGCTTTCTTTGAGAGTCGACTGCACCCGCAGGACTTGAAGGTGACTCGTTTCTACATCGAGCCATAGAAGATCATAGGAAAGCAGGAGCAGGAGTGTGGGGAGTGTTAGCTTAGCTTAGCTTAGTTTATTTTCTGCATTATATTATTATTGTAATAATACAGAACATGCATACACTCTTGGACTTGGTGGTTATCTCGAGGTTTGTTTCGTTGAGCACCAGTGTGCTCGGGGGACCTCATCGTGATTTTCGCTGGTTTTGGATTTTATTGATTTATTTTATTTTGATTCTCGAAGGTTTTAGCTTTAGACTTAGGATTTTTACTTGCCTTGTGACGTAATTATTAAGGCCCAACCCTAATTAATTGCCTGCTCCTATAGATCGATTAATTGGACCTTATTAATTAACTCACTAATAAAAAAGTTAACCTAGTCACCTGAGGGGTCACGTGCCGCTAGAGGCCGTATACAGCGCTGGCAGGATCCGTTGTGGCGGACACCGATCAGCATCAGAGACCGGACCCCGACCACTCTTGTTGACATGTTAGCTATTATTCTTCGTGAGTAGAAATTATCTATTTAAGGCTGATTTCTTCTTGCATCATTTAGATAGGTTTATTTCTATCTTTTAATTTATGTGCGGATCACTTTGCATGTAGAGAGCTAGAGTCAGGTACGTATCTCTTACTCTGCATGCATCATCATGTTTAGTCGTGCATCGGCTTTTCGCTTTCTCTCCCTATTTTTTGGATTTAAAATAATCAGGAGAACCGAAAAATTCATTAGTGTTGTTTGATTTGAAAAATACCTAAAAAACAAAAACCATAAAATTGGGACTGTTTAAGCATACTTGACCTAAAAGACACTTCACCTAAAAATCTGTCTTGGGAGAGTAATCTCCTCATTGTATGGTTTGGATGAGCGAGAAAGTGACATGCACCCTAGGCTAGAGCCACATCTGACCCTTCTTTAGACTACTTGTCTCAAGTTAGTCATTCTCCAGTGAGGATCGCTCCGGTCTCCGGTGAAACGGGTCGCGATATCCTTAACAGAGCGAGTTGATCGGGTAGCCGATAATGGTCCGCGACTTGTACTGGCTGGAAAAGATCTAGCTTTGGATCAGGGCAGTCTCCTGGGGGTGTTGGATTCCCAACAGCTCACTTAATCGCTCTGAAAGACTGTCTTATCGCCTAATAAAATTAACAATATAAAAGCCCGAATCTTCACGGTCATCAGCTCTGAGTGCGTAGGTGAATTGGGGGTTTGCTTGACCCATTCTTGTTTGCTTTTCCAGATCTCATCCGCCTTCACTCGCCAGATCAGATGATGGGTCGGAGGTCCCTTAGGCAGCCTCTGGCTACACCTCTTTCGAGCACTCAGGCCTGCTCATCTAGGTTGGTTCACGAGAGCTGAGACTCGCTCTCCGAACCGAGTTCGACTCCACCTTGTTCCCCTCGACCACCCTTCTACCAGTCCTGAGGTGCCCGAGCAGATACCACAGCAACCAGTCGATTTATCGGCACTTGAGTTTGGGTCTTTTGCCTTTGCATAGACCATGGCCAGTAGTGAGGAGCGCACCGATGGACCCAGCGAGAACCAGACGTATGTATTGGATCAAGGTGTCATCAACAACACTCTGATAGCCTCCCTTCAAACCATGCAGCGACAGATCCAGGATCATGGGGCTTTCATGGTGGATATGCGACGGGAGATGGAGCAGATGCGAGCCGACCGAGAGCAGTGCAGGACCCGGTGAAGGAGGAGAAGGAGATATTCCGATGATAGAGAGCCTGAGCAGCCCCACAGCCAGCACCAGCACGACCGATGAGGGAGTTGCACAACCTGGTGCAACTCTCACCCACAGATGGATAGTGTTGTCGGCCATTTTGGGAGATTTCAAGCTCATGCCTCAGACGATTCAGCTTCTTCCCCTCTTCCACGGACTCGCCACAGAGGAGCCGCACCTTCATCTCTAGGGAGTTCGAGATGATTTGTAGTATTGTCCATGATCGTCTTGTGGATGAGGACACCATCAGGATGATGGCCTTCCCTTTCTCCCTTATAGACAGAGCAGCCAACTGGCTGAAGCATTTAGGGAGATTTGTCACCACATGGGAACAGCTCCGGAATGAGTACTTGAATAAGTACTATCCACTCGGCCAGACGAATGCAGCTAGGACCCTGATCAGCAACTTCTCCATGCTCCCCAATGAGCAATTTCACGAGGCATGGGACCGCTTTAGGGAGCTCACAGACCGGTGTCCCCATCTTGATATATTGAAGCCCAAACTCGTCCAGAGTTTCTTCTGCGGGCTTACACCGGAGTTGCAAGGGCTAGTCAATGCATCATGTGGGGGTTCATACTTTGTCAAGGATGAGGATTAGGTCTGGACTATCTATGAGGAGATGGCTGAGAACTACATTGTGATGTCCCAGACCTGATTATACACTCAGGGGAATCCACACTACAGGCCGTGTCCTATTAGAGGATAGCACGGGCAGATGCCGATCCATCCACTTCATCAGCAATCGCAGCACGGGCAGAGTCGACGGCCGCTGATAGGGGATTATCAGCGAGAAATTGGACCGGATCGAGTTGATAGAGAAGAAGCAGTGCCAGGGCATGACGCAGATCGACCAGATGGCACAGATGCTGAGTGACCTGAAGACCCAGATCATGTGTCTCCAGGAGGCACAGACAGCTACTCAGCCCTGTCTCAGGTCATGGGAAGATACTGGCAGCAGCAGCTCGACCCAGCCCTCCTCCCACTACCGACAGGTGCATCATATTCAGGCGGAGCCGTTCCAGCAGTAGCAGCAGTATGTTCAGCCGCCACCATCTCAGGATAGCCAGATGGTGGTATATCAGTCGGACCAGTCCCTGGCAGTTCTCCCCCCACCCGTATACAAGCAGGAGCCGTTGATGGACGTCAACAGGATTTGGTATGATCGACCTCAGCTTGGGATCCGACGAGACCATCCCGGATTTCGTTGGTCGACCGGAGGTACCAGTTCCAGCAGCAGCCTCCAGTTCATGGTGGCCAGATCGGCCAGCATCACCAGCAGCTCAAGTTCCTATTGTTGGACATGCGAGCCCACGGCGAGCCATTATGCAATAAATGTTATTGCAATTCACTCCTTAATCTGAAATAAAGAGTACATAGTTTGCATAATAGGTCCCTTAGTACAATTAGGGTTATGTACCATGGCCATCTTAATGATCATACAGCTGTTGATTCAATTATTGAATCATAGAGGCTGGTGCTTAGATGAATATCTAATGAGTTAGATTGAGGACTCATCAAGCACCGTCAAATGATTATTAAGAGATGATCTCCAGCCTGAGTAGGAGATGGCAATCCTATCTCATTTAGGTTGATATCTGACCGACCTCTTGATGCAGGTCCTCTGCATAGGAATAGAGATTCGGAGGTGTCGGATAAGTTAGGTCAAAGAGTTGACTTAACGAGATCGAGATAACCAAAGTCCTATATCATATGCTGTCATGATATAGGCACACATCCTCTGACCGGAGACAGATGTGTTGCTATATGTCTGAGTATGTACATTTGGCAGACCATAGGTTGATGACCTAATCAAGGTCTATACACCGGCGCGCTGGTGTGCATATAAGGGCATAGGAGTAATACGATCTCTCAAAGGATCATACAGGTTCACTACTGAACCGGAAGACATGAGCTCACTCATGAGATATTGGGAAGAATCAAATTCCGTGCGCACGGTCGTCTCGCTTTGGAAGCTTGACTGAATTTGTTGGTTTGATATATACTTTTGGAAAGTATATGATCAAGACCTAGGTATGATATATGCTTTTGGAAAGTATATGATCAATACCGACTCCCAATGATCGATCAATGAATCGAATGAGAAACTTACTGATAAAACCCTGAAGTAGACAGTATAAAGTTGATCCGATACTTCGGGTTTAATCTGAGTCTTCCAGTATGCAGGATGTACAGGTATTAGGAATACCTGAGGGTGATGTGATCTAAAACGGTTGTATACCATGACGCTTCCATTCCTAGGGAGTGATGAAACGGGTTTGGATTTTAGTGACTCCTCTCAGTAGAGAAGTAATCTGATCTTAGTCCAAATGTTGGACATTGATCTGAATGTGATTCAGATTCAATGAGAAGATTGGATTGCGGTCTTGATTTAATCAAGCATCTATGGGAGGCCAGAGATCTGGATTTGAGAAGTGATCTCAATATCCATGTCATTATACGTGGACAATACAATCGCCCTGTCCTTATCTCCAAGTATTCGCGGAGAAAGCGCATTATCCTTGAAAGAGTTCATGGATAATTCTATTGTTGATATATGTATCCGAGCATTGAGAAAATGGATAATTAAATGTGATTTAATTATCATGAATAATATTGAATTTGATTCATATTATAAGGCGAGTTTTCTTAGATAATTAAATGTGATTATCAAGATGTGAATAATGTGAATGTGATCATATTATTTGACACATGAGATAAAGAGATCCAAGATGATTAAATATGATTTAATTATCAAGGGATAAGAATAATGTGGATAGTAATATCCAATTATTCATAATATATTATAAATGTGATTTATAATGTAATAGAGAGAGTTAAATATAATTTATATTAGTAGATTAATTATTACATGTGTATTGGATACACATTGTTTAATTAATTGAAAATGTAAATTACATTTTGTTTGGGTGTGAATGTGATTCAATATCAATGTCAAGATTGCATATTCCCAAAATTACTTGAGAATTATTTTTTGGTGAATAATTGTTGGAAAATAAGTTGAGAGAAAAACAAGGAGATACCCATATGGGAAGAGGGGGCGGCACCACTTCCTTTATGGAATTGGTGGCCGTCCACTCCTCCCAATAGGGAAGGAGGCTCTCATTTGTTTTTCACTCCTTATTTAGTTGTGGTTTAATTTGGTATTAATATATATTTGATTTATCAAATATATTTAATTAAAATTAAATCACAAGTGTTGGCTTTTACCAACAACAATCTTGACCATTGGATTGTCATAAATCAATCTCAACCATTGATTTTATATGACACATGGATTGAGATCCATGGATCCCAAAACCCTATAAATAGAGAGGCATACCCATGCTCTCTCTTTACACATAATGCTTGAGAAGCATCTCTCTCTCCCTCTCTCTTTCTCTTTAGAGGCCAGCCCTCTCTCTCCCTCTCATGGCCGTCCACCATGGATGCCATGGAGAGGTTCTCCATCGCCGCGGCATCATCGTTATGCTGCTCGTTCTTCTGCTCGTGGATCTCCGTCTCCTCGGTGCGCCTCGCTCGTGAAGAAAGAGTCGGATCTCGTGTGTCGAGATCAGGAGATCCGCCGCTTGGATCGTCAACATGGATTGCGAGAAGCACGCAGTTCATCCCCCGCGCTCGCAAGCGTCTCCTCCGTCGGATCGGACTTGAGACAGGAGGTCTCTTCGTTTAGAGACTCGATCGCAACCACGCTTCAAGTAGTAATCCTATTACTTGTTTGTGGTTTAGACGAATGATCCGAGAAGTGTTCTTGGATCATGTGGTTTCGTCGTGAGAATTTTTTTTTTTAAATTCCGCTGCATCGAGCAACTAGTCCGACTAGTCGCTCCTCGTCGTATTCGATACGACGCTCACGCTTCCGTGATGCGCTTGAGATCTAACCATATCCTTCAAGTGTATCAGAGCCTTAGGTCGATGGTTTCGAATAGTGATTCGTTAACCAAGGACGACTTGGGTTCGTTAAGGTCGCGAAAGTTTTTATCGCATTTGATTTCGCAGATCTGTTTAGTATAATTTTTCGGCCATGTTTAAATTGTTTAAACACGAAAATAGCACTTGAATTTGTTCCCCATTAAATAAGGAAACCATAGGATCTGAGTTTGCGTAAATCGGATTTCGTATGCTCTAGATATGGTAGTTTTAATGAACATGTATGCACTGTTGCGGGAACTGTGAATCTGAACGTGATTAAAGTGTTAATTACTGTTTAGACTTGCCTCGAAATACGTGAAACATCACTTAGGTTCTGTCCTAATCAAATTAGCAAACTTTAGAAATTGACTTTGCTTAATTTGGATTTAATATGATTGAGATATGTCAATTTTAGTAAGTATGGGTCACTGCTGAAATTGCTTTCCTAATCTAGAACCAAGTGATTGTCAATTAGTGAAATTAATTGTTAATTTCGTGAAATAATCTTGAAAAATATTTGTGAAATATTGAAACATGATTATTTGCCTAATTGACTTGGCCCCAACCAATTAGTTGATTAGATTTGATCTAAACCTTAATTGGAATTACAATCATCAAACTTCTTGCTTGAATAGGACTTGGGAATTTGCCTAGCAAATTTCCTTAAAATCAAAATTGTTTTGATTACTATATGGTAAATTTCGGTTGAAGAACCGATGATCATCTCAAGTACAAAATAATCAATTTGGCATTATCCTTTCCCGAGGTGGATATGGTGTCTAGTCGGGGATCGCTGGTCAGCGGGTTGCAACGTATGTGGTCCGCCCCACTCCCGTCGGTACTGGCCATGACAGCGGGTAGGGCCGGGATAATGTCCGATGGATTATGATGTATTTTTCTAATTATTAAAATTCGAATTATACGTACTTTGAGAATAATATCATATATGTATATTCAAGCATAAAATTAAGTTTGATTGATTAAATTGGATTGATAATTAATTTAATATGATTAAGTTAATTATGTCCAATTAAGAATACTCTAATATGATTAGAGTTAATAATTCCCTTGGAAGAATTAATTATATGAATGTGATTCATAGAAATTAATTTAATTTGAATAAGATATGGGAGGATCACATAAGTGACATCCATGGTCTCCCGTCAAGGCGAAGGGTTTCGTCGCCAGATATTATATGTGGGAGATGCCTGTCCGAAGTGACAGCTCCTGCATATGATCCATTTGGATCGGGCTCGTCGCTTCTCGAAAGAGTAAGGACGTATGCGTAGTGACCCCAATATCGGGTCCTCATATTATTGGGGCGATATTGGATTGCGCATAGCGAGTTGTATTCCTGTTGACGGTTGGTTCAATTAATGACGGGTCAACATCGCCTTAGGGGTGGTGGGCCCGGGTATTAAAGACCGATTGGGAGATGCAAGTTGGACTTGCAAGGCGGAATGTGTTCCCGCTTCTTTTTATCTGAGTTGTAGGTTCTCATATTATTGGGATGCAACAAAGATAAGGAAGGAGATCCCAGATCTTGCTTGAGATATAATGGTAAGTATATCTCTTACATTGAAAGTGATTAAGGGAATGAACTTTCATTGTTGACATGGCAAGACAACTTTGATATAAAAACTCCTAAATCAAAGTATAATATGTGTATATATATAAATATATACCCTTATGCAAATTACTTATTTCAGATAATCCTTCATTAAACCCACTCAATGTTATACTCATTAATAACCAGTAGAATATCATGGATTGGACCCTTGATCCAGATATTGTACTTGCGATTGGACACATAATGTATGTGGTTGCAATGTGCAAGTTTCCTCATAATAATGAGAAGTGATAATTAAATATGACAATAGGACTAAAACCCTAGGGTTTGTATGTCTCTACAAGTCTTGATCTTATCGAATGTACTTTTGAAGTGACATGTCGATGATGATCGTAATTATCAAATTAATCCTTATAAAATCAATAAAGATATTCTGGCATATATATGTGCTCTTGACATTTAATCATGAATGACATGGTTCTCTACATCATGTAGAATGGTAGCTCTATTAGAGATAATGTATTCAAATTGTTTGAATACCTACCTGAACCGATGCTTCAAAGAGTTTAGATGGATGTAGATGATGAGTGTCATCATTCTACTGTCTATACTCTAGTCATTCATGAAGCTTCATAATATTCATATTATATGAACTTAAATGAAGCTTGTATAAATGTTGAAATACTATTATATTGAAATTTTTGATTTTAACATAAGAGATCCTTGGTCTTGAGCAAAGGTTGCTTGTAGACAAAGGGAGCGCAGTGGAAGCATGGGTTGGACTCAAGCAAGAAGTATAATCAAATAGTTGACTGTGCTTCTGTGACTTCCATATGACATCCAAAGAGTTGGATGAATGCCAATGCTGCAATAAGTTGATGTGTTGATAGTATGACTATCAAGTCTGTCTAGAATCCTCAGAAAAGGACTCGGATGGAGCATCAGTATAATCTACATATAATCATTGAAATTGACTTACTTATTTGATAAGGTAAAGTCTAATAATTGTATCTCAATCTTCTAATAACACTTGCAATTAGTTGCATATGTATTAGAATATTAGAAATTTGATCTTGAGGTTTATTGATCATCCATGTTGAAAGTGATGCAAGTGTTTGCAACAGTTTCCATGAGATCAATAGACTTCATATTTTCAGTGGGAGCCCTTAGTCTTAGAGAATGTCTCTATGACCTAGATATTAGAATCCACTCATTGTTTATTTCTAATTGTTGGATATAAACATGAATTCTGTAATAAATCTATCATAAAGAGTTATGATGGAAATATTTCAGATAGTAATCTAAAATCTAGTGGACTCTATTAAATTAGAAAATTATTGAATGTTCATTAAGATTTCTAATACTGAAAAATAAACCTTTAAAAGATCAATAGGAGGATAAAGATCATTTGACAATGATCGGGCAACAAATTTTGGACATATGTCTGTTGATGGAAATCAAGGACTGGTAAGACATGAAACTTTAGATTGTCTAAAGATTCAAATCTCACATACTTGTGAATATTGTATTCAAAGTAAAATGTCTAATACATCCTTCCTTGGGAAAGGTGTAAGATGCCTAGGTATTAAGGATCTCATACATATTGATGTATGCAGATCATCTATATCATAGTAAAACATTATGGATATGTGATATCTGTTAATGATTATGTATGATATGAGATCTCTTCTCTTCACCTAAAGAACCTTTGAAATGTTCAAAGATTTCGCAATTTTGGTTTAGACCAAAGTTTGAAGGAAGATGAAATGAATTTGATCTAACCAAGGTAGCCCGTACCTATTAGATGAATTCAAGAAATACTTTATGGAGATATGAATATCATTCCTATCCCAAACCTCCTAATGAACCTTAACTCAAAGGAGTTGTAGGGAGATACAATTGATCATGTGTGACATGATTTAATCAATGATTAATCCTAGCATAATTATCTCTTAAGTTTCCCAAGATATATATGTAGTAGAGACTGCATTATATACTTAATAAGGTTCATGCAAGTAAGCTGGAAATTAGCACTAGAGAGTGCTACTTATTAGGAAAATAAAGGATGGTATTGGATACCTACTTTATGACCTTGAGTTTCTTAAAAAATCTCATCTTTGAGGAATATGATTCTTATAGGAGACTCTCTTGAGAATCAAGATGAAAATGAAGTAAAGGAACTCATTTAATCTTGAAAAGATATGAGGCTCCTGAAATCGGAAACTAAAATAGATAATTAAAGATGAAACATTAATACCTCTTCAAATAAGTTTGAGGATGGATTCCATGTGTCAGTTAAATCTGACGATGATCGGATTTCATGTGATGAAGCTCCTGAGGATCATGACATGGAAAGATGGATGTTAGCAATAAAAGTCTAATGTAGACTTCATATACAAGTGTCGTATATGGACCCTCGAGGATCCACCTATATGGGTCAGACCCATTAAGGTGTAAATGGATCTTCAAGAGAAAGAGGGAACCTGATGAGAAGGTATAGACCTTCAAAGCACGGTTCGTAGCCATGAGCTACACACCGAAGAGAAGACATCGCTTGCGATGAGACTTGCTCTCCAGTGACCTTGCTTTAACCCATCAGGAATATTGCTAACTATAGCTGCACAACTTGACTATGGCATCTTCATGATGTGAGTCAAGATTGCATTCCTCTATGAGTACCTCTCTGAGGTTTCATATGAAGTAGCCCCAGGGCTTCATGTGAGGAAAGCAAGGTGTGCTAGCTGAAGAACTCCATATTTGGACTCCAAATAAGTTTCTTGTAGATGGAACATAAGATTTGATGAAATTATAAATGTTGTGATTTCGGATAAAATCTTGATGAACCATGTGAAGCTTAGGGGAGTGCCATTGTGTTCATCGTGCTAAATGTAGATATTATTCTAATCATTTGGAATGATATAAGGATAAATAATAAGTGTTTTAAAATTTGGTTGTTTCATACCTTGAGATACGATTTCAAGGATACCTCTTAGATCTTAATTCTGAAGTCGTTCAGAAGCAAAGAGAAGAGGGTATTGGGACTGTCGCATTAGTAGTACACCTTGGACTTATTCCAAGAAAGGCTTCCTTCCCTTAAGATGTGGTAGTGACCTGTCTAAAGGAATAGCACCTCAAAGAGTTGAGGAAGTGAATGCTAGAACTGCTTGCACTTGTGCATCAAATATGAGAAGCTGGGTATATGCTAGATGTGTACAAGAGCCAGATGTCTGCCATGCAGTGGGAGTAGTAATTGTTACTAATCCTACTATGGAGATAAAACACTTGGTTGCAGTAATAACAATATCTTCAAAAATGATGAAACTTAGAGATAGTGATCTCAAAGTCTTATCTTCAAAAGGTTTAAGACCTCGTAGATAGTGATCTATAAGGGTCTTAACTGTAGATACCTTAGGAGATAGAGATCTCCAGGAATGAAGGTATTCTAATAAGGATTATGGGAATACTGGTTATGATAATTAATAAGATTAGTGTCAAGGACACTTTAACCAACAAAATTGAGTATCGGTTGCATGAGATGCAACATTCGCATTGGATGCGATCACTGTTACTAGGAGAATGCAAGTGCCGTAAAAGGACTTGGCGTAGTCTCTTGAGAACAGAGTGACTGATCAGCTTACCTAGCTATTTTCTAAATAGCTATGATTGTCACATGAGTGTGGGTTTAAATGATTAGCCCATTAATGGCTCTTTGGGCTAGTGGAGATTGTTGGCCATGCGAGCCCACGACGAGCCATTATGCAATAAATGTTATTGCAATTCACTCCTTAATCTGAAATAAAGAGTACATAGTTTGCATAATAGGTCCTTAGTACAATTAGGGTTATGTACCATGGCCATCTTAATGATCATACAGCTGTTGATTCAATATTGAATCATAGAGGCTGGTGACTTAGATGAATATCTAATGAGTTAGATTGAGGACTCATCAAGCACCGTCAAATGATTATTAAGAGATGATCTCCAGCCTGAGTAGGAGATGGAAATCCTATCTTCATTTAGGTTGATATCTGACCGACCTCTTGATGCAGGTCCTCTGCATAGGATTAGAGATTCGGAGGTGTCGGATAAGTTAGGTCAAAGAGTTGACTTAACGAGATCGAGATAACCAAAGTCCTATATCATATGCTGTCATGATATAGGCACACATCCTCTGACCGGAGACAGATGTGTTGCTATATGTCTGAGTATGTACATTTGGCAGACCAATAGGTTGATGACCTAATCAAGGTCTATACACCGGCGCGCTGGTGTGCATCATAAGGGCATATGAGTAATACGATCTCTCAAAGGGATCATACAGGTCACTACTGAACCGGAAGACATGAGCTCACTCATGAGATATTGGGAAGAATCAACTTCCGTGCGCACGGTCGTCTCGCTTTGGAAGCTTGACTGAATTTGTTGGTTTGATATATACTTTTGGAAAGTATATGATCAAGACCTAGGTATGATATATGCTTTTGGAAAGTATATGATCAATACCGACCTCCAATGATTGAATGAGAAACTTACTGATAAAACCCTGAAGTAGACAGTATAAAGTTGATCCGATACTTCGGGTTTAATCTGAGTCTTCCAGTATGCAGGATGTACAGGTATTAGGAATACCTGAGGGTGATGATGTGATCATAAACGGTTGTATAACCATGACGCTTCCATTCCTAGGGAGTGATGAAACGGGGTTTGATTTTAGTGACTCCTCTCAGTAGAGAAGTAATCTGATCTTAGTCCAAATGTTGGACATTGATCTGAATGTGATTCAGATTCAATGAGAAGATTGGATTTGCGGTCTTGATTTAATCAAGCATCTATGGGAGGCCCGAGATCTGGATTTGAGATGTGATCTCAATATCCATGTCATCATACGTGGAACAATACAATCTCCCTGTCCTTATCTCCAAGTATTCGCGGAGAAAGCGCATTATCCTTGAAAGAGTTCATGGATAATTCTATTGTTGATATATGTATCCGAGCATTGAGAAATGGATAATTAAATGTGATTTAATTATCATGAATAATATGAATTTGATTCATATTATAAGGCGAGTTATCTTAGATAATTAAATGTGATTATCAAAGATGTGAATAATGTGAATGTGATTCATATTATTTGAACACATGAGATAAAGAGATCCAAGATGATTAAATATGATTTAATTATCAAGGATAAGAATAATGTGGATAGTAATATCCAATTATTCATAATATATTATAAATGTGATTTATAATGTATTAGAGAGAGTTAAATATAATTTATATTAGTAGATTAATTATTAATGTGTATTGGATACACATTGTTTAATTAATTGAAAATGTAAATTACATTTTGTTTTGGGTTGTGAATGTGATTCACAATAATGTTGGCTTTTACCAACAACAATCTTGACCATTGGATTGTCATAAATCAATCTCAACTATTGATTTTATATGACACATGGATTGAGATCCATGGATCCCAAAACCCTATAAATAGAGAGGCATACCCATGCTCTCTCTTTACACATAATGCTTGAGAAGCATCTCTCTCTCCCTCTCTCTTTCTCTTTAGAGGTCAGCCCTCTCTCTCCCTCTCATGGCCGTCCACCATGGATGCCATGGAGAGGTTCTCCATCGCCGCGGCATCGTCGTTATGCTGCCCGTTCTTCTGCTCGTGGATCTCCGTCTCCTTCGGTGCGCCTCGCTCGTGAAGAAGAAGTCAGATCTCGTGTGTCGAGATCAGGAGATCCGCCGCTTGGATCGTCAACATGGATTGCGAGAAGCACGCGGTTCATCCCCGTGCTCGCAAGCGTCTCCTCCGTCGGATCGGACTTGAGACAGGAGGTCTCTTCGTTTAGAGACTCGATCGCAACCACGCTTCAAGAGGTAATCCTATTACTTGTTTGTGCTTTAGACGAAACGATCCGAGAAGTGTTCTTGGATCATGTGGTTTCGTCGTGAGAATTTTTTTTCAATTCCGCTGCATCGAGCAACTAGTCCGACTAGTCGCTCCTCGTCGTATTCGATACGACGCTCACGCTTCCGTGATGCGCTTGAGGATCTAACCATATCCTTCACCTACAGCAGCAACAGCCACATCCCCAGTAGCATTACCAACAGCATGGTCCTCGTCCCTATCAGCAGGGACAATCTTGGAGGCAGCAACAGCAGCCTCAGCAGTATCATTCTCAGCAATATCCCTCTCACTCTCAGCAGCAACCTCACTTTCAGAGAGGCCACCCGTCAGGTTCTCATGAGCCCGCCTATGAGAACCCAGCCTTAGATGATCTAGCTCGCCTCACCTCCGAGCAGCACGCTACCTTCCGACAGGAGATGGACGAGTTCCGTCAAGAGATGAGAGAGATAGTGAAAGGAAAGACCGCCATACCCACCCAGATTGAGCGGAACCCGAACAACCTCAAGAGGAAGTTTGAGCAGATAGAGTTTACAGAGGTTACCACTCCTAGTGATTCACTTGGTGATATTACTGCATACACTTTTGATGCTGACTTTGTTACACTTAGGAGCGGTAGGATGCCAGCCGGCGGTGCCTCATCTGAGCGATGACCCCATGCAGCTTCAGGAGCACCAGACGAGGAGGAGAGCGGTGATGATGTCGCTCGTGATGATGATGACGGTGGTGTTGATGCCACCAAGGACATTGATCCAGCTGACGGTATTGAGGCCATCATTTCACTAGATGCAGGAGGTGGTGCTGATGCCACCAGACTTGATGCTGAGCCAGAGTGTGGTATTGATGCCGCAATTCCAGATGTTGTGGGTGGTACTAATGCCACCATTTCCATTCATGTTGCATTTCATTCTGTTGATGTATCTCAGGACTGTTCTGATAATAAAGGAAAGGGTTCTTCATTTATGAGTCCATCTGTGTTACTTGGAGATGTTTGTATGGATTCCACTTTGCCACAGCAGCAGGGATCCGATCCTAGCCCTCCATCTGAGGAGGGTCCAGCCATCCCCCTTCCCCAAGCACTCTGCTTGGCTAAGGGGACAAAAAAGAAAACCCAAAAAAATCGCAGCAGTTAGAGTTCAGCCAACAGATGATGGACAGATTTCATATACAGCTGACTCTACAGGAGGCCTTGGAGCACATCCCCCTCTTCCAGAGGAACCTTAGAAAGAGGACCACTATTCACAGGAAGAGGAGGAACCACCAGTCAGAGATCCATGTGCTCACTCGTGCCACCTGCTTCGCCATCCAAAATCGTCTGCCAGCCAAGAGGCCAGATGCAGGAGCTCCTTATGTTAGATGCCACATACATGAGCAGAGGTTCAATTAGACTCTATTAGACAGCAGCTCTTCTATCAACCTACTTCCGGCAGCCTTACTCGACCGATTCGAGTTTGGCCCTCTTAGACAGAGCAGGACGGTCGTTCAGTTTGCTGATCGATTTGTCAAGAGGCCGAATGGGTTGCTGAAGGACGTTTCCCCGTGAAATTCGTTGTGTTGGATATGGAGATCCCTGAGTCTGTGACCAATACCCCCATCATTTTAGGATTCCCGTTCTTGGCCACAGCCAAGGCAGTGTCCGATCATGATAGCGGGAAGGTGTACTTTCACATCAAGGGAGAGAGTATACAAATAGAGATGATCGATGAGACCAGAGCTCGAGATTCAGCTTGCTCAGAGCCGTTCATCGATTCAGAGTAGATGACAGAGGCAGAGCGAGACATCCACCGGGATTGTGATTTTGTGATTACAGATGATGAGGCAGTTTGGTCAGACCCAGATTCACGAGCCATCCTCTCACCTTCAGAGTCCGTTGATGCACAGATTCCAGTAAAGGAGAGCTTGGAGAGCACATTCCTGGTACAAGATACAGTTCATGCAGCATATCGTGTTCAGGAGGGCGAGGCAGTTAATTCTTATTTAGATTCAGATCCCTCGGAGTCAAACATTGATTGGGCAGAGTTCGATGATATGATTCCATGTCTGATTTCCACAGAGCCAGCATCTAGGGTGGAGATTGATCCCATTCAGAGCACAGAAACACCATTAGAGCAGTCTTCACCAGATTCTCAGATTCAGCGAGAGTTCTCCCATGCAGATTTGGTCGCATTCACTTAGACCTTTCAGAAACCAGATCCGCCAGCACCCAGTTGTCCAGAGCTGAAGCCCTTGCTGTAGTCGCTGAAGTATAGGTTCCTTGTGGGCGAGCATGAGATGCACCCAGTCATTATCTCAGCGGATTTGACTGGAGAGAAAGAATCTCGTTTGATGGAGGTTCTTGAAAAGAACCGCAAGGCGATAGGATGGAGCGTAGCTGGTCTCCAGGGGATAAGTCCGGCCATGTGCTCCCACCATATCTATCTCGAAGAGGACGCCAAGCCGTCACGTGAGTTCCAGCGACGGCTGAACCCAAATCTTCGAGAGATTGTCATGAAGGAAATCTTGAAATGGTGGAGCGCCGATTTTATCTACCCCATCTCCGAATCCAAGTGGGTCAGTCCATTACATGTGGTGCCCAAGAAGACGGGCATCACTATAGTTGTGAGTGAGTCTGGAGAGGAGATCGCTACCCGGGTACCCACTTCTTAGAGGGTCTGTGTGGACTACAAATGATTGAACCAGACCACCAAGAAGGATCATTTGTCGTTGCCTTTTATTGATCAGATTATAGAGAGGCTAGCTGGGAAGAGTCATTACTGCTTTCTTGATGGGTACTCCGGATATAATCAGGTGGCCATTGTGCCTGAAGACCAGGACAAGACCACATTCACCTGTCCCTTTGGGACATATGCTTTCAGACGGATGCCCTTTGGTCTATGTAACGCCCCGACGACATTATAAAGGTGCATGTTGTCCATCTTTTTGGACATGGTGGGTGAGTGCTTGGAGGTCTTCATGGATGACTTCTCGGTCTATGGTGATGGGTTTGATGCTTGCTTGACTGCCTAGACTGCGTCCTTCAGCGATGCATCGAGGTCCATCTTGTGCTATCTTGGGAGAAGAGTCACTTCATGGTGACTCAAGGGACAGTGCTTGGACATATCATCTCCAACAGGGGCATGGAGGTCGATCCGGCCAAGGTGGATATCATTAGGAAACTCAGTCCACCGTCCAACTTGCAACAGTTACGGCCTTTTCTAGGGCACGTCGGTTTCTACTGGCGATTCATTCATGATTTCAACAGGATTGCCCGACCGTTGACTGATTTGCTGACCAAAGACATCGAGTTCATTGTAGATGATAAGTGTTTAGCGTCATTTGAGACTCTCAAGAGTCTAGTTGTTGAGGCTCCTGTCCTCCAGCTGCCTGATTGGTCTCTCCCATTCGAGATCATGACAGATGCCTCTGATTTTGTCGTAGGGGTCGTGTTGGGATAGAGGAGGGATGGAGTACCATTTGCCATTCACTACGCTAGCCATACTTTGGATGCCGCCCAGCAGAATTACATTGTCACTGAGAAGGAGATGCTAGCCGTAGTCTTTGCCCTAGATAAGTTTAGATCATACATCATTGGATCCAAGGTGACTATCTTTACTGACCATACCACCATCAAGTACCTCATGGCAAAGAAGGATGCCAAAGCGAGATTGACTAGATGGATCCTTCTGCTCCAGGAGTTTGATATAGATATTAAGGATAAGCCTGGAGTCAAGAATGTGGTGGCGGACCATCTTTTTCGATTAGAGCATCTTAAGGATTCTGAGCAGATTGACCCTATCTTTGAGACCTTCCCAGATGAGGCGATCCTTGCTATTGCCTCTCTCTCTCCCATGGTACGCCGACATTGTGAACTATCTTGTTGCTAAGAAAGTTCCACAAGGTTGGCCCAGGAAGCGACTCTAGACCTTCCTCGCGAAGGCCAAGTTCTACCATTGGGAGGATCCCGTCCTTTTTCATGAAGGATGGGATAGCGTCTAGTGTTGGTGCATTCCTCAAGAGGCACACCATAGCATCCTCACTTACTGCCACAAGCTTGAGGCAGGAGGGCATCACTCTGGGAGGAGAACGGCATAGAAAGTGCTCCAATCCAGCCTATGGTGGCCTACCCTCTTCAAGGATTCTGATGAATTCGTGAAGAGGTGTATTGACTGTCAGAGGATGGGCACTTGTGGACAGCGTGATATGATGCCGATGTAGCCCATTCATTTCGGTGAGGTTTTTGACGCATGGGGCATCGATTTCATGGGTCCATTCCCTAAGAATCAGGGATTCGAGTACATTCTGTTGGCCGTGGATTATGTGAGTCATTGGGTTGAGGCCATCCCCGCTCGAACCGCAGATGCTAGGACTGTATGTAAATTTTTGAGGAAGAATATCATTTCACGGTTTGGGGTGGTTAGAGTGTTGATATCTGACGGGGGGTCTCATTTCGTCAATGACAAGGTAAAGGCCCTTGCTAGCGAGTTCAGCATTGACCATCGAGTAGCTACTCCATATCATCCTCAGACCAATGGTCTTACTGAAGTGTCGAACAGGGAGATCAAGACTATATTGCAGAAGGTCGTCCGCTTTGACTGAAAGGATTGGTCACAGCTTTTGGACTCGGTCTTGTGGGCATATCGGACGTCCTTCAAGACTCCTTTGGGTAGATCTCCCTTTCGCCTTGTTTATGGCAAGCCCTGTCATTTACCTGTTGAACTAAGGCACAAGTCACTTTGGGTTGTCACGGACATATTTTTGGATCCAATGAGTGTAGGAGACTAGAGGAGGGCAGAATTGGCAGCCATGGAGGAGCTTAGAGATGCAGCATTTTCGAGCAGCCTACAGTATAAGGAGAGAGTGAAGGAGTGGCATGATTCTCATATCATCCACAAGCAGTTTGAGCCAGGACAGAGAGTTTGGTTGTTCGATGCCAGGCTTCGATTATTTCCAGGGAAGTTGCAGAGAAAGTGGAAGGGGCCATACTTGGTCCGAAAGGTACATGACAATGGAAGCATCGACATATCTGAGATGTCATCTGAGTCTACCTTTTGTGTTAACGGGCATCGGCTCAAACCATATCTAGATCATGAGCCACTGGTCGTTGAAGTCGACCCTATTCATTTTGTGTGAGATGTGGTCTCTTGACTCACATCTATCGCATCTCGCGCCTGATTATCACTGTCTTCCGCCTCGTATAGATCCAGACGTCCATATCACACCATTCTTCAGTCCAACACCCCATTTGCATCTTTGATTATGCTATACTTAGGGTGTACTCTACCCTAAGTATAGGGAGGTGAGACTTTTGACTTTCTTTTGATTCTTTCTGCCTCTATTTTGCTGCCTATACTTAGGGATATTTTACCCTAAGTCTAGGGGAGGTAGACCATGTACATTCTCCCACTCGGATTTCCCTTTGTGTACAGCCTGTTATACTTAGGATTATTTGATCCTAAGTATAGGGGAAATCCCGATATTCTTTTCCCTTCTATTCTTTCATTCGTCGTTGTAGTATAGCTTTCCTTTTCACTATCATATACTAAGCACGAGTTATGTCTTCTTCACCGCTTTTGATTCACTCTGAGGACATCGTTCGAGCTAAGTATAGGGGGTGTCGTATATATTTCATATATACTTTAGCCATAACTCGTACTTTGTGTGAGTGTGTTAATAAATAAAATGGCTAAAATCCTTTAAAATCCATAAAATTTTAAAATTTTCTTGTACATAAAATTCTTTATTACAAATACATAGCTATTTACAAAATTATTTTGGTACAAATGATTGTAAAAATGTTTTGTGTAAAGAGTTTATAAATATTTTGATATCAAAATTATTTATATAGTACAATTTTTTGTAAAATGTTTGGAAAAAAAGTTTGCAAAATCCCTTTTGTAAATATGTGTAAATATTTTGCAAAACTTCTGCATCCATGCATACATCCATGTATTCAAACATTTTCAAAAATTTTGCATGTTTTTAAAAATGTGCACAAAAGCATTTTTGTATATATATATATATATGTATAGTTTTTTTCAGAATCGTAGTTGACATTTAAACTAGCCTGGACTTAAATTGAAAAATGGAGCTTGGTTAAGATCTTAATCCACCTAATTCTAAGAGGAACCTTATAGGGCTTAGGGTTGAGACTTTTCAGGTCCATGGTGACTTAATTCTTTGAGTCCACTAGGCTATGATCGTATGTCATCTTGATGAGCCTAAGTAGAATACTTAACAACACACACATGACTCTCACAGACAACGGCTTTACTTGCACCAGCACTTTACACCAAGCTCTCTAAGGATGAGGTGGTGAGGAGGCAGTCTTCTTTGGCTTGGGGTAGCATATGAGGGTAGTACTTGTAGGCGGAACCTCTCTTCTTCTTTTAGCGAAGGAAGTGCGTCTCAACTTGGTCTGGTAGCATTGAGGTCTAAAGACCGGAGTTGTGGGTTGCAATAAAGCTTCAAAAGAGGGATAGTCTACTAGCTCAAGAGGAAAAACTCCTTATGTATATATGTTGCACCATGTAGATATGTTGTACATATGCACATCGAAAAAAATGTGCAAAAATAAAAACTCCAAAAAAGTGGTGGGTCTGATAGAAAATGAAATACCCACCGGAGTGTATATAGCCAAATAAAGCAAAGCTTATGTTACCCATGCCCATCTCATGAATCTTGCAGCAGGGAGACTTAGCTACACTAGTTGGGCTCCCTAGGATACATGACTACACTGGCCATGGTCCATTCTCTTCTTCCTCCTCTTCTTGAGCCGGTTGAACTTGAACTTAGAAGGGAATACCCCCCTCCTCGAGGAAAGAGTTGCCAGACTAGGGCATTAAAGTAACCTTGTTGAGGGGGGTTGTCACTTTGCCATTTCTGGGGTGGGGAGCTACATATCACTTATACAATACAAGAAAAGATTCACGGTCATTAGAGTTTGTGTATGTAGACTTGTTCTGATCTGGATTGTTGAGGAATCTTGACCGTAGATAAGTGGAACTTAGAGGCTGCTGAGTTTTAAACCTAAGTCCAAATAAGGTTCCGACAAACTAATAATCTGAAGGTCTAACTGAGCTCCATACTTCAATTTAATGAAGACAAGTTTAATAATCAACCTTGATTCACCTTCTTCTTCTTCTTTTTCTTTCTCTTTTCACTTCTTTTTCGAATAAGTGTTTGCTAAGGGACTAGAAAAAGTAAAGTATAGGGGGGTGATGAATACTCATTCATCACTCTTTATTCTTTTATTTTAGCTAATTATCTTGGCAAAACATCATGTATATAGTTGTAAATATAATAAATTATCAATAAGCATGCATTTGTTAATAATTAATAATTAGCATGTATTTGTGAAAAAATAAAAGAATAAAGAATAAAAGAAAAAGAAGGAAATAGTTAGAATAATTGAGTGACATGAACCCAAGAGAGGGTCCAAAATGGACCTGATCGCCAAATAAAATAAGTAGAGAGAGATAGGGCCACTCTACCTTGTACATACACCTTCTTTATGTATATATTTTATTTTCACAAAAATAAAAAAATGTGTTTATATTCCCTTGTATATATTTCTAACAATAAAACAAAAATTAGAAAAATAAAATAAAAATAAAAATAAAATAAATTCTCTCTCGCCTTGTACATAATACATGTATATATGTATCATATACCTATTTATTTTCCACTTGTAAATAACTAATAAAAATAAAATAAAAAATATTTTATACTCCAAATAATATGTTGTAAATAAATAAATATAAAATTTGGGTATTTATAAAAAAATAAGAGAATAAAAATAATTATATAAAATACCTAGGTAAATTATACTTGTATACAATATAATATATTGTATATAGATTAAATTATTTTTCATAAAAATAAATAAAAATCACAAAAAATTAGTTCAGAAAATAAGGAATATTTTTTATTTTGAATACTTTTTAATTTGAAATCAATTTCTATTTTTAATTTATTTTACAAATAGTTTGACCTAGCCTTTTTCTGATTGGTCCAGGAGGGATGTTGACCCCGGTCAACACCCCCTCCCGGACCCTCCTGCGCATAGATCTGAGTCGCGCCCGGTTTTCTCCCATTTTTCCCACTCGAATCTTGATCTCTCCTGCCCTGATTTCACCGCCCGCTTCTCCCCAGTGGATCAGCGATCCCCGCGGATCTCTAAGGAGTCGTGGATCCTCCTCGAATTGCGTGCTCTCACCCGATCTCTGCAGCTACCTGGGACTGTATATAAAGTCTTCATTCGATTCCCCAGACCAAGAGCTCACGCCGCACTCTTCCCTGGTACCCTAGAACCACTCCCCTTGTTGACAGCAATCGGATTTGGGCCTTGGCGATCGGAGAAGACCGCTGCAGCCGACGCTCGAGCTTCTTGGCCGGAGATCTGCCGCGATGAGCCTCCCCCGCCTTCCGCAGTGAGGTCGAGGCGAAGAACCCT
Source organism: Ottelia alismoides (assembly GCA_037367405.1). Lineage (NCBI taxonomy): Eukaryota > Viridiplantae > Streptophyta > Magnoliopsida > Alismatales > Hydrocharitaceae > Ottelia > Ottelia alismoides. Next base: position 1,009,258 of record JAZKJV010006723.1, read on the forward strand.
TCGACAGCACTCCCTGGAGCTCAGGATCACGTTAGGACCTTCATGTAGCTTCCATTTTGTTCCTAGCTCCCTTATCTTATGATTCCTTCATTTGCCATCTTCCGTCGCTCCGTCAGCTCTGACTCGCCGATCGGAGCCTCACTGTCATCCTCCATCTGTTCAGATCGATAGACCGCTCACTGTCACCCTTCTTGCGCACCCTGATCACCCGAATCTTGGCTATTCGAGCCAAGATTGGGCTTTAGGTTCCTTCTATCGCTTCGCCGGAACCCCCAACTCCATCCACCGCCGCTTCCCTTTGATTTCAGTCAAATAACCTTGACCGGAGCACCCCTAAGAGTGAGAGCATTCCTCTGCAGGTCGTAGCGCGCGTGGATACGCCCCAGATCGCCTTAGTCCAGCTTCGTCGGAGCTCACCCAGGTCCAGTCCACCTTCCAGGAGATCCGACCATTGACGAGCTCATCGGACCCATCCATCTAATGCGGAGGAGCCTTGCGAGTAGACTGTCGTCGTCCGATCGTTCATCGGAGCTGCCGATCTCCCTCGGTGCTCCGGTGAACTTCGCCCAGGCGGAGTTCTTCTAGACCTTCCCTCTGTTGTTGGATTACGCCCTGCGCCCAGATTTCATCATAACCGTCCAACGCCTGCACATGTCAGGCCGTTAGATCTGACATCTAATGGCCTCCGTACGCCCACGTTCGCACCTCCTGACGGCCGTTGGATTCGCTAGTTGTACGCACCAGAGCCGCACGGCGTCATCTAGTCAGAGCGTGCCACCTGTCACCCCACGCGTGACGCACGAGCGGCTTGGGTAATTTGCTCTGCTACCCCTATAGTTATTTATTTTTATTAGTTAGTCTGTAAAATAAAAAGTACACAGTGAGACTTTTTGCATCTGTGCCCCTTATGTTTTTGATATTTGCATTTTAGCCCTTCTGTGTGTGTAGCATGTGGTTTCCCCCACGTGAGTTTGGGATATTTGCATGTTCCTACCTGGACTTTATTGTTGTTATCGAATGAATCTTTATAAATATGAATTACATTTATACCCCTGAGTGCCTGGTTCGCGTGTTGTCCATGTGTGGATCTGGTTGTTTTGCAGATTTAGCCCTAAACTATTTCTACGTGTTAATGTTTGGCTGGATATTTTCAATAATTGCATATTGGTCCCTATGTGTTGTGCTTTTTATTTTTGTTTTAATAAATAGCAAATTTGGTCCAAAAATGAGATTTTGACAAATGGATCCTGCCATGGTGTAGGAGTTTCTTTGAATTTTTGGGTTCTTTTTGTTTTCATTTATTATTTTTAAAAATTCAAAACCCCTAAAAATCTCTACTATTTATCTTTGAAAATCCACTTAAAATATTAAAAACCCTTTAAAAAATCTAAAAAAATTATTGATTTCTTGTTTTGATTTGTTGTTGCTTCTATCCATTTTTTGTCGCATTTGCATTTATAAAACCATAAAAATTGGAAAACATCAAAAACCTTAGAAAAATTATTAAAAATTCATAAAAAAAATCAAAAAAATGTATTTTCTTCTTCAATAGTTAGGTTTTATTTATAGTTTATCATAAAATTACCGCTTGAATTTTATAGGCATTTTAAATAATTTTAATTTGCATTTAGATTTGAGATGTACACTGTTTAGTAATTTTTTTCTTACTTCATTTTTAGAAAATTAATTAAAAATCAGAAAAATTCAAGAAAATTAACAAAAACATCTGAATATTTCTAAAACCCAAAAATATTTTTATTTGAATTTTCTGAGCATATTAGATGCTTTAGATAATTGCTTGATTGTGAATTTTTGAAGCCTTTTAGTCTTTTTCTCATTATTAAATATTACAAAAAAATTTGAAAAATATAAAATCCACCAAATTATTTTATTTCTTTTTATTTTTACATCTTGACTACTTCGTTGCTCGCGCATTTCGCTCCTTGAGTTCGACCCTGATAGCTATACCATGTAAAATAAAATAGCAAGACCGCTATTTGTTTGCTTGATTGATTTATTTCTTTCATGGTGGTCTTGAGTTTCTTGATTGACTTAGCCTCGTGGTTCGTGTCGCAACGACCTTATTTATACCTTAACCCGAGTAGCTGAGGCGTGTCATCAATTAGCTATTTTTAATAAATTGATAAAAGCTACAAAATATATGTCCTAGCAGGGGCATTTTTGCAATTAAAATAAACAACAGGGGGCTCTATGCAAATATGCCAAAAATATATAACATAATTGAAATTTTAATGAACTATTCTGAAAATACAAAAATGCCAGGAGTACACATGTAATTTACCCATCACGTGGGATAACACGTGACACACGTTGGGAGGGACCAAAATGAAATACAGAAAGTTTAGTGGCCTCCCATCAATTTTTACAAAAATATATAACATTAAATTTTATTGGACTTTTTAGAAATACAAAAACCCACAAGGGTATCCCTGCAATTTCACCACCTCACGTGTGACAACACCTGAGGTGACGTGGACTGGACCCAAATACAATTCAAATAAATATAGGGGGTTAAATGCAAAATGTCCAATTATTTATAAACCTTAACTTTTATTTACTTCAGATGTGCAATTTACCGCATAATAGGCTGGATCGAATGGCGGGATGCATTTCACTTAGGCACGTGGCGCTCATCCAACGGGTGGTACCACTTCGTGGATAGACGGTGAGGATTAGATCGCATCGAGCGATCTGACGGCTGATGCATGGCTCGATCTGACGGCTCTGGTGTGATCTGGGTTCCTCCCCAGATCGGACGGCTGCTGCTGTTCGTGAAGAACAGGGAGGAACAGTCCCCCCCCTTCCTTCGATCGACGATTCCTCCTCCCATAGACGGTCTTTGGCTATGACGATGGGTTCTACATGTCCGGGTCGCTCTCCGCAGCTGCTGGTGTCACTTGGAGGCCAACGGAGCTTAGAGGACGGCAAATGAGCTCTGGGAAAGAAGCACCTCCAGGTATCCGCAAGTCGACTCGATTCACGCCCAGAAGGGCTCCTTTTGAGCTCCTGGCCTCAATGAAGAGATGTACGGCTCGAGGGTGTTCTCCTCGACCAAAAATGAAGTTATAAGCAAACAAAATGAGGTGGCTGGAGATGCTTTCGATGAGGTGGCGGAGGGAATCTTTGATTCGCAGAATCAAGGAGATTCCAGTTGGTCTTAGGTGGCTGGGAGGTGGAGAAAACAGTGGGGAATGAAATGAGATGGAATGGTGGGTCGAAACTAGTCGTTTAAACAGTGATATGTTCGCCGGAGCAAAGCTCCGGCAAACTACGAAGTGGCCGATTAACGCTAACACGCTAATCTAACTACTAAACTAATGGCATATTTGGAATGCTGGTATTAAAATCTACCTAAAATAAGAAGAACACACATCTCTTGCTTGGATTAATGGCCAAGGAGCAGAGGTCGCCGGCGGCGGCGGCCTGGGTGCACCTCTGTCCTCCCGGAGCTCGCTCCAACTGCTAGGAGGCACCCCATGTCATGAGGAACTCTCCTAGATGAAGAAGCTACCCTCCTAGACTCGGATCAATGGCCAAAAAATTAATGGAGGAGGAGGTGTATTATTTGTACACAAGATGGCGCCCTTATTTGACAGACCGATATTAATGAATCAAAGCTATGTTCAACGGATCAAATGGATGGGCCTGGATGTATGATGATCAATGATCAAATCATTTGAGGGAAGTGAAGGCAGATGAGCGACGGATCAATCGTGAAAAAGGGAGGAAAAGAGGGGTGTAGACAGTTCTGATGTGCCAGGTCCCAGATGGGACAGTTGATCGGAGGTCAACAATTGACGTGACCCCATTGGGCCATGTAAACCTGCTACAGGACAAAATAACATATTTATTCGAAATTAATTATTTAAAAATAGTAAATGATTTTATTAATTTTTGTGTATAAAATAAAAAATGCTTATTATTTTATTTAGTATTTTATTATGATTTTTATTTTATTTTTGGCTTTATTTATTAGTAGTTAATTTTTATTAGTGTATTTATAGGTATATTCATCTATGTTTTGTACATTTTTTTATTTTGAATATTTTATTTTATTCTTTTATTTTATATATTTATAACATATTTTTGTGAGTATAAATATATTTTTATTTTATTTTTATGATGTTATTTGTATAATTAAATAAATATATATGTATATTGTATAGGTATATTTATAGGTATTTTTACCTATGTATTATATACATCTTTTTATTTTAATATTTTTTATTGAGTTTTATTTTGGTTTTATATTTTTAATAGAATATGAATAATATTCACATTATTATGAAAATATAAAGAATAAGGAAATAAAGGAATAAAATTCCCTTTTATTTATATACATATATAACATAGGTATCTGTCTATATGTTTTATATACTTATTTTATTTAAAATTTTATTTTTAGTTTTATTTTTTATTTCAATATGTTCATATGTTATGAATAATATTTACAAGATTATAAAAATATGAATTTGTAAAAATAATGAATAATGAATAAATTAATTATTTTAATCGGTATAACATACAATGAGGGTCAAAAACCTAACTTTCGCACCGTAACTCCAGAAAATATAAAACCACCACCATTAAATAGCTTGTGAAAAGTTATATACAATTAGAGTGATTTTGCTATGTTTTGAGTCTTTATTTGAAATATAGGGTTTGTCAAGTTGGATTTTTGGCTTTTTATTTTGTGTATAAAATGAACACTGTGTATTATTTTTGTAGAAACTCAATTTTCAAATTTTATTTACATTATGATCTACAACTTTCATGTACAAAGTTTCTTCATTTGATGAACAAATAATAGAGAATAAAATAGGTATCGGAAAATGCATAATTAAAGAATGAATAAATGGCATTTTTATTGCATTTTTGGCCCTTATCTCCCCCTACTTTATTTTTTGTCGACCAACTCAATTCTTGATTTGGTCTCGGGGTTTAGGATCATAAAATATATTCAATATTTTATTCCTTTTTTCTTCTCTTTATTTTATAATTTTGGCATTAAAAACCTTATTTTATATATAAATAATACAATAAATAATAAATGCTATTATGCACAAAGTAATGTAATTTGCATGCATTAGCTTGTATTTTTAAGGCCAAAATAATAGAATAAAGGTGATGAAATGGAGATTCATCAACCACACGCAGGGTTGGAGTGGCTGGATGCGTTGCACATGGATGGAGGGGCTGGAGGTGCACCACGAGCAGCAACGTACACTAGGGCTTGCACATAGTACGAGGATCCTGCTCAAGGAGAATCCAAGAAAAGACAAAAACACAAGCCTCAATTAGGCTCTGATACCGTATTGAAAATAAAGGTTAAGGAACAAGAAGATCTATGCCAAGGTTTATGTAGAAAACCCTACGATGAGGGAAAAACCATGGAAGCACACTCAAACTCTGATCTCCCTCGCTAGAGATTAGGTATTCTCTCTTCACTAAGTTGAAATGATATGAGGGGGGATGACTACATTTTATAAGATGATGGGTAAACAGTCCCTCATCCAAAGACATGTTTACCATTTAGGCAATACAACTCAACAGATTTAATAATGGTAATCACTAAGCGTAGGCCTACTGCCCTCATCTTTGGGAAGACACAGAGTCTTGCTAGAAATGTTGTGGTATCAACTTTCCTAAAGGTTGTTCCACGTGGTGTGTTGGTCCACTTCAACAATGCCATTGGTAGTAGGCCGCCAACCTACTAGTATAGGGCCACGCCGACCAACATTAACTTAATCAGTTGAAGGCATCCGATAAGATAAAGGGCATTTGCTTTCCAGCTGCAGAGTAGGACCCTCACCCTATCTTCAAGTGCATTTGTTGCCCTTCCTATACCATGGAGATTAGCAAGCGATTGGCTCAGGTAATGAAATTTCGGCTGAAATTTTGGTCATTTCGGTCACCATTTCTTCTATGGGATATTTACACCCATAACCCTGAGTAGTACCGTCATTACCCCGGATACCCTCGATAATCATGAATTACATGAGAAACCCCGAGTAGTTACTCCGTCTTACATCCATAACCTTCCGTTAGTTTTAACCATTAACCCAACCATACAGTTGAGTTAATCTAACCTAGCCATCGATCCAATGGCTAAAATTAAGTCAAAAGAGGAAAAAAGAAGAAGAATGACCCATGGACTGGAGGGGGTGGGTTTCTGATTGCAGACGCCGGGGGAAGCTTGTAGGCGGTGGAGGGCAGTGGAGAGGGTCCGTGATTGTAGGTGCGACCGGGGAAGGGGGTGATTTCGGGTTGTAGGCGGGGGGATGCGGCAGGGCTCGGGGCAGGAACTGGGAGCAAGGAGGAGGGCTCACGGTTGGAGCTTGGCACAAGCCTCCTCAGGAGAAGAGGCAGGCGGGGAGAGGGCCTGGAGCTACCGACCTGGGGGGGTGCTGGACCTACGGGCGGAGGAGGCGCGTCGGCCGAGCACGTGTGGGAGGAGGCGCATCCTGCGGGCGGAGGAGGCGCATCCTACGGGCGGAGGAGGCGTGTCCTGCTGGCGGAGGAGGCGCGTCAGGCGGGCGCGGGTCGTCTTGGAGCTCCGTCAGGCGCGTCGGGCGAACGCAGGCTGCCCTGGAGCTCCATCCCAGGCGGGGGGGGGGGGGGGGGGGAGGGCCTGGACATGCGGGAGGAGGAGGCATGTTGGGGTGTGGGTTGCCCTGGAGCTCCATCCCAGGAGGCGCGAGCATGGATATGGCTCTGGAGCATGTTGGACCTGGGTTGGGGTGGGGGTTGCCCTGGAGCATGTTGGACCTGGGTATGGCTCGATCCCAGGAGGAGGGCCTGGAGGGGAGGGGTGCAGGAGGAGTAGGGGGGGCTTGCTGGGGGACGCGGGGTGGCCGGCAGGAAACCTCGACTTGGGTGGGTGTGCTGGGAGGAGGAAGGGGAAGGAGGAGGGGGAGGGGACATTTGTCTTATTTGTAAATAACTAAAAGTTTAGGGGTATAAAATATAAAATCCTTGACGGATACCGTCATAGTTGACGGAAAATTGAATGAAATTTAACACGGGGTTCTGGGTGTAAGAGTTAAGTATTACTCAAGGTCTTGTATGTAATTCGTGATTATCGAGGGTATCCGGGGTAATTACGGTACTACTCAGGGTTATGGGTGTAAATATCCCTTCTTCTATCGGCCACCCAAAAGGCTAAAATATCGATCATTTCGATCAAATTTCTATCACTTGTTGAAATCAGAAATCGACAGAATTCCATCGAATTTCGACGATATTCGAGGCCATGGGCCTTGGTAAGTGTTCAGTATGGACCATCTAAATATAGAATAGGCTAGTGTAATAAGAAAGTGCTCAAGGTGGTGCTTTTGGTTGTCATAGTGAGTGTTTCCTAATGTCCATCATTAAGCCTGAGAAGCCACAGAAATCCTCCAGAATATCTTTGATAATAAGAATGAAGGCATTGGATACTTTACAAAAGCAAAGCTGATCATCCGCATAGATGAGATGTATTGGGTCTATAAAATGAACCCTTATTATGGGTTTGAGGTTCTCCATAATCGTAGAGATCTTCACTACTATAATATGGGATTCAATGCCTATAACAAAAAAATGGCTTGAGTGGATCTCTTGACTTATACCGCAAGCCTCCTGAAAAGACAACGATAGAGAAAGATGTAGTTGCGATGCAAGTTTGCATCTGATCCACCCGGTAGGAATGGAAGCCCATGGAACTTAAGCAATGAAGGAAATGGGCGATTGATAGAGTCAAAAGCCCTAGAGAGGTCAATCTTGAGCGAGCACGATGACCTCCTCTTTTACAATCAATGCCTAACACAAGATCATGCACTAGTTTTTTATTATTTTCAGTTGAGTGGCGTTTGACATAGGACGGATGAGGCATGGCAGAACCATAATCGATCAGGGTGCCAACAACTTTGAGAAAATCTTGTAGGAAATGTTGCAGCAAGAGGTGGGTCATAAGTTCTCGAGCACATGGAGGAGGTACATTTAGGACGAGAGTGAGGAAGGTGTGATTCACTCTCTTACCATGCCCCCCCCCAATGCAAGAAAGCCATTGTCTCTCACATGTCATGCTTGATCAGGGAACAATTATTCTTAAATATACGAGCATTAAAGCCATCCTGGATTGGCACTTTATAGGAAGAAACATAGTGCAACGCTGGCAAAATATCCTCCTAGGAGAATGGGCAAGTAAGACAATTACGAGTATCTTCCATTAGCATCCATTTGGTGTAGGGAATATTGGTCCTCGAAGTGTTGAGTGATGAAGGGCCTAGCGAAACCAAGAAGTGGTCCACATCTGTGTTCACAACCTCCCCAGTGGAATCAATGCACAAACACGTCTCATCAAGAAGGGAAAATATGTGTTACTTGTGAATCAGCTTTTAACAAGCATTTATGGCACTATTCTCGATGCAAACAATGGTACCTTAGGCTTCCTTGCATATGACGAGACTAGGTTTACTGTTACATAGTGGAGCCACAAAAAGAAATGGAAAGGCAATAATGCAACCGAAGGGAGGTTACAACATATATATCACTCAACTCCCATCCTCAAGCTAGAACATATAAGAGCATATTTGTCAACCATTTTCACCTTGTTGCAGCACCACTCAAATTGATCACGGGCATAAGGCTTGGTAAATATATCAATAGTTTGGTCTTTTAAAGCCACATTGGTGGTGCCTAGCAACCCTCTTATATCAAATCTCAAGTGTAGTGATCGTTAACTTCTACATATTTTGTTATCTCATGTAACATTGGATGATTGTTTATATGCACGACTGTTTGTTGTCGCAACTTGATCAATCGGTGATTCATCAACTTAATACTCAAAATTTGACCCAAATTCCCGAGAAAATACATATAGAAATAGCATAAAATAATGAACATTTGCAAAACACTTGTCAAATAAATTTTATCTGGTCATAAATTATCAAGATAAAATAAATAAGGTTTACGAAAGAAAAATACATAAAATATTCAAAAAGAGGTTCAATTTTTATATGTACATTAGACCAATAAAATCATTCAATAACTAGATATTCTTCTTAGTTTCCTATGCAGGTCATACTAACTCCAATTGGCTTGATTCTAATTAGATTACTTCAATAAATATGTTTGTCAAAGATCACAAGGTGCACGGGTCCTAGTTACAGGTATGCGAAACTTAAAAGTTGAATATCTTTGACATACGAGCTCCGATTCAACCCATCGTACTTTTAAAGTTGAACATTGAAAATGTAAATTTTAATGGTAATGTTGGTTGAGAGAATAGGAGTCATACGTGAAAAGCCTATTTTTGGACCCAAAAATGGAAATGTGTCATAAGACTTCACTTTATGTACTTTAGTCGAGTACATACGTACAAACCCGATCTACATATATATATTCATATTCTAATTTTTATATATATTACTTACCAAGAGGTATAAAATTCAAAATAAAAACTTAAAACAAAAGTAAATAAAGGACAAATGCATGTATTCCATATATGTATTTGTTAGAGTTATTATATTTACATTATGCGTGTAACCCTTCAGGTTCTGTAATCATTTCGGGGTATTTATGTATTTTTCCTCTTGTACTCTCTAGGGTTTTCTCTCTATATAAGAGACCATGTCCCTGTGGAATAAACATCTCATTCATTTCTCTTTTCCGCATGATATTAGAGCGACGATTCTAGATCGGAGACTAATACCCAAAACGCACTAGCCCCATTAGCCCTCTCTCCTTGCGTGGACCCTTCTCTCGTCAAGGGGTCCCACGCAAGGCAGTCCGAGCCCTCTGGGGAATAGCTGCCACCTCCAATGACGCCTAAATCTTTGTTCGAGGCTCCAGCAGCTCCAATCATGCCTTCTGCACTGCCGACACTACCTAGATCCCCCTTCAGCAGCCCCTACTACACCTCCAGCACCTCTGGTACTGCCCACCAGTCCTCCTGGACTTCTGACCTGCTGTAAATAGCCCTTTGGATACCATCTTTAGTGTCCGAAGAGTTCCTAAATCCCCTGCTATGTTGTGAAAGCAATTTTTCAGACGACTATCACATCCAAAAGTGAGTTCTAGGGCACTTCTCGCCCCTTGTATGAATCCTTGAGTCAAGCACAAGATTTCTTTCTTTTATAAGACTACCATGACATCTTTTTCTACTGATACAAAGCCATTCGCCTTGAATGTTATGCCACAAGGCACTACTATCAAACTCAAGGCTATAGAAAATTACATGCTCGGGTCTCAATCTTTTATGGTGTTTACTATTGTTCAAAGAAAACTCTTTGACTAAAGATCCATTAGATGAAAAGGACAAAGAGTACGATAACTAACAGACAAAAACTACTTGATTCATCAACTAGATGACCAACAATGTTGAGGCTCACATTGCCTCAAATCTCCTTTACAAAAATACAACCAAGGAAATGTGGGAGAATCTCAAGCAAACATACTCCCAGAGGAAGATGATGTCACACCTTGCAGACATTTACATGTGAATATGGTCAGCATCTCAGGGTGATTCCACCCTCATCGAACACTACATGCATCTCACCATGTTGTATGAGAAGCTTGCAATATTCCAGCCCTCATGTTGCATCAAACATATACAAGAGCATTCTGATTGGCATGTATACCGCTTTCTTGATGGCATGCACTCTATATACCAGACAACAAAGGAGCAATTTCTTATATCAAACACATTGCCAATTGTGAAGTCCATCTGTGGTTGACTTGAGGAACTCGAGACATCTGCTGGCCAGACTCCCATATTACCTTTAGCAGAGAACTCTGCACACATCGCCTCATATGGGTGAGGAGGCATATACGATTTCCGTGGAGGATGTAGTCGTGATCGAAGTCATGGTCATGGACGAGAATCTGGACAAGGCCATGACTTTTGTCGTGGCTGTGGGCGATACTCTACTGCCCCATGCACTCACTGTGGTCGGTGGAACCACCCGTCTGAACGATGCTGACAGAAGTTTGGTGTACCTTCTTATCGCACCAATAATGAATATGAGGATTCCTATGATGTGGAAGAGGTGTCACCTACAACAACCTCCAGTGACAAGACTACTCATCTTAATGATGCAGATTACTCCTTCCTGATATTTAGATCCTTCAAACTCCATGGCCTCCTACCACTAGTAACAGTACCATTACTGCTCTGGCTACTCCTTCAGGTACAATAGACAACTTTGTTGTCACTCCTGCTTTTGCTTGGATTATTGATTCTGGTGCCTCTGGTCATTTGACTATAGAAGGTAGTCTGCTCACTTCCTCCATACATCTACCTCTGTGAAGTCAGATTGAGCTGCTAATGGGACTCGATCACCGATTACTACTACTGGAACTATGTAACTATCTTCCAAGCTCCGACTTCAGGGGTTCATTGTGCTCCTAATTTTCCTCCTAGCTCGTTGTTAGTTCATAAGTTTTGCATTGAGCTTCATTGTCATGTAATAATTGATGAGTCTTGTTGCTATTTTTAGGACATCCGGGATGAGGTAGATTTTTGGTGGGGGTTACGAGAAGAATGATGAATATTATCTTGACATACCTTGGATTATAATTTTTTTAATGTTGCATCCATCTCCAAAGACTCGCTCCTATAGCATGTGCTCACTGGGCATCCCTTTGCCAAGACCATCTCTCTGATGTTTCCTAAATTTCCTACTCAGAAGCCCTTTTAGTGCAAGGTGTGTGAGTTTGAGAAACACCACCGAGCTTCATTTCATGTTCGTACCGAGTCTCTTAGTACCACAATTTTTCATCTTGTTAATTGTGATGTTTGAGGACCTTGTTCGGTCCACACATTAAGTGGTCATTGTTATTTTGTAGTTTTTGTTGATGATTATAGTCCATCTTCTTGGGTATGTCTAATAAAAGAGCGTTCGGAGATTAAACAAATTCTCGGAAATTTCTTTCAATATGTTAAAACTTTCTTTTCTAGCATTGTTAAGATCGTTCATACTGACATGAGTTAACCCAATAGGATTTGACCTCTGTCTTTACTTCCCAGGGAACTGTTCACCAGACATCATGTCCATATACCTCACAATAGAATCGTATACCTGGGAGGAAACTCTAACACTTGCTAATTCCAGATCTCTTCTTAGTCAAATGAGTGTTCCTAAATACTGTTGGAGGGATGCTATCCCTAAACCAGTTTATCTCGTCAATTATGTTCCTTCGTATGTTCTCATATGGGGAACTCCGTTTTCCTTACTTTACTCTACTAAATCTTCTTTTCCCATACCTTTTCGAATTTTGGTTGGATTGTCTTTGTTCATACTTTCATCTGATAAATTATCCTCTCGTGCCACCAAATGTGTCTTTTTTAGGTACTATTGTACCCAGAAAGGCTATCACTGCTATGATCATGTTGGGCATTAATACTATGTGTCTGTTGATTTCACCTTTTTTGAATGGAAAAGTTATTTCACATAGACTGTGAGTGACATTCCTCCGGATCTCCCTCCTCCACCTCACCAGTGCACCTCTATACCTTCTATACCGGTGTATGTACCTTTGCATGTCCCTTTTATGCAAGATGATATGACCACTTCGAGTGCTCCCATCACTTCTACCCTGGATGTACCTGAGGACCTTCTTATAGCTCTACGCAGGCAAAAAAAACATTTTACATATCACCCCATGCCACATTTTACTTCTATTGATGGTTTATCTAGCTGTGACAAGAGATTTGGAGATGCTCTAAATGTTATTTATGTTCCAAAAGATCATTTCAATGCAATGCAGGGTCATGGCATGCGACATGCCATGGTTGAGGAGATGGATGCACTTACCTCTCAGGGTATGTGGGTGTTGGATTTGTAAACCCTCAACGACTCATTATTGTAATAGAAGTTATTATTTTATCATGTCCATCTGAAATGAAATGAATGAACGTGAATGCACTTTACTATTAAGGTCCTGATGAACCTGCGGACCTACCCTTTTAATGTGTCTAGTTGACTATTTCGTTGCAGTCGGATAAATCCGCGTCGATCAAAAATTAACCGCACAAATCGATGAATCGTCGAATGAAATTAAGCGTGGTTTTATGTTTATTTAGCCTGGGCAAGCCCCAGGGTCGACTCAAGGAGGCAAAGGAATAACTCGGGATCAAGTTAGAGTGATTAGATTACGGTTTTCCAAGTGGGATTTTTTTGGTATTTTATTGCAATAAAAAGCCAAATGCAATGATGCGAATGAACTAGGTTATTAAGAAAATCACCAACTTAGCCAAATTTATTTTTAATGTCAAATTAATTCAAATCAGCCAAGTTATAATTTTACTGAAAACAGAGAGACTGTGGGTATTTAATTTCTAATAAATCCACGAAGTTAGATTATCCAAAGAATGAATTATCTCAGATAGATATTTCAATAGAGAATACAGGAGAGTTGAAATTTCTCAAAAATCTTATTCGTGGATTTAACTAAAAATCATTTACAGAAATCACTAAGGAATTTATTTTATGCACACGATAACTCCTAATTGGACGAAATTTGGATAGTAATTAAGGAACACTTACATGCATCATTCACAATTTTTTCACAATTTTTGGAGCAAGAAATAGGCCTGTGTGAATTTCAGAGCATAAATGGGTAAAATATGACTCAATTTCAATCTATGATTTTTAATAAAATGTCAAATGATCACAAAAATGCAAATAAATAGCCAAAAGATAAATAATGAGTTGCTCTACAACATGCTATTTTTTGATAAAAAAATGATGAAAAAATAATGTCCAAATTAATGCCCAAAGACAAGGGTCTTTTGCGAAACAGAAATTAAAATAAACAAACAACTGTGCCTAAGGGAACTTTTGCAATTGAAAGAGTAGATAGGGCAGAATATGCAATTATTTCAAAATAAAAAAATAAAATAAATCAACCTTTCAATCGTGGGTTCCAAAAATGGAACCCACCTTCTCCAAATGCTAGGGCACAGCGGGCAAGGGGCGGCGGCCAAGGGGAACAGCGGCTGCGCGGTTGGAGGGGCGGTCGGCATGCGGTGGCGCGGCGGGGATGAGGAGGAGGACGGCGGGCGGCGCCGCTCGAACAGAGGGCAGCCCACGTGGAGCGGAGGGACGCACAAGGTGGGCGGGAGGCTGGTGCCGCGTCGCACGTGAAGGGGCAACGCGGGGAAGCACGCCGCCCGCGAGGAGGTGATGGCGCCGCAGCGACGCTTGGAAGCGGTGGGACACAGCTGCGAGAGGCAGTCGAGCGCCGCAGCTGGAGCGGCGCTTAGGAGGGAAGTGGTTGCACCTGTGCTGGCGTGGCGGGGCTCTGGAGGCGCGGCCCCTCTGCTGGGCGGCGCAGCGGGCGCGCCTGCGCGGAGGCGTGGCGACGACGCCCCTGGAGGTGGAGGAGGGACGAGGGTTGCGCTGCGCGAGGAGGTGCAGTCATGGAGCAGCAGGTGGTGGAGAGGCCGCGGCCTGGAGGATTGCGCCGCGTGTGGCGGTGCTGCCACGCGCGGGCGAGGTCGGCGGGAAGATGACGGCGAGCGGCGGGAGGAGGTGGCTGGAGCGCGGCGACGACGTCGATGGAGGAGGCGGTGGCCATCGGCGGCCGGCGGTGAAGGCGTGTTGTACGTGCAGCCTGCTCTCTGTTTTTTAAAATTTTTGTTTTGTAATTTTTTGTTCTTTAAACAGGTATAAAATGTGAAATGAATAGGTGGATTGTAATGGTTATTGAAGGTGGTGTTTGTGAAATATTTTGGTGATGAAAAATAAGAGAAAAAATTGTTAGATAAAAAATGGAATGAAAAGATATGATGGGGATCGTGATTATGATGTGGTGAACAACAAGGAAAAATTGTTAGATAAAAATAATGTAGAAGATAGAGATAGAGAAATTACCTGGAATTTCGCCAAAAGGCGGAGCTACGATTCGTGGCTCCTGTCATGGCCTCAAGAAGGGTGGCGGAGTCCTTCGTAGCTGGAGCAGCTTCCTGCAAGGGATGCTGCGACGAAGTGGTTGAGACCACCTCGGATCTCGCCGTGGTCGGAGGTCGTCGCTCGACGGTGATTCTCGGTAGCTGTCACCTACAGATAGCCGGACCTCTCTCTCTTTTCTCTCAAAAATGGCGGATGATAAACAATGGAGGAGGAGATGGGAATATAAATATGAGGAATGGGAAGTTGGAGAAGAGATGGAGAGAGTGGAGTAGTGGGGAGTTATTAGCTTGGAGTGGAAGAAAAGTAAGGGGAGAAGAGGTAAAAGGGAGATTAAATAAATACTTAATAAAATAATATAGTAGGCTACTAAAAATAATTAAAATATTAAAAATAAAATAATAATAATAATAAATCCGAAAATAATAAAATAAATTCGAAAATAATAAAATAAAGGGGTGACATGTGGCGGCTCCAGGAGCTGCCACATGTCGCTCCTAGAAAATTCAAAAATTAAATGTAAACAAAAATCAAAAGGAAATAACAAAAAGGATTAAATCAAAAAGTGGTCAACACAAAAGTTGCTCGTCTCGACGAGATCTACAACTTTCGTGAAGGGTCGAAAATCAAAAGAAGTCGTATGTACAAAATGTATTTTTGGGTGGTACCTTATAGATATAAAATACCGCATTTTATCTTTTGTAATTTTTTGTCATTTTTAAAAGAGAGAACAATCAAAATAAAAATAGAGGAAATATAAAAATAATATTTATAACTTAATCTAATTTTTTTTATATTTTTAATAATTAAAAAAATAAAAAGATAAAATGAGGGTAAACGGTCAATATGTACAATATACAAAATGGGCCCAAAACGCAAGTTTTGCATATGAGCTCCAATTTTAATGAAATTGGTCTTGTTTCGAAGGTCTTTGAATGTATATTACTTTAAAAGTGAGTAGACCTAATTCGGAGGCTGTATGAGAGAGATATGTGCATTTTAAGGCTGTATGAAATTGGTCAATTTTACAAGTTATATTTTTTGATATTTTTTCTTTATTAGTGTTAGTAATATATACACTATGGATTTGATTTTATTGGATTCGGAGTTAGTATAAAATATATACAAATAGGGTATTTTAGCTAATATACAGGTGAATATTTACAAGTGAATTTGGCTTCTTATTTAATGCAAATATAAATGCTAAAATGCAGATATTACACTTGCATGCATGAATGCTAATTTTGCAAGATAAGGGGAAATATGCTACTAATTACTCAGGAACAAGACTCTATTTTCAACTTTTAGAGTGATGAATCACAGATTCATCAACCCCCTATACTTAAACCTTGCTCGTTCCCGAGCAACTAAAATGAAATGCAAGAGTGAAATGATTTTGAGTTCCATACCAAGGTCATGAACAAAAGTTGAAAATGGAGCTTGACTCGACCTTTGGATTAATTGTGTGGCGGAACCTCATTGGGACCTGAACATAAGACCTAACAGACTTCAAGTTCTACAAGTCTTCTATTCAAGACTCCTCAATAGTCAGGTCAGAATAAATCCTCAAACGCAAATTTCTGATGACTATGATTCTTACTTGTACTGTGTAAGTGTAAAATAGCTCTCCACAACAGAAATGTCTCAGAACCAGCCTCCTCTAACAAGGTAACTCAAATAACCCAGTCCAGTAACTCTTTCCTCGAGGAGCGGGGTATTCCCTTCTAAGTTCAAGTACAACCAGCTCAAGAGGAGGGGGTAGAGAGAAGAATAGACAATAGACAGTGTAGCTACCTATCCTGAGATGCCTGACCAGTGTAGCCAAGTCATCCAGCTGCATTTTCTTTGCTAATATACATACTCCGACAGGTATTTTATTTTCACTTGGACCTGTCTGATTTTTTTGGAGTTTTTGCATTTTTTTTCTTTTTTCTTTTCTTTTTTTTTTTGAACTATATACAAGGTGCAGCATGTACATCAGGAGTTTTTCCTCATGAGCCAGTAGACTATCCCTCTTTTGAAGCATTATTGCAACCCACAGCATCTCGTCCTTAGATGTCAACACTACCAGACTAGGTTGAGATGCACTACCCTCCCTAGAGGAGGACGGATGTTTCCACCCGTGTGCTACTCCAAGCTAAAGGATTCTACCTCCTCACCACCTCATCAATGAAGAGCTATGTGCATTGTGCTTGTCCAAGTTAGGTCATTATCTAAAAGAATCATGTGTGTGCACGAGATATTCTACTTAAACTAATCAAGATGACATGTGAACATAGACTTGCGGACTCAAAGAATTAAGTCACTTGACCTGAGAAATCTTAACTCCAGTTCCTATAAGGTTCCTCTGAAATTAGGTTGATTAAGGTCAAATCAGGTCCATCTCAATATCTACTCATAACCTGGTTCAGAACCCACTAGCTTTTCACTTTGCATATGCAAGATATGCAGATGAGATGCAGATGACATGCTATGTAGATGAATGTAAATGCAAGACTCTTTTTCTTTTTTTCTTTTTTTTGAATGCAAGGATGATATGCAAGAGTAAAAAAGAAGCCTATTTTCTTTTGTTTTTCTGTTTTTGTTTTTGTGTTTTTGTTTTTTTTGTGTTTTTTTTCAAAACTTTGGTATACCTCCTATGTTACAATAATTTACAAGAGTTTATAAGTATTATACAGATTATACAAGTGTTATACAATATACAAGTATACAAAAAAATTCAATTTTTACCTACCCGTAATTATTGCAAAATATATACAAAACTATGCGAAAATATGCGAAAGTACGAGCTATGGGTAGAGTATATATGTAATATATACATGCCCCCCTATACTTAGCGCGTGCTATGTCCTCATAGCACGAAAAGCGAGGAAAAAGACATAGCTCGTACTAAGCGTAGGAGAGCTAAAATAACAAAAAGTATAGAAGTCGTCCCGCCCCCTATACTTAGGCTCTGGCAACCTAAGTGTAGAAGAAGATCAAAAATGGGGCGCGCGAGGTTAAGAGGGGAAATAGAGGAGTATATACACAGCGGGCATCGGTCCCCCCTATACTTAGGCTCTGGTCAGCCTAAGTCTAGGACAAGAGTGAGTGTGAGAACCGATGAGATCTAGAGAATATACAGCGAACATTGAAGAGACTCGGGTCACTCTTCCCCTATGCTTAGGATCTGATCATCCTAAGTATAGCCATAAAATGAAATGATATGGAGCCGGGGCGAGTGATTCGAATCACTGGGGAGGGAGGGAAAGAAAATATATACAAGGAGGATTGAGAATATACAGGGATCAAGAAGGTTTGTGACGATAAATCTAGCGGGAGCGAGGAGGTGGGTAATATACAAGTGTATCGCTGTCGGAATCGTCCTCAGATGAATAGTAGTGCGGTGAAGGGATCGTCCAACGTGGGTTGACACATGGCTACTTGCTTAGATACGGCTTGAGAACAGTCGAACTGAGCTCACTCATATAAATCACCTTATCCGAACCCGATGAGGATTCCTCTGAAAATTCCTTCTCCGGAATGTTGAAGGAAATTTTCTTGGTCGATTTTCTAGAACTTGAATCATTGAGAGGGAGATGAGAGCTACGCGCCTTGAGAGGTTCGGGGGAACACCTCGAGGAATCAATTTTCGACTTCCTCTCACTAGATAGCCGACTAGAAGATGGAGCAACCGTGTTTTTATGTGGAGTCAATTTGGTCTTGTTTGTTTCCTTTGAAGGTCCGGGATGTGATGCGGTGCTAACTGTGGGTTCCTCATCAGACAAGTCACCATATAGATTGGAATATTCCTGAAGGGTCAGCACGCGTCTCGAGAGGTGCTAGTAATCTCAGTTGGCTTGACATTATTGGGCTCTTGTGTCGGATCATCAAAATGGTTAAGAAAATCAGCAAAAATCATGTACGACTCAATGGTACCTTCTGGTCGTGAGTCCTCCTTAGAAGATGTCATGGTGGTGGTGCAAGCAGTTGATAAAGTGACGGTGTGGAGAGCCTCTGAACCAATGGTCGTCCGGACAGTCGGTCTCTCAGGTGTAGTAGAGAGGTGGGACTCATCTACCTCTCGATGGTCATGACTGTCAGCGGATGTGCGGGTCACCTTGGAGTAAAGTGTATCAAAGAATGGGTAAGGTCGAAGCGCTCCCAATGCTGTAAAATCGATTTCCCGAGTCTCGCAATCTATAGTCGCCTTAGCCAAGGCTAAGAACGACTTCCCGAGAATAATCGGAGACTGGGAAAACTCTCCTTGATGCTCAATGTCAATGATCGTGAAGTCCACCTGGAGTAGAGCACCTTGGAAAGTAACGATGACTGAAATATTTCCTCTCGACCGTTTGATGGATCGATCAGCCAGTTGAACAATCTCTCTCGACTTCCTAAGTGGCCTGAGTTTGAGCTTGTCAAACACAGAGATTGGGAGGATATTTATCGGTGAGTCATCATCGATTCTTGCATGGGTAAAGATAGTGTCTTTGATTTCACACTCAACTCGGGGCAACCGCTTCACTCTGAGGCTCTTGGTCTTTCTCCCCATCACCAAGGAGGTGGCACAGACACTATATGTCTTTCAGTCCTTGTCCTCTTATTACCCGACCTCATTGGCATCAGTTTACTTCTCACAAATTGTTTGAGGTTGGGAAAGTGATCTATGGCCTTTATTAAGGGAAGATTAAAAACCAATTCTTCATCGAGTGCTTCCCTTAGGGTAGGATCCAATTTTTCTAAGTCTTTTTCATTTCTATTTTTATGGAATTTTCTGATTTTTCGATGTTTTTGGTCTTTTGGGGATTTTCAATTTTTTGGTTTTTTGGGTGGATGAATGATCAGACTCTAGATTGGAAGGCAAGGGGTTAGTAGAAGAAGGAGATAGAATGGACTCCAGTTGTACACCTTGTGTGGGTTCCCTAATGTTTGCTCTGTTTTCAACCTCAAAACTACTCATGTCCTTTTCCACTTTCATTTCCAGGTGGCAGAAATTGAGTGCAAGATTTCGATGACATCTCTCCACTTATTACCTAATTATTCATTTTTCTCAATAAGTCTGGAAATGTCATCCTCCAAAATATTCTCATGACAAATCATGGGAGAATTCTGCTCAATTGGAGGATACTGCTGAGATATTGGGGTCTCATACTCAACATACCTAGACTTTGGCATGTAATGCTGGATCGAGTATGGACTATCCAAATAGCAAATATTGGTCGGAGCCTCATATGATGAAAAGGGGACTAATAAGTCTAGCTCATGAGTCTAATCTTGTGAATGTATAGGCTCTCCAAATGAAGGTTGGTTAATGGAAGCTTGATCACTAAAGTCAATCAAGTCTGGGAAATCATGATGTGCGGGCCTCTCCATTTGGTATGTTCGATCGACCATGTTATGCCCTAATGTCAAGTCGGGATGTGTATATGTAAATTATTTTTTGGTCCCTACTTGAGGTGAGAATGAAGTATGTGGGGGCATATAATTTTGCCAATCATCTATCTCAGCAGTGGCTTGCTCTTCATTCGATTCGTTGATTCCTGCAAGCTCTCGAGAATAAGGACAGTCAGCCCAAGATGGAAGTGGATCTGGAGTGTTGGAATATGGAGTAGGTGAGAAATGCAAAGAAGTGGAGAAGTCAGTCGAAGTTCTGACTTCATAATCGGTTTGTGGAACCGACCACAGGTAAGGGTCTCCCGTGGATGGCAGAGGATACATGGAAGAAGGAGAAGGCGAAGATGAACGGTATATGGTCGAGAAGGATTGACCAGAGGTCTCAGGGTATGGAGACCAATATCCCGACATCTTGAAGAGGAAAGGATGATTGTAAGCAGATGGAGGTAGAAAATGTGCAATTACACAGGATAACACACACACAGAGACTCAAAGACAAACGCAAGAGCAAACCCCGAGTTCACACCCAACACGGTGAAGGACCCGAAATCGAGTCCGATTAATCTGGTTGATTTTAAGTGTGAGTTTATCAGACAAGATAGCAAAGATTACGCGGCCTAGAGGGAAGTCGGCTCAGAGCCGGATGCATCTTCCCAGTTTAACTTGTCGCCTAAGATACTGCCAGTCCTTCCTTTCTTCGCTCCTATCACAAGTTGATGGATTCAAAGACCTGCCCCTATCTACCTGCAAGCAGGAGAAGGCTGACAAGGCTTGGAACTTCACCCCGGGGTGTTACTAGCAACTTGTCGCGAAGTACCGCAATTTCGCCCCTATCTACTTGTGAACAGGCGGAGGTTACTTGGTACTAGTCAGTGAACCTGAATAATTCAACTTGTGATATTTGCTAGGATCAGTTGGCACGTGATATGGAAGGCGGGGATTTGGGCTCTACCTTAAGGTGTTCACACACACTCAAGTACCCTCACTCAGCCTGAAAACAAGGTTGGGGTTAATCTCCCGTAAACAAGGGTTAATTTTAGTCAAGTTTTTGGTCCAATTCAATTAGCAGTCCCGATTTTGGAGATTAGTTGTCACTGATATTAATCCACACAAGCAATCACGTCTACCGTCCAGTCCCAATTCCTTTATCCTAGGTTAGAAAACCGAGAGAGAGAGAGAGAATCAGAAAAAGCTGATGCAATCGAGAAAACGATGATGAATGCTTGAGTAAGAATACTTACAGTGCCTCCAGCTCTCTACAATGCGGGATGCAAGACTGAATTGAAATTTTACACTAAATGGAATGCATGTGATGAAAAGCCACTCCTACACAGGCAGTTCTATTAGCAAGTGAAGAACAGATTTGATTTGACTAGATCTGCGGTCTAAGTGTGTCTTTTAAGTGCAATGTGTGGTCCTAAAGAATTACGAGCACAAGCAAATCCTAGAGTAGCTCGAGGAGCCGCTAGTGCAAGCCTAGTCTAAAATTCAATCCACACATCACACAGGGGACACAGTTCCACTATGTTTACACACACAAGAACTCAAACGGGAACCGCTGAAAATGCAGACACTTTTTTTTACAAATTAAAAAAACGAAAATCTTTCTGGCATCTCAACATCCGACTTGATCCATGAATCGTCGGCCTCCGATGCACTTCGAGATGCGTCGACTTCAAAAAAGCCGCTCCAAGTCCACCGGGCCCTCGCACAAAAAGATATAAAAATGTCAGAGAGAGAAAAATAAATAGAAAAAATAATTGGAAAAAATGGAATAATTACAAGGTTATTCGGGGATCAGACTACCCGAGTGTGTGGAAAACCTAAATCTAATTTTCTAAATTGATCCTAAGTTGTTTGCCTCCCCGGCAACGGTGCCATTTGATGAACCTGCGGACCTACCCTTTTAATGTGTTTGATTGACTATTTCGTTGCAGTCGGATAAATCCGCATCGATCAAAAATTAACCGCACAAATCGATGAATCGTCGAATGAAATTAAGCGTGGTTTTATGTTTATTTAGCCTGGACAAGCCCCAGGGTCGACTCAAGGAGGCAAAGGAACAACTCGGGATCAAGTTAGAGGGAGTAGATTACGGTTTTCCAAGTGGGATTTCTTTGGTATTTTTTTAATGCAATAAAAAGCCAAATGCAATGATACGAATGAACTAGGTTATTAAGAAAATCACTAACTTAGCTAAATTTATTTTAATGTCAAATTAATTCAAATCAGCCAAGTGATATTTTTTCTAAGAACCTAATCCAACAGTGAATGCAAAATTTATTTTTTTGGAATTTTCGGATTTAAAATGCACAAATGAAAAATGCAAACCTTTTTTAGGGTTTTTATGCAATTTTTCATGCAAATGTTTTGCAAAAATTATGAAAATTTTACTGGAAGTTAAATATGATGAAGTGAAGCTACATTAATTTTTTTAGAATTTTCTGACACTTTTTTATTTTTTATGAATTTTTTATTGAAAACAGAGCGACTGTGGGTATTTAATTTCTAATAAATCCATGAAGTTAAATTATCCAAAGAATGAATTATCTCAGATAGATATTTCAATAAATAATCCAGGAGAGTTGAAATTTCTCAAAAATCTTATTCGTGTATTTAACTAAAAATCATTTACAGAAATTGCTAAGGAATTTATTTTATGCACAAGACAACTCCTAATTGGACGAAATTTGTAAGTAAGTAAAGAACACTTACATGCATCATTCACAATTTTTTCACAATTTTTGGATCAAGAAATAGGCCTGTGTGAATTTCAGAGCATAAATGGGTAAAATATGACTCAATTTCAATCTATGATTTTTAATAAAATGTCAAATGGTCACAAAAATGCAAATAAACAGCCACAAGATAAATAATGAGTTGCTCTACAACATGCTATTTTTTGATTAAAAATGGTGAAAAAATACTGTACAAATTAATGCCCAAAGGCAAGGGTCTTTTTGCGAAACAGAAATTGAAATAAACAAAAAACTGTGCCTAAGGTCACTTTTGCAATTGAAAGAACACAGGGCAGAATATGCAATTGTTTCAAAATAAAAAAAATAAAATAAATCAACCTTTCAATCGTGGGTTCCAAAAATGGAACCCACCTTCTCCAAATGCTAGGGCACATCAGGCAAGGGGGCGACGGCCAAGGGGAACGACGACTGCGTGGTTGGAGGGCGATCGGCGTGCGGTGGCGCGGCGGGGATGAGGAGGAGGACGGCGGGCGGAGCCACTCAAACAGAGGGAGACGCACCTACAGGAGCCGCGAATCATAGCTCCTCCTTTTGGCGAAATTCCAGGTAATTTCTCTATCTCTATCTTCTACATTATTTTTATCTAACAATTTTTCCTTGTTGTTCACCACATCATAATCACGATCCCCATCATATCTTTTCATTCCATTTTTTATCTAACAAATTTTTTCCCTTATTTTTCATCACCAAAATATTTCACAAACACCACCTTCAATCACCGTCACAATCCACCTATTCATTTCACATTTTATTCCTATTTAAAGAAAATACAAAAACATTACAAAACAAAAATTTAAAAAAAGAGAGCAGGCTGCACGTCCAACACGCCTTCACCACCGGCCGTCGACGGCCGCCGCCTCCTCCATCGACGTCGCCGCCACGCTTCAGCCATCTCCTCCTGTCGCTCGCAGTCATCTTCCCGCCGACCTCACCCGCGCATGGCAGCACCGCCACACGCGGCGCAGTCCTCCAGGTCACGGCCACTCCACCACCTGGTGCTCCACGACAGCACCTCCTCATGCAGCGCAGCCCTCATCCCTCCTTTAGCTCCAGGGGTGTCGTTGCCACGCCTCCGCGCAGGCGTGCCCGCTGCACCGCCCAGTAGAGGGGCCGCGCCTCCAGAGCCCTGCCACGCCAGCACAGGTGCAGCCGCTTCCCTCCTAAGTGCCGCTTCAGCCGCGGCGCTCGGTCGCCTCTCGCAGTTGCGTCCCACCGCTTCCAAGCATCGCTGCGGCGTCGTCACCTCCTCGCGAGCGGCGCGCTTCCCCGCATTGCCCCTTCACGTGCGGCACAGCACCAGCCTCCCGCCCACCTTGATAGTCGGAGCTCTCTCTCTTTTCTCCCGAGATTGGCGGATGATAAACAATGGAGGAGGAGATGGGAATATAAAGATGAGGAAAGGGAAGTTGGAGAAGAGATGGAGAGAGTGGAGTAGTGGGGAGTTATTAGCTTGGAGTGGAAGAAAAGTAAGGGGAGAAGAGATAAAAGGGAGATTAAATAAATACTTAATAAAATAATATAGTAGGCTACTAGAGATAATTAAAATATTAATATTAAAATAATAATAATAAATCCGAAAATAATAAAATAAATTCGAAAATAATAAAATAAAGGGGTGACATGTGGCGGCTCCATAAGTTGCCACATGTCGCTGCTAGAAAAATAAAAAATTAAATGTAAACAAAAATCAAAAAGAAATAACAAAATGGATTATATCAAAAAGTGATCAACATGAAAGTTGCTCGTCTCGATGAGATCTACAACTTTTGTGAAGGGTCGAAAATCAAAAGAAGTCATATGTACAAAATGTATTTTTGGGCGATACCTTATAGATATAAAGTACCGCATTTTATCTTTTGTAATTTTTTTGTCATTTTTAAAAGAGAGAAAAATCAAAAAAATAGAGGAAATATAAAAATAATATTTACAACTTAATCTAATTTTTTTATATTTTTAATAATTAAGAAAATAAAAAGATAAAATGAAGGTCAAAACGGTCAATATGTACAATATACAAAAGGGGCCCAAATCCAAGTTTTGCATACGAGCTCCGATTTTAATGAAATTGGTCTTGTTTCGAAGGTCTTTGAATGTATATTACTTTAAAAGTAAGTAGACCTAATTCGGAGGTTGTATGAGAGAGATATGCGCATTTTAAGGCTCCTAGTCTCAAACTTGGATTGGGGTTTTATTGGTCAATTTTACAAGTTAGTATTTTTTTGATATTTTTTCTTTATTAGTGTTAGTAATATATACACTATGGATTTGATTTTATTGGATTCGGAGTTAGTATAAAATATATACAAATAGGGTATTTTAGCTAATATGCAGGTGAATATTTAAGTGAATTTGGCTTCTTATTTAATGCAAATATAAATGCTAAAATGCAGATATTACACTTACATGCATGAATGCTAATTTTACAAGATAAGGGGAAATATGTTGCTAATTACTCGGGAACAAGACTCTATTTTCAACTTTTAGAGTGATGAATCACAGATTCATCATGTCCCTTTGTATAATTAGGGTTATGTACCATGGCCATATTGAATACCATGCAGCTGTGAGGATACAACTGACTTAAAACATGTAATATGCAGTACAGATCTCCAGTCTGAGAAAGAGATGTCAATCTTTCTCTAAAGATTGATTTCCAGCCACTTCTTGATCCAAGTTCTTTGCATAGGAATGGAGATTCACAAGTGTTAGAATAATCAAGTCAAAGAGTTAAGTTGATGAGGTCAAGCTAAACTAAGGCATAAGTCGTAATTGTCATGATTCGGCATACATCATTTGACCTGAGAAGATATGCATCTATATACCTAAGTATGCACATTTGAAGGACCAATAGGTTGGCGACCTAGCCAAGGTCTATATATCGGTGCGTTGGTGTACATATGAAGTCATATGAGATGTATGATCTCTCAAAGGAATTATACAGGTTCATAGTTGATGGATCGGGAGAAAGAGCTCATCATGAGATGATTTGGAGTCAAAATGAATTGCATGCATGGTCGTCTTGTTTATGAAATAAGACACGAATTCAAGATATTAATATATGCTTTTGGAAAGTATATGATTAATATTATCACCTAATTATCAAATGAGAAATCTATTGACATATTCTAAAGAAGACAATCATACAAGGGTTTGAACTTCGTATTTATTAAAGTCTTCCAGTATGAAGGATGACTGAGTATTGAGAATACTCAAGGTTACATCTGTTGTAATGGATCATCTACCATGACAATTCCATTCCGAGAGAGTGATGAAACACGATGGATTTTAGTAGATCTAGTTTGCTAGATGATTTGTGATTTAATTAGGTTAAATCAGAAAACATTTGAATCCAAATTCCAATTCCACTTCTAATTTCAATGTCCAAATGTTGGAAGCAGAAATGGTCGTGGAAATGAAAATGCATAAGAGCTCATTGAGCTCATTTCTTAGATCCAAATGGTTTGGACTATGATTAGAATTGGTCAAGGAAGTTGGATTTCAGCTTACCAACACTTCGTCCAGCTCATGGAGATTGTGATGTGTTTCGTCGAGCTTATTGAGAGTGTAAAGTATTACAGCTCGATCTCAACATTCGTAGGTGGGGATTTCTACAACAATGATATAAACCCTGAAATCAGATAGTTATCTATATTTATTGTCATTATACATTGATAGTATGATCTCCCCGACATTATCTCCAAGTATCCGCATTTGTATCTCATGAGTCCTTATTGGATTAGGACTCATACCTATTTATGACAATGTTGTAATAATAATAACAATAACTGCATAAGGGTAATTTTGTGAATAAAATTCACAAATATATCTCATTAATTAATGTGAATAGTCATTCACGATAATTAATATTTACATGGGTGTGATTCGTATAAATATTTATGTAAATATTATTTACATAATATTTCCAATGTATGAGTGTGAATTTGATTCACATTAGTTTTGTAGATGTAAATTAGATTTACATTTATTTTTAATCTCATGAATATGATTCATAAGCTTTGAGGATTAATTCCATAATAATGGGATTATCAAGTTAATTTTAGATAAAAAGGCAACAACCTTAACTAATTTCAGTTAAGCTATGGTGTTGCTTATTTATTGTTAATTAGTTAATATGAAATGAAGATAAAAAGGGGATACTCCTTATTGAATTAGGACTTGCTTTAAGCCCTTGATTTAAAATGCAAAGGACTACAACACACATGTTGGACATGTGGTGTAAGTATAAACAGAGGACAATGTCCTCTCTTGTGCAACATAATTTTGGAGAGCAATAGTCCTTAGAAAATCCGTGCCCCTTGAGATATAGAAAAGTCTTGAGATCCTCCTTCTCTCATAGGCTTCTTCTTGTTGATCTGGTTGATGTTCATAGAAAGCAACACGATTCATCCCCATGCTCACGAGAGAGACTTCTGCACATCAGACTTGATTCAGGAGGTTTCTTCGTTTAACCAGAGATAACCTTGATTTATCTCTTTCATTCACTATAAATATCAGAAATTAATTTGGAAATCATTTCCTTAGAATTTCTAATTTTTGAATATACAAATTAGTGTGCTACATTTTCTAGTTCATACAATGAACTAAGATTGTTTTGGCAAAATGTTTGCTACATATTACGTATTTTCATGATGCGTAGTAAATAAATTTTTTATTTACTTCCTTCAGTGGTATCTTGTGTCGTGCCCCTGCCATGTGGCTTGCCAATGGCTCTTCACGATCAAACAACCGTCTAATAGTTCTATTGATATGTTGAAAGTCTGACTTGTTGTCAAAGGTTTCACACAAACCTTGGGGGTTGATTATTTTGAGACCTTCTCATCTGTTGCCATAATGGGGTTGATGCATACCATTCTCTCTATTGTGCCAACAATGCTTGTCCCATTTATCAACTTGATGCGAAGAACATATTTTTTTATGTTGACCTTGAGGATGAGGTTTACATGATGCAACTGCCACAGTATGTAGTCGAGGGGAAGTATGTATGCCGACTATGCAAGGATATTTGTGGCATAAAGTAGCGCCCCAGGGCATGGTTTGCAGGCTCACTACAGAGATCAAAACACCTGATTTTAAAAAAACAACATCTAACTACTTTGTCTTTGTTAGACAACAGTCTACTGGCACGATCATTCTTATTGTCTATGTTGTTGATATGTTTGTCATATGAGATGATGTAGACAGTATTCAAGAGACGAAGACCTTCCTCCAGAAGGTCTTTGTCACAAAGACCTCGACCAACTATTTTCTTGGCATTGAGGTAATACACACTACAGAGGGGCTCAATCTTTCACAGTGGAAGTATTGCCTCGATGTTCCTACTGAGACAGGAATACTTGGATGCAAGCCATCTCGCATTCCTGCAAAAGTGAGAAAATATTCAACATTTACTGATACGGCTTTTGAGGATGCAACATGGTACAAAAGCTTAGTGGGAAAATCACTCTATCTCACTTTTACATGGTCAGATATATCATATGATGTGAGTAGAGCCAGCCGGCATATGGAGAAGCCTCTTTACAGTCACTGACAAGATGTTCTTTTGATCATTCAATATTTGAAGGAAACTCTTCGACATGGACTATTCATGGGGTGAATGGGAACACTAATATCTCCGCCTATACGGAGTCTGACTATGCTAGCTCTCCCGATGACCGTCGATCCACTACAGGATACGTCATGTTTGTTGGGGACAACCTTGTCACTTGGCGAAGCAAGAAGTAGACATTGGTCCCTATATCTAGTGTGGAGACATAATACAGGGCAATGGCTCAAACCACATGTGAGATCTCATGGCTCGTCTCTTTCCTAATAAAATTTGGCATGTCAGTCCCCACTCATGTACCCCTATATTGTGACAACAAGTCTGCCACGTACATCGCCACCAATCTAATTTTCCATGAGCGAACAAAACACATTGAAGTTGATTAACATTTCATTCGTGATGAAATACGAGGAGGATGAATCAACACTCCACACGTATCCACTTAACTTCATCTTACAAACATCCTCACATAGGCTCTTCCAAGGAAGCTCCTCATGTACTTAGTATCCAAGTTGGGCATGATCGATAGATATGCCCCGACTTGAGGAGGTGTTAGAGTTATTATATTTACAGTTATGTTCGTAATGGGTTCTGTACCCTTTGGGGGTATTTATGTATTTTCCCTCTTGTACTCTCTAGGGTTTTCTCTCCGTATAAGAGAATGATTGATGAGAATGATAATCGAGGGATCTAAAATGAGCCTCACAAGACTAGGACTCAGTCGTTGTGACGACCTCTCAATAATTGTGTTCGATCAACAATCAACCCGTGCAAGAAACATATCAATCAAGCAACGGGTCAAAATTTATTATAAAACTCGACAAACAAATATGCGTAGTAGTCAAGTACAAATATGGTGTCGAACACAAGAAGAACAAGAGATAGACAACAAAAAATTAGCTAAAAAGACAATAAATGTTTTTTGGTCTTTTTAGGGTATTTTGAATTTTTGCGGGTTTTTAATTATTTATTTTTTTGGAAATCTTGTTTTTATAGATTTTTAGATTTTTAATTTTAGATTTTTTATTTGCCTCCTTTTATATTTTTTAATTTTTATAATAATTAATATTAATTATAGAAATATATAGACATATATAGATAGAAATAGCCTTTAAATTTATAAATATAACTATAAATACTTAAAATTCACAAAATAAAATATTTTTGATTTTTTACATTTTTCTCTATTTTTGATATTTTTCTTATAATTTGTACTAGTTTTTTTGTATTTTTAATTGAATTAATAAAGCAAGACAGTGACTAAGACAAATGTACCGAATTATTTTGGAATTTAAAAATATCAAAAATAATCAAAACTTTCCAAACTATTTTTAATATGTAATGAATATAATAGACAAAATTCACTAATAGATAAAATTCAGAAACATAAATAAAATATTTTTGGAAATTTGTGGATTTTTTTATAAATTTTATAAGCATTTTGGAGCTTTTAAAATTTTAGTTGTTTTCTATTTTCTATTTTTAGGGATTTTTGGTCTTTTGGCTTAAAATACAGTAATAAACAAAATGCAATTTTTTAATTTTCTGAAATATTTTTCTAATTTTTATGTATTTCTAAAACAAGGACAAATAGCTCAGTTTTTTATTTTTAAGAAATAGAAAATAGCCCTTAAAAACCTAAACAAAATCTGATATATATATAGATATTATGTTTGTGGGAATTTTCTATAAATATTTAGAATTTTGAAGCTTTTTTAACAAATAAAATCTACAAAAAGAAAATACAAACTGACATGGGTATTTATGTAAGTATTTAAAGTTAAAGGACCAAACTTGAACTCAACAAAGAATGGGGCCAAAAATGCAACTTTTCCAAAATATTCCCAATAAACTATACTCGGAGGGGTATTTATGCAATTGCTACAATGTTTGAGGGCTAGATGCATTTTCAAGAAAATATTACATTTATTTTACAAAAATGTGGACTAAAGCGAAATAAAGAAAATGCAAGGGCCTTGGTGCAAAATACAAAATCCCCTCACACGTGCGGGTATGCAAGGTAACGTGGATTGGACCAAAGAGCAATTATGTAAAATACAGGGGGTTAACTATAAAATATCCAAAAAAATTATGTTATAGACAAATATTTGTGTACTAAAATGAAAATCCAAAAATTGCAAGGGTATCGGGAAAATTTACCCCGACGAGCACGATCCGATGATCTTCACATAACACGTGGCACGCATCAGACGACTGATATTGATTCGTCACGAATGGCTAGGATTAGATCTCCCAAGGAGATCCGACGGCTGTTGCTGCGATTGGCGTGGATACTTGATCGGATGACTTTGAAGATGGGTGGAAGAACATGGATGAACCGAGGCACCCCCGAGCTTTGATCGGTTGATCCTCACTACTCCGGTGGTTTCAGATGCTACAAAATGGCCGAGAAGATGCCTAGAAGCATCCTGGACCGGGCGAAGAGCACAATTGGCTCTGTCGGAGGGGTTATTAGAGGTCAGCAAAGAAGCGGTGTTCCAGGTGCCTTTCTCAGAATCAAAATTGACCTGCGAGGGTGATCGGTCGCTGAATACGATGTATAATTTGCACTCATTGAAGTACGTGTACTTAGCGAGTCAATCAAAACCGAGACAAGATCTTCCTGAAGAGGGCTCGACTTTAATTTATATCCCGGGCAAGTCCGAGGTCGAACACAGGGAGGCAAAGGAACAACGTCGGGTTAATTCAGATAAATTAGATCTAGATTTTCTAAGTTGATTTTTTAGATTTTTTTAATGCAAAAACAAATGCCAATGCAAAATGCGGGTGAATTAAGTTAATAAGAAAGCACACAACTTAGACAAATTAATATTAATGAGAAATTAATCCAATTTACCAAATTATATTTTTCTAGTAAACTTAATCCAATGATGAATGCAACATATATTTTTTGGAATTTTCAAGGTTAAAATGCAACAATTAAAATACACACTTTTTTATGGGTTTTTATGTAATTTTTCACACATACAGAATGCAAAAATTACGAAAAAATCATTAGAAGTTAAACATGATGAAATGAAACTATATTAATTTTTTTGGAATTTTTAACAATATATGATTTTTTTATGAATTTTTTAGTGAAAACAGAGTGACTGTGAATAATTAAATCCTAATAAATCGACAATATTAAATTAGCCAGAGAGCGAATTATCCCAAATAGATATTTACACAAACAATCTAGAAGAGTTGAAATTTTGCAAAAATATGATGTGTGGATTTTAATAAAAATCAATTACCAAATTCACTCTACGATTTATTTTAGGCACATGACAACTCCAATTTAAAAGATATTTGGATACTAATTCAAACATTTCAAGGCATCATCTCAAATTTTTGTGGATTTTTTGGAGCAACAGTAAGTGAGATATTAATTTAAGAGCACAAATTAGGTAAAATATACAGATTTTCAATTAAACAATTTTAGTTAATTCATAATATCTCACAAAAATATAAATAAATGTTCAGATGACAGAGACTAAGTTGCTCAACATAATGCTATTTTTCCTTGATTAAAAAGATGTAAGATTGAAGTCCAAATTAAAACATTAACGTAGGGGTATCTGTGCAAATTCCATAAACAAAATAAATAGTCAACTATATACAAGGACCTTTTTGCAATAACAGAAACTTAAAATACAAAAATGAAATTTTTACAATAAAAAAGTAAACAAATCTTCACCTTCTTCTTCGTAGGAGGCGTACAGAGGGGAGGGGCGGCGGCGGCCCGCGCGCGGCCGCGAGGCGCGCAGTAGTGGCGGCCTGAAAGGGGGCCGGAGGCGGAGGGCGACGATGGCTTGAAGGGGGGAGTCGTCGGTGGGTAGCTGCGGTGGGGGAGGAGGCGCGGGGGTTCCCTACGGCTGGAGAGAGAGAGGTCGGTGGTGTGGTGGCTGGCTGGAGAGCAGCCGGCGGTGTGGGCAGGACGTGCGTGGCGGATGGCAACGGGCGGTGGCGTGGAGATGGGCGGAGGCGCGCCACTTGGTGGTGGAGAGGAACGGGGAGGGGCGGCGGGCCGTGGTCTGCTACTCCTCCTCTCTTTTTTAAATTTTTTTTAATTTTTTTATGATTTTTTACTGTTGTGTTTTGATGGATTTTTTGATTTATTTTTTTTTTGCTTTTTTTAAAATAGGAAATGCAAGTAACAAAATAATGTGGAGATGGTGAGGATGGAATAAACAAATGAAAGTGTGTGGGTGATTATGTGGTGGTGTGATATGAAAATATGCAACAAATAAAAATGATGATGAAATGAAAGGAAATTACCTAGGATGGAAGCGGCCGCCTATGATGTGCTCACAAGAGCACGGTCTTCGCTCAGATCGCCGGCGAGCGATGAGCTCGAGTAGCGCATGGATGCGGTTGCGATGTTGGACAAGAAGCCAACGGATCTCACCGGAGAGAGGGTTGTCGTTGCTCGATGATGAATCCTCATTCATCACTTTTTATTCTTTTATTTTAGCTAAAAATCTTTGCAAAACACCATGTATATGTTTGTAAATATAATAAATTACGAAATAGCATGCCTTGTGTAAATACCAATAATTAGCATATTTTTATGCAAAACTAAAAGAATAAAGAAATAAAGAAAAAAAAGGAAATATTTAGAATAAATATTGAGTGACCTGAACCTAAGGGAGGGCCCAATATGGGTCTGACCGCAAAATAAAATAAGTAGAGAGAGATAGGGTAACTCAACCATGCACAAAATCCCCCTCTTAGTATATATATTTTATTTTCATAAAAAATATTTATGTGTTTCTCTTATTTTGTATATATTAACAAAAATAAAATAAAAATGAGAAAAATAAAAGAAAAATAAAAATAAATAATTTCTCCCTCCTCAGTGTATATATACCATGTATATAAGAATAAAAGACCTATTTATTTTAACCTTGTAAATAAACAATAAAAATCAAATAAAAATTATTTTATATCCCACATTTTATGTTGTAAATAAATAAAATATAAAAAAGGGATATTTGTTACAAAAATAAGAAACTAAAAATAAAAATATAAAATACATAGGTACTTTATACCTGTATATATAATAATATAATGTATATACCTAATGTATTTTTCAAAAAATAAATAAAAATCACTAAAAAATAATTTGAAAATAAATAAATATTTTTCATTTTGTAAATATTTTCAAATAAAATCATTTTCTATTTTATTTTGAATTTCTAAATATTTTTGAAATGAAATTTTCTCATTGGTCCACGGGGGATGTTGAGCCCCGGTCAACTCCCCCCCCCTCGACCACTCTGCTTCGCGGACCTCGTCTCGACCCGATTTCTCCCAATTTTTATGGCGTGATCCGCCACCCATTTGATCAAACCCAGGGCTCTGATTGCAAGGAGTGATCCGTGATCCTCGCGTGCCCATCCTCCTAGGGATCCGCTCCTTGGAATGCTCACCCGACTCCAATCTTTTCAGACCCCTGCAACTATATAGCTTCGCCTGGAGCCGCATTTTCTGACACCTTCGGCCTCCGTCTTCGACTCTCAGGACCTCTGCCTTCTAGCCTTGAGTGATAGCAAGCCCTAGGGGGTGTTGCAGTGAGGAAGGAGACGTGTTTACCCCAGGTCTGGTGGTCATCGCCGCCGCGCTCCGCCATCGGCGAGCTCGAGCCTCTGGAGACGTCTCTCCATTGAGGCAAGGATCCCAGGCGGAAGCCAACCTCCCCCACAGACGACCTCGACCACCAGGTAGCCCTTTTAGCCTTTATCTTCGCTTTAATTCCGATTCTCAAAGTTTGCACCGCCGGCCATCGCCGGTCGATTCCCGATCATCTGACCATTCATTCTCCCATCCGACCATCGTATCACTTCCATTAGACTCCTCCCCACGTTCTACGCCCCTCCTATCATCCTGGTTCACCCCGGAACCAGGACTTGGGTCCTCCTCCGCCGCCGCTCACCGGAGGACCACGCCCCAACTCACCCACGCACCCATTTCGCACGCTAATGGGTCGAGGCAGTTTGCCTTTGACCCCTCTTGTTTCCTGTGCAGGTATCGAGGCTTGAGAGCCTCATCTGGAGGTTCTACCATCTGAGCACAGGTGCTCCAGGTACTCTATGTCGCCAGGGACCCTCCAGGTCCTCTCGGCCCCATTGGAGCATACCATTCGTTGCGGAGCACCGGCAGCATCGATTTCCCCACCTCAGCAGCACCGGAGGAGGTCCAGAGCGTGCACGGTAGCCCGACAAACCTCGCCGGGGAGATGTTCTTCCAGGAACCTCCTTCACCGTCGATCGAGCCCCCTTCGCTCTAGTTCAGATCTCATCCATCCATCTGAGGGAGGCGCTCCACCGTTAGATCCATCCTAGGAGCAGATCCAGGACGTTGATCACGAAGAGGTATCCACCATCCAGAGCCGTCAGATCAAGATTGGATTCCTCACAGCCGTTGGATCTTAATAAAGTGGTAATATCACTTAGGCCCCTCTTCTTTTCACATTTATAGTTTAGTCCTATAAATACTTAGAGTAGTTGTTTTTATTTTTGAATAATTGCACTTTGGACCTGGTAGTTTTAGATATTGCATTTCAGTCCTTCTGTGTGTGATGCACGTGCTTCGACACGTGAGTATATGGGTGATTTGCATGTACGCCCTCAGGGGTTTTGGATGTTCTGAATTAAATCTTTATAAATAGGAATGACATTTTAGTCCCTCTCAGTGTCAATCACGTGTGTACCTCGTGAGACTTTGGGCTTTTTGTATGATTTGGGCTGGGGTTCTTGGATGTTCTGAATTAAATTTTTAGTTTCAAATATTGCATATATGCCCCTGTGTGTACTGAATTGAACATGTGCTGGACTTAATGTGGAATTTACACTGACGCCCTTACACTTTGCACACGTGTTCTTGTTTGGCCCTTATAAATTATTATTTTTTTCACTTAGGTCCATGTGTGATGTAGCTTGTTTATTGGTTGAATAAAATATCAAATTTACTCCAAATTTGGTGAAATTTGGACACGTGGCCCCTGCTATTGTGTAAAAATTTCACTAATTTTTTGGGACATTTTTGAGTTGTTTTTATATTTTTAAAAATTCAAAAACACCTATTTTTGCTACTGTTTGGTTTATAAAATCAATTAAAAATATAAAAAACCATTTAAAATTCTAAAAAAAATTGTTTGTTTGTTTTTGTGTCTTTGAGCTTCAGTCTAATTTTTGCTTTATTTGGACTTATAAAACCCCTAAAAACTAAAAAACCCTAAAAACCTTATAAAAATTATTAAAAATTCAATAAAATTAAAAAATACAATTTATTGTTCCTGTAGTTTAGTTTTATTTCTAGTTTTCATAAAAAATTATCTCCAGATTTTTAGAGGCTAATTAAATATTTTAATTAGCCTTTCAAATCCGGTTGCACATTAGTTCCCTATTTTTGCCTTTTTCTATTTTTATAAAATCAACTAAAAATCCAAAAATCTGAGAAAATTACCAAAAACACTTAAACATTATAAAACATAAAAAAAATTATTTTAATTTTCTGGTTTATTTTTATGTGTTGAATAAATTGTTGAAGTTGCTCTTGTTAGCCTTTTTCCTTATTTTCTTCATAACTAAAAATACAAAAAAATTAAAAAAAATCCATAAAATCCACCAAAAATAGTTTCTTTATTTTCTTTACTTTTCTGACTACTTTGTAGGCCACTTGGCCAACCCGTGCTCCTTGTGTTCGACCCTGATCGCTATACTAGGTTAAATAAATAGCGAAGACCGATATTCGTGCTTTATTGACTGTTTGCTTTATTTGGTGGTCTTTTATTTTCTTGTTGACGGATATCTGAGATTCGGATCGTAATGACCCGTGTTTTTACACCCCACCCGGATCATAGAGGATTTTTTGGTCATCGGAATGGCACCGTTGTCGGGGAGCACGGCTTAGTAGTCATTTTTGTTTGGTTTTCAGATTCGCGGCTTTTTCCGCAGCTTTTTGATTTCTTTTTATTTTCTTTTGTTTTCTTTTTCTTTATTTTATTTTTATTTTTATTTTTTTGTTTTTTTTATTTTATTTTATTTTTATTTTTACATATAGTTGTCATTTTATTTTATTTTATTTTATTTTCTCTTGTATATTTTTATAATAACTGAGTCTGACATTCTCTTATTTGATTCTCTTGCGAGGGCCCGAGGACCGAGGCAGCTTTCTTTGGAAAGCCAAAGCAACCACGGAAGCCGGAGACGTCTCCCTTCTGTATGGAGCCGCAGGAGAGCGTAAGGAGGTGAGCAGGAGAGAGGAGAGGATAGATTAGGGTAGTCTAGTTTATTTTCAATCAGATTTGGTTATTGTAATAATACAGGGACAGAGATTCTCTTGGACTTTGGTAATTGTCAGGGTCTGTTTCGCCGATCACCGGTGTGCTCGGGGGACCCCACCGCATTTTCGCCGGTTTTATTTTACGACTTTTATTTTATTTTTGTTTTCCCGAGATTTGGCCTTAGCTTAGGAATTTTTGTGCTTGTAACGTAATTAATTAGGACCCCAACCTAATTAGATTGCATGTTCCCATAGACTGTCTAATTGGACCTAATTAATAATTAATAAAGAAAAAGCTAACCTGGTCACTCGAGGAGTCATGTGTCACTAGAGGCCGTATACAGTGCTGGCAGGATCCGTTGTGGCGGACACCGATCGCCATCAGAGACCGGACCCCGACCCCTCCCGTTGACCCGTTAGCTATTGTTCTTTCCGTGTAGAAATTTCTGTTAAGGCCGATTTTCTCGCTGCATCATATAGATAGTTTTATTCCTATCTTTACTTTTATGCGCGGATCACTCTGCATGTAGACTGCTGGAGTCAGGTACACATTTCTTACTCTACATGCATCATCGTGTTTGACCGCGCATCAGCTTTTTCATCTTCTCCCCTTGTTTTTTGGACTTAATAAAATCAGGAGAACCCGAAAAATTTGTTAGACGATTGTTTGCTTGAAAAATACCTAAAAAAGAAAAACCATAAAATTGGGACTGCTAAAGCAAACTAGACTTAAAATTCACTTCACCAAAAAAATTTTGTATTGGGACAGCAACCCCCACATTGTATGGTTTGATTGGGCGAGAGAGTGATCCGTACTCTAGGTAGAGCCATATTCGACCCTTCTTCAGACTACTGCTTCCAGGCTAGTCGTTCTCTAGTGAGGATCGCTCCGATTTCCGGTAAAGCAGACCGTGATATCCTTAACAGAGTGAGTCGATCGGGTAGCCGGTAGACGGTCCGTGGCTTGTACTGGCTGGGAAAGATCTAGTTTGATATCGGGACAGTCTCCTGGTGGCGTTGGATTCTCAACAGCTCGCTTAATCGCTCTGTTAGATTGTATTATCACCAAAATAAAAAAAACAAGATAAAAGACCGAACTCTTACGGTCATCAGCTCACGTTGCGTTGGTGAATTTGGGGTTTGCTTGTCCATCCTGTTTGCTTCACAGACCCATCCGCCTGACTCGCCACGATCACGATGATGGGTCGGAGGTCCCTTAGGCAGCCTCTGGTTGCATCGCTTACGAGCACTCCGGCCCGTTCATCTAGGTCAGTTCGTGAGAGCCGAGACCCGCTCTTCGAACTTGAGTTTGCTTCCATCATGTCCCCCCCCCCTATCACCTTTCTTCTGATAGTCCTGAGGTGCCCGATTAGAGAGAGCAACAGACAGATTACATTTCAACACCTGAGCTTGGGTCTTTTGCCTTTGTAGAGACCATGGTCGGCAGTAGTGAGGACAGCACCGGTGGCCCGAGAGCCAAGCAGACCTATGTATTGGACAAGGGTGCGATCAACAACACCTTGATAGCCTCCCTCGAGACGATGCAGCAGCAGATCAGAGACTAGGGAGCTTTCATGGTGGAGATGAGGAGAGAGATGGAGAGGATGAGAGCCGACCGCCAGCACCGTAGACCCGCAGGAGACGGACCTGAGATTCCATATCAGCCTGAGGAACCAGTCCAGCTGGCAGCAGCAGCCAGATCGATGCGGGAGTTGCACAACCCCGGATCGACGCTTACCCACTGGTGGATCGTACTTACGACGATCGTGGGGGACTTCAAGTTCCCCCCACAGACGATTCAGCTTCTACCCCGCTTCCACGAGCTCGCAATTGAGGAGCCCCATCTCCATCTCCAGGAGTTCGAGATGGTCTGCAGCACCGTCCATGATAGTTAGGTGGACGAGGACACCATCCGGATGATTGCCTTCCCCTTCTCCCTTGTAGATCGAGCAGCCAACTGGCTGAAGCATTTGCGGAGATTTGTGGCTACCTGGGACCAGCTCCGCACCGAGTACTTGAACAAGTACTATCCACTCGGGCGGACTAATGCAGCGAAGGCCCTGATCAGCAACTTCTCCATGCTCCCTAACGAGCAGTTCCATGAGGCATGAAAGAGGATCAGAGAGCTGACCGACAGATGCCCGCACCATGATATCTCGAAGCCGAACCTAGTTCAAAGCTTCTTTTGCGGGATGACACCAGAGCTGCAAGGCTTGGTGAATGCTTCTTGTGACGGTTCCTACTTCGCTAAGGATGAGGATCAGGTCTGGGACATCTATGAGGAGATGGCCGAGAACTATACAGTGATGTCCCAGACCCGACTTTACACTCAGGGACGCCCCCAGCCACAGGCTGTGCAGTTTCAGAGGATAGCACGGGTCGATGTCGGTCCTTCCACTTCGTTAGCAGCAGTCGCACAGGCAGAGTCTACAACCTCAGACATGGGCATTATCAGCGAGAAGATGGACCGGATCGAGCTGATCGAGAAGAAGCAATGCCAGGGCATATCGCAGATGGATCAGATGGCATAGACGCTAAGTGACCTATAGACACAGATCATGTGTCTCCAAGAGGCACAGACGGCTTCTTAGCCCTGTCTCAGGTCATGAGGAGATTCGAGCAGCAATGGTAGCTCGTCCCAGCACTCCAGTCAGCTTAGATAGGTTCACGATGTCTAGGTGGAGTTGTACCAGCAGCCACTATAGTTCTACCAGTCACCACCATCCCAGGACACTCAGATGGTGTTCTACCAGCCGGATCAGACCCTGGCCGTAATCCCCCCACCCACCTACGAGCAGGAGCCGTTGATGGATGTCAATGGGATTTGGTATGACCGACCCCAGCCCGGTATCCAACGAGACCATCCCGGATTCCGCTGGTCGACCGGAGGCACCAGTTCCCAACAACAGCCTCCAGTTCAGGGTGTCCAGTATAGCCAACAGCGAGAGACATACCAGCATCCCCAATCCCCAATACAGCAGCAGCAGTCATCCCACCACCAGCAGTATGGTCCTCGTCCCTATCAGCAGGGACAACCTTGGAGGCGAGAGCAGCCTCAGCAGTAGTATCATCCCCAGTACCCCTCTGACCCTCACCAGCACCAGCAGCCTCAGAACCAGCGAGGCCACCCGTCAGGTTCTCATGGGCCGACCTATGAGAACCCCGCACTTGATGATTTATCCCGCCTCATGTCCGAGCAGCAGGCCACATTCCGACGGGAGATGGACGAGTTTCGCTAGGAGATGAGGGAGATTGTGAGAGGGAAGGCCGCCATCCCTGCTCAGATCGAGCCGAACCCAAACAGCCTGAAGAGGAAATCTGAGTAGGTAGAGTTCACAGATACCACCACTCCTAGTGATTCACTCGGTGATATTTCTGCATATCTGTTTGATGCTGACTTTTTTACACTTAGGAGCGGTAGGATGCCAGCAGGTGGTGCCTCGTTTGAGCGACGACCCCATGCCACTTCAGGAGCGCCAGACGAGGAGGAGAGCGGTGATGATGCCGCTAGAGATGATGACGGTGGTGCTGATGCCACCACGGATGTTGATCCAGCCGACGGTACTGAGGTCGTCGTTTCACCAGATGGAGGAGGTGGTACTGATGCCCCCAGACCAGTTGCCGAGCCAGAGCACGGTACTGATGCCGCGGATCCAGATGCCAAGGGTGGTGCTGAGGCCACCATTTCCACTTCTGCTAGTCTTGTTGTCTTTCAGTTAGTTCGTGTATTTCAGGACATTTCTGTGAATAAAGGAAAGGGTTTGATATTTTTCGATCCACCTGTGTTGCATGATGATGTATGTGTGGATTCTGCCGTGCTTGAGCAGCCTAGACCCGATCCTAGTCATTCATCTGAGAAGGACCCAGCAGCCCCCTTTCCCCAAGCACTCCGCTTGGCCAAGGGGACCAAAAAAGAAAACCCAAAAAAGTCCCATCAGTTAGAGTTCAGCCAGCACATGATGGAGCGATTTCAGATACAGCTGACTCTATAGGAGGCCTTGGAGCACATACTCTCTTCCAGAGATCACTCAGAGACAGGACCATAGTTCGGAGGAAGAGGCGGAACCATCAGTCAGAGATCCATGTGCTCACTCGTGCCACTTGCTTTGCGATACAGAACCGTCTGCCAGCCAAGAGGCCAGATGCAGGAGCCCCGTATGTCAGATGCCATATTCAGGAGCAGAGGTTCGATTAGGGGTGCACATGGATCGGATTGGATCGGATTTTGGCTTAATCCGTATCCAATCCACACATAACGGATTTTTTATTTTTCCAGTCCAATCCAATCCATTAAACATGCAAATCCAATCCAATCCAATCCACCGGATTACGGATTGGATCTGATTGGTTTGGATTTTTATTGCTCACCTAATCTATGATTAAGTTTGTAGCATAGTCAAACTCGACGTTCGAATCATGGTTCTAAATTTGAGATTATGTATAAATGTAAAGAAAAGAATAATTAATTTTTGGAAAGCAATTTGACTTACTTTTTTTGAAAAGCAACAACATATATGCTTATTATGAATTTATTACAACCGATCATTGTATAACTAAATAAAAATAACATACTTGTGATCTGTAGAAATCATAAAAGAATCATATTAACTTTGAATAAAATTGTAAGTTTGTATATATCAAATAGGAACTACATCTAGATAACTACGCATGCGCAAGGAAGACCTGGTTGCGCATGCGCACAACTAGGACAAGGACAACATCCGGTGGAGATATGTGTGCACTTGAGGGTGGAGATGTGTATGGCGCAGGTGAGTGTTTTGTTTGTAATGGGTCCTGAGTGGGTTTAGGTTTATGTATTATTATTTTTAGAAGTTTGTTTCGTTTGAAAAATTGGAAGGGCCTAAAGGGCATTGCGGGTAGGTATTACTTTTTTCTAAACCAACTAGTAGGGTGAGATAAGGGGTTTTCTAGCCAGTTGTGTGTAGTAAAACTTGAATTGGAATAGGTTTAAGTTATAAAGAGACTAGCTTGGATATTTACACATAGCTTTCAAATAAAATGTAATATATAATATGTTTTATTGAGAATAAATAAAGTAGTATATATTATTATTTATTAACAGATTAACGGATTGGATCGGATTGGATTTTGACAGTAATCCAATCCAATCCATAAATGAACGGATTTGTAAAATTCCAATACGATTTGATCCATTAAACTTATAAATCCGAACCGATCTAATCCAATGACAACGGATTGGATCGGATTACGGAATTTATCTGATCCATGTGCACCCCTAGGTTCGATCGTACTCTATTAGACAGCGGGTCTTCGATCAACCTACTTCCAGCAGCCCTCCTCGACGGCTTCGAGTTGGGCCCTCTATGACAGAGCAGGACGGTCCTTCAGTTTGCTGATCGATCTGTCAAGAGGCCGGAGGGGTTGCTGAAGGACGTTGTCATCACGATTCAGGGCCTGAAATTCCCCGTGAACTTCGTTATGTTGGACATGAAGATCCCTGCGTTCATGACTGATACCCCCATCATTTTAGGACGCCCATTCTTGGACACAACCAAGGCAGTGTCCGATCATGATAGCGGGAAGGTATACTCTCGCGTCGAGGGCAATAGTATACAAATAGAGACGATCGAGGAGACTAGAGCCAGAGATTCAACTTGCTCCGAGCCGACATCAGATTCAGAGCAGATGACAGAGGCAGGGATAGACATCCACAAGGACTGCGACTTTGTGATCACAAATGACGAGGCAGTTTGGGCAGACCCAGTAGCACAAGCCATCCTCTCACCTTCATAGTTTGTTGATGCACAGATGATAGCAGAGGAGAGCTTGGAGAGTGCACCCCTGGTCCAGGATACATCTCAGGCAGCAGAGCCGGTTCCCGATCATGAGGCGGATTTTGATGCTGATACAGATCCCTCAGAATCAGATTTCGATTGGGCAGAGTTTGGTGATTTGATACCATGTCTGACTTCCACTGAACCTATAGCTAGGGAGGAGGCTGATCCCATTCAGAGCAGAGACACACCAGTATAGTAGCCTTCGTCGGATTCAGATTGTGAGCGAGAGTTCTCATTCTCCCATGCAGATTTGGTCGCATTCACTCATACATTTCAGAGGCCAGATCCACCAGCACCATCCCTGCCCAGATCGAGCTGAACCTGAACCTTCGAGATGTTGTCATGAAGGAGATCTCGAAATGGTGGAGCGCCGATTTTATCTACCCCATCTTCGACTCCAAGTGGGTCAGTCCATTGCATGTAGTACCCAAGAAGACGGGCATCACCACAGTTTTTAGTGAGTCTGGAGAGGAGATCGCTACCCGGGAACCCACTTCTTGGCGGGTCTGTATGGACTACAGACGATTGAACCAGGCCACCAAGAAGGATCATTTCCCGCTGAAATTTATTGATCAGATTATAGAGAGGCTAGCTGGGAAGAGCCGTTACTGTTTCTTGGACGGGTACTCCGGATACAATCAGGTGGCCATTACGCCCGAGGACCAGGACAAGACTACCTTCACCTGTCCCTTTGGGACATATGCTTTTAGACGGATGCCCTTTGGATTGTGCAACGCTCCGGTGACATTCCAGAGGTGCATGTTGTCCATCTTTTCGGACATGGTGGGGGAGTGCTTGGAGGTTTTCATGGACGACTTTTCGGTCTATGGTGGTGGATTCGATTCTTGTCTTGACTGCCTAGACCGCGTCCTCCAACGATGTATTGAGGTGCACCTGGTGCTTTCTTGGGAGAAGAGTCACTTCATGGTGACTCAAGGGACGGTGCTTGGCCATATCATCTCCAACAGGGGAATGGAGGTTGATCCAGGCAAGGTGGATATCATTAGGAAATTCAGTCCACCGTCCAACTTGCGGCAGTTACGGTCTTTTTTGGGGCACGTCGGTTTCTACAGACGATTCATTCATGATTTCAGCCGGATTGCCCGACCGTTGACTGATCTGCTGACAAAAGACACCGAGTTCATTGTGGATGATAAGTGTCTAGCATCATTTGAGACTCTCAAGATTCTAGTTGTAGAGGCTCTTGTCCTCCAGCCGCCTGATTGGTCTCTCCCATTCGAGATCATGACGGACGCCTCCGATTTTGCCGTAGGGGTCGTGCTGGGATAGAGGAG
The DNA here is from genome assembly GCA_037367405.1 of Ottelia alismoides. Lineage (NCBI taxonomy): Eukaryota > Viridiplantae > Streptophyta > Magnoliopsida > Alismatales > Hydrocharitaceae > Ottelia > Ottelia alismoides. Next base: position 1,053,271 of record JAZKJV010006723.1, read on the forward strand.
GGATGAAGTCCCCTTTGCGATTCACTATGCTAGCCGGACTTTGGATGTCGCTCAACAGAACTACACCGTTACTGAGAAGGAGATGCTAGCCGTAGTGTTCGCCCTAGATAAGTTCAGATCTTACATCATTGGATCTAGAGTGACCATCTTCATTGATCATACCGCCATCAGGTACCTCATGGCAAAGAAGGATGCCAAAGCCAGATTGACCAGATGGATCCTTCTACTCCAGGAGTTTGACATAGAGATTAAGGATAAACCTGGAGTTAAGAATGTGGTGGCGGATCATCTCTCCCGATTGGAGTTTCTTGAGGATTCTGAGCAGATCGAGCCTATTTGTGAGACCTTCCCAGATGAGGCGATCCTTGCTATCGCCTCTCTCCCGTGGTACGCCGATATTGTGAACTTTCTTGTTGCTAAGAAGGTTCCACAAGATTGGCCCAGGCAGCGACTTGAGACCTTCCTCGCGAAGACCAAGTTCTACCATTGGGAGGATCCCATCCTTTACCATGAAGGAGGGGATAGCGTCTGGCGTAGGTACATTCCTCAGGAGGAGCACCACAGCGTCCTCACTTACTGCCACAAGATTAAGGCAGGAGGACATCACTCTGGGAGGAGAACGACATAGAAAGTGCTCCAATCCGACCTATGGTGGCCTACTCTCTTCAAGGACTCTGATGAGTTCGTGAAGAGGTGTACTGACTGTCACAGGATGGGTACTTGTGGACAGCGTGATATGATGATGATGCAATCCATTTGCTTTTGTGAGGTTTTTGACGCATGGGGCATCGATTTCATGGGTCCATTCCCTAAGAGTCAGGGATACAAGTACATTCTGTTGGCCGTTGACTATGTGAGTCGTCGGGTTGAGGCCATCCCCGCCCGAACCGTAGATGCTAGGACTGTTTGCATATTTTTGAGGAAGAATATCATTTCACAGTCTGGGGTTCGTAGAGTTTTGATATCTGACGGGGGGTCTGATTTGGTCAACAACAAGGTAAAGGCTCTTGCTAGCGAGTTCAGCATAGACCATCGAGTAGCCACACCGTACCATCCTCAGACCAATGGTCTTGTTGAAGTGTCGAACAGGGAGATCAAGACTATATTGCAGAAGGTTGTCCGCCCTGATCAAAAGGATTGGTCACAGCTTTTGGACTCGGTCTTGTGGGCATATCGGACGTCCTTCAAGATGTCTTTGGGTACATCTCCCTTTTGCCTCGTTTATGGCAAGCCCTGCCATTTACATGTTGAGCTTAGACATAGGTTACTTTGGGCAGTCACAGACATTCTTATGGATCCAGTGAGCGTAGGAGATCAGAGGAGGGCAGAGTTAGCAGCCCTGGAGGAGCTACATGATGCAGCCTTTTTGAGCAGCCTTCATTACAAGGAGAGAGTGAAGGAGTGGCATGATTCTCATATCAGCCACAAGCAGTTTGAGCCAGGACAGTGAGTATGGTTGTTCGATGCCAGGTTGAGATTATTTCCAGGGAAGCTACAGAGAAAATGGAAGGGACCCCATCTGGTCAGAAAGGTATACGACAATGGGAGTATTGATATATCTGAGTTGTCTTCTGAGAGTACCTTTCGTGTTAATGGGCAGCGGCTCAAGCCATATCTAGATCATGAGCCGCTGGTCGTTGACGTTGCCCCAATTCATTTTGCTTGAGATGTGGTCTCTTGACTCACAACTATTGCATCTCACGCCTGATTATCACTGTTCTTCCGACTTGTATAGATCCAGTTGTCCATATCACACTATTCTTCAGTCCAACACCCCATTTGCATCTTCGACGTTGCTATACTTAGGGTGCACTTTACCCTAAGTAAAGGGGGGTGAGACTTTTGAGTTCCTTTTGATTCATTTCTACCTCGGTTTTGCTGCCTATACTTAGGGATATTTTACCCTAAGTATAAGGGAGGTAGACACTGTACATTCTCCACTCGGATTTCCCTTTGTGTACAGCCTGCTATACTTAGGATTACGTGATCCTAAGTATAGGGAGAAACCCCCGAGTTCCTCTTCTCATTCGTCTTTGTATATAGCCTTCCTTTTCACTTCCCTATACTAAGCACGAGTTATGTCTTCTTCATCGCTCTTGATTCACTCTGAGGACATCGTTCGAGCTAAGTATAGGGGGTGTCGTATATATTTCATATATATTTTAGCCATAACTCGTACTTTGTGTGAGTGTGTGTTAATAAATAAAAATAGCTAAAAACCTTAAAAACCATAAAAATTAAAAATTTTCCTTATAAATACAATTCTTTTATTGCACATATATAGCTAGTTGTACAAATTATTTTTGTAAAAATGTTTGTAAAAATCTTTTGTGTAAATAGTGTGTAAATATTTGATATCAAAATTATGTATATAGTACAAAATTTTTGTAAAATGGTTTGAAAAACAAAAAGTTTGCAAAAACCTTGTGTAAATATGTGTAAATATATTGCAAAACTTGCATTCATGCATACATCCATGTTTTCAAAACATTTTTCAAAAATTTTGCACATTTGTAAAAGTTTGTAAAATTGCATCTTTTGTAAATATTGTATAGTTTTTCCTGAATTATAGTTGATATTTAAACTAGCCTGGAATTAAATTGAAAAATGGAGCTTGATTAAGATCTTAATCGACCTAATTCTAAGAGGAACCTTATAGGGCTTAGGGTTGAGACTTTTCAGGTCCATAATGACTTAATTCTCTGAGTCCACTAGGCTATGATCATATGTCATCTCGATGAGCCTAAGTAGAGCACTTAACAACACACACATGACTCTTACAGACAATGGCTTTACTTGGACCAGCACTTTGCACCGAGCTCTCTACGGATGAGGTGGTGATGAGGCAGTCTTCTTTGACTTGGGGTAGCATATGAGGGTAGTACTTATAGGAGGAACCTCTCTTCTTCTTATAGTGAAGGAAGTGCGTCTCAACTTGGTCTGGTCGCCATGAGGTCTAACGACAGGAGTTGTGGGTTGTAATAATGCTTTAAAAGAGGGATAGTCTACTGGCTCAAGAAGAAAAATTCCTTATGTACATATGCTGCACATGTAGATATGTTGTATATATGCACATCAAAAAAATGCAAAAAGAAAATAACTCCAAAAAAGTGGTGGGTCTGAGAGAAAATGATAATCCCACCGGAGTGTATATAGTGCAATAAGCAAAGCTTGATATCCATGTTCCATCTTATTAAGCTTGCAGCAGGGAGACTTAGCTACATTGGTTGAGCACCCAAGGATACATGGCTACACTGGCCATGGTCCATTCTCTTCTTCCCCCTCTTCTTGAGCCGGTTGAACTTGAACTTAGAAGGGAATACCCCGCTCCTTTAGGAAAGAGTTGCCAGACTAGGGTATTAGAGTTACCTTGTTGGGGGTTGTCATTTTGCTACTTCTGAGTTGGAGAGCTAGACCTCACTTACAGTACAAGAAAAGATTCATGGTCTTCAGGGTTTGCGTATGTAGACTTGTTCTGATCTGGATTGTTGAGGAGTCTTGACTATAGATTAGTGGAACTTAGAGGCTGTTAAGTTTTAAAACCTAAGTCCAAATAAGGTTCCGACACATTAATAATCCAAAGATCTGACTAAGCTCCATACTTCAATTTAATGAAGGCAAGATTAATAATCAACATTGATTCATTTTCCCCCTCTTTTTCATTTCTTTTCTTTTTCACTTCTTTTTCAAATAAGTGTTTGCTAAGGGACTAGCAAAAGTAAAGTATAGGGTGATGAATCCTCATTCATCACTCTTTATTCTTTTATTTTAGCTAAAAATCTTTGCAAAACACCATTTATATGTTTGTAAATATAATAAATTACCAAATAGCATGCCTTGTGTAAAATACCAATAATTAGCATGTTTTTGTGCAAAAATAAAAGAATAAAGAAATAAAGAAAAAAAGAGAAATATTTAGAATAAATATTGAGTGACCTAAACCCAAGGGAGGGCCCAATATGGGTCTGACCGCAAAATAAAATAAGTAGAGAGAGATAGGGTAACTCAACCTTGCATAAAATCCCCCTCTTAGTATATATATTATATTTTCATAAAATAAAAATATTTATGTGTTTCTCTTATTTTGTATATATTTCCAAAAATAAAATAAAAATGAGAAAAATAAAAGAAAAATAAAAATAATAATTTCTCTCTCTTAGTGTACATATACCATGTATATAAGAATAAAAGACCTATTTATTTTACCCTTGTAAATAAACAATAAAAATCAAATAAAAATTATTTTATATCCCGCATTTTATGTTGTAAGTAAATAAAATATAAAATAGGGATATTTACACAAAAATAAGAAATTAAAATAAAAATATAAAATACATAGGTATTTTATACTTGTATATAAAATAATATAATGTATATACCTAATTTATTTTTCAAAAAAAAAATAAAAATCACTAAAAATAATTTGGAAATAAATAAACATTTTTCATTTTGTAAATATTTTCAAATAAAATCATTTTCTATATTTTTGAATTTCTAAATATTTTTGAAATGGAATTTTCTCATTGGTCCACGGGGGATGTTGACCCCCGGTCAACTCCCTCCCCCTGGACCACTCTGCTTCGCGGACCTCGTCTCGACCCGATTTCTCCCAATTTTAATGATGTGATCCGCCACCCATTTGATCAAACCCAAGACTCCGATTGCCAAGGAGTGATCTGTGATCCTCGCGTGCCCATCCTCCTTGGGATCCGTTCCTTGGAATGCTCGCCCTACTCCAATCTTTTAGGACCCCTGCCACTATATAGCTTCGCCTGGAGCCACATTTTCCGACACCTTCGGCCTCCATCTTCGACTCCCAGGACTTCTACCTTCTAGCCTTGAGTGACAGCAAGCCCTAGGGGGTGTTGCAGCGAGGAAGGAGATGTGTTTGCCCCAGGTCCGGTGGTCATCACCGTCGCGCTCTGCCATCGGCGAGCTCGAGCCTCTGGAGGCCGTCGCTCCATTGAGGCAAGGATCCCAGGAGGAAGCCAACCTCCCCCACAGATGACCTCGACCACCAGGTAGCCTTTTTAGTCTTTATCTTCGCTTTAATTCTGATTCTTAGGGTTTACGCCGCCGGCCGTCGCCGGCCGATTCCCGATCATCCGACCGTTCATTCTCCCATCCGGCCATCGTATCACTTCCATTAGACTACTCCCCATGTTCTACGCACCTCCGATCATCCTGGATCATCTCGGAACCAGGACTTGGGTCCTCCTCCGCAGCCGCTCGCCGGAGGACCACGCCTCGACTCACCCACGCACCCATTTCGCACGCTAATGGGTCGAGGCAGTTTGCCTTCAACCCCTCTTGTTTCCTGCGCAGGTATCGAGGCTTGAGAGCCTCATATGGAGGTTCTACCATCCGAGCACAGGTGCTCCAGGTACTCGACGTCGCCGGGGACCCTCCAGGTCCTCTCGGCCCTGTTGGAGCATACCATTCGCTGCGGAGCATCGCCAGCATCGATTTCCCCACCTCAGCAGCACCGAAGGAGGTCCAGAGGGTGCACGGTAGCCCGGCGAACCTCGCCGGGGAGTTGTTCTTCCAGGAGCCTCCTTCACTGTCGATCGAGCCCCCTTCGCTCCAGTTCAGATCTCGTCCATCCATCTGAGGGAGGCGCTCCACCATTAGATCCATCCTCGGAGCAGATCCAGGATGTTGATCGCGAAGAGGTATCCACAATCCAGAGCCGTCAGATCAAGATTGGATTCCTCACAGCTGTTGGATCTTAATAAAGGGTAATATCACTTAGGCCCCTCTTTCTTTTCACATTTATAGTTAGGTCCTGCAAATACTTAGAGTAGTTGTTTTTATTTTTGAATAATTGTACTTTGGACCTGGAAGTTTTAGATATTTCATTTCAGTCCCTCTGTGTGTGATGCACGTGCTTCGATACGTGAGTAACTGGGTGATTTGCATGTATGCCCTCAGGGGTTTTGGATGTTATGGTTTACATCTTTATAAATAGGAATGACATTTTAGTCCCTCTCAGTATCAATCACGTGCGTGCCTCGTGAGACTTTGGGCTTTTTGCATGATTTGGGCTGGGGTTCTTGGATGTTCTGAATTAAATTTTTAGTTTTGAATATTGCATATATGCCCCTGTGGATACTGAATTGAACATGTGCTGGATTTAATGTGGAATTTACACCGACACCCTTACACTTTGCATGCGTGTTCTTGTTTGGCCCTTATAAATTGTTTTTCTTTCACTTAGGTCCGTATGTGTTGTAGCTTGTTTATTGGTTGAATAAAATATCAAATTAACTCCGAATTTGGTGAAATTTGGACATGTGGCCCCTGTCACTGTGTAAAAATTTTACTAATTTTTTGGGACATTTTTGAGTTGTTTTTATATTTTAAAAATTCAAAAATACCTATTTTTACTACTGTTTGATTTATAAAATCAATTAAAAATGTAAAAAAATCATTTAAAAACTCTAAAAAAAATTGTGTCTATTTGTTTTTGTGTCTTTGAGCTTCAGTCCAATTTTTGCTTTATTTAGACTTATAAAACCCCTAAAAACTAAAAAACCCTAAAAACCTTATAAAAATTATTAAAAATTCTACAAATATAAAAAAAATGTAATTTTTGTTCCTGTAGTTTAATTTTTATTTCTAGTTTTCACAAAAAATTTCTCCAGATTTTGAGAGGCTAATTATATATTTTTAATTGGCCTTTCAAATATGGTTGCACATTAGTTCCATGTTTTTGTCTTTTTCTATTTTTATAAAATCAACTAAAAACCACAAAATTCTGAGAAAATTACCAAAAACACTTAAAAATTATAAAACACGAAAAATAATTTTATTCTAATTTTCTGGTTTGTTTTTATGTGTTGAATAAATTGTTGAAGTTGCTCTTTTTAGCCTTTTTCCTTATTTTCTTCATAGTTAAAAATACAAACAAATTAAAAAATCCATAAAATCCACCAAAATTAGTTTCTTTATTTTCTTTGCTTTTCTGACTACTTCGTAGGCCACTTGGCCAACCCGTGCTCCTTGTATTCGACCTTGATCGCTATACCACGTTAAATAAATAGCGAAGACCGCTATTCGTGCTTTATTGACTGTTTGCTTTATTTGATGGTCTTTTATTTTCTTGTTGACTGATCTCCGAGATTCGGGTCGCAACGACCCGTGTTTTTACACCTCACCCAGATCTTAGAGGATTTTTCGGTCATCACTCGATCGCGGTTGTATCGCTGTCACCGATTCAATTCTGGGAACTAGGCTCTCCTCACATAAAGATGGATCAAGTGCAAATTGAGGAGGATGGGATGTATAAAAAGAGATAGAAAATGGAGGTTAGAATGGAGGTGGAGTATAATGGAGGTTATTAAGATGGTGGAGTTGAATTAGAAGTTAGAAAAAATGGTGGAATAATGGAGTTGAATGGGTGGTTATTGTAGAGAATGGGAATTAAATAATAAAGTAAATAATAAGATAAAGTATGCTACTAAAATACAAAAAATATAAAGAAGAAAAAAATAGTGGTGAATTTACAAAGGAAGACATACAGCATGCACATTTTTTGTTTACTTTTCTAATTTATATTTTTTGTATTTTAAATAAGAGATATTTACAACAAAAATACAACAAAATACTAGAATCATAATACAACACAACATTGATTTTTTTGGATTTTTTAGTAAATAAGAAAAATAAAAAAATGAAGAAAGAATGAATATATACATAATATACAATGTACATCTAGGTCACAAAACCCAACTTTTGCAAATGAGCTCCGATTTTAATGAAGCCACTTCCGTTGGATAGATAATTTTCTAACTTGAACTTTAAAAGTGAGTTTGGTGAATTTTGGAGTTCATGCGGAGCGGGAATTTGGCCGGAAAGTTGGACTTTACGGCTTTTTCTCTTTAGGATCTAGGAGCATTTATTTAAGGTGAAATTTATTTTGTATTTTTTATTTTTATGTACATTGTTATGAACAAGTTAGAGAAAGAATTGGCCAAAAATAAATTGAAATGAAATTATTAAAAAACATGAAGTTTTGGGCTATTTGCAGGTGAAAAACTCCTTTATTTTTTGCGGCTTTTCATTGTTAATTTATTTTGTACAATCTAATGTACAATAATTAATGTTTTATTTCCAAGAGTCATTTTGTTAATTTATTGATTTTATGGACATTTATTTGGAATTTTACTCGAGGATTTTGCTAAGATCAAGATATTGAGATGATGAATCGTGGATTCATCAGAGGGTCCTTAGGCCCCCCAAGACCTGTAGGAAGGTTACGTGCACAATAACGAAGGGTATGGGGGTTGTGTCAGGTTGGGATGAGCGAAGATGAGCTCGGGCGGAGCCCTCCGGCGAACGACGGAGGCAGAAGGGTTGATCGTCTGATCTAAGCAAGATCCGACATGTGAAGGTGATTGGGGTGAAGAGCAAGTGATGGGAAAGAAGATAAAGGTAATAGCGGAGGTGGAGGATGGTCGGAACAGGCGGAAACAGATGGCGGAGCTGGAGCTCCGCCAATCAAAGATTGTGGATTTTACACTAAACCAGACATAATCGAAAGAATCTAAAGTCTAAACTACACTACTGCTACGCCTAGGAAAGAAAAGAACACGAAAAGACAAAGCTAAATCTAACATGTATCGATCGGAAGCGAGCTTGCAACGGAGGAAGTGGTTGAGCTGGATCAACCTCGATTTGACGCCTCACGCATGTGTTGAGCCTTCCTCGAGGACCATGTTGTCACTAGGATTCTACATATGCTTGAAGATTAGGATTTTGGTAGCAGAAGAGGGATTAAAATCGAAAAGTAGGTAGGAGAGGGTATATGTACAAGCGGATGTTCAAGGAGGGTTTCTGTCCGAAGTAATGCTCCTCCGATGGAAAATTGACATGTGTGTGAAAGCTCAACGATCAAGGAAGAGATTTGCAGAAGGAATCGAGCAAAATAGGTGAAAGAGTCGGGCGGAAGAAATCGAGGAAGATGGGTCAACTGATAGGCTACAGGACCTAGGGTTCAGAGGGGTCCAGTTGACCGATGGGTCAATCGAGGCCCACCTTTCATTGGTCCACATGGTGCAACGGGACAAAACCAGATAGAAACTCAAAATAAATTTTTAAAAATAAAATAATAAATGATTTATTTAATTTTTGATTCAAACATGAAATATATTTATTATTTTACATAGTATTTTAATATATTTTTTATATATTTTTATGAGTTGATTTACTATAATTTACTTTTTGGAGGCTCATTTATATGTATATTTACATATATAATATATTTTTTATTTTTAGCTTGTATTTAGATTTTATTATTTTATATACATAATTTAAATAATTATAACTAATTTAAATATATACAAATATATTTTTATTACATTTTCTGAATTAATATGTATACTTGAATAAATATATGTATATGTGTTATATTCATCTATGTGTTTTAGTATACTATTTAATTTTAGTGTATTTTTATGGTTTTGTTGTATTCTAAATATGTACTTATACTATAAAGAATATGTGTAAAGTTATAAAAATATAAAATAGTGAAAATTATAAAAGATAAATAAAATGAATATTTTATTCAGGTACATTGTACAATGGGGGTCCAAAACCTAACTTTTGCATCTTAACTCCATAAATAAAATGAAACAGCCTTCATTAAATAGCTTATTAAATGTTATATATAATTAAAGATGGTTTTGGTGCATTTTGAGTTCATATGGAGAAGATATGGGTCTGGGAAGTTTGGATTTTAGATTTTTATTCTGAGTGTAGAAGTACAATTTATATTATTTTTTTGTAAGGTAAATTTTACATTTTTTATTTATTTTATCTACAACTTGCATGTACAAATCTTATTTATTTTATGTATGACTAATAAAGAATAAAATGGGTCCCAAAAATGAATTATTGAAGAATAAATAATTTGGGTTTTTATTGTGTTTTTGACCCTTATCTTCCCCCCACTTTATTCCTTATCGACCCAGTCATCATGATGCCTAGGTCTCAGGGTTTAAGGTCATAAAATACCTTTGGCATTTTATTTATTTTCTTTTCTTTTATTTATTCTTTTATTTTAGCTTTAAATACAGTTTTTATGCAATATCTATACAATAAATAATGAATGTTAAGTTATGCAAAATAATGTTATGCATTTAGCTAGGATTTAAATGCTAAAATGAAAGAAAAAAGGTGATGAAATAGAGATTCATCAATGATATAATTATCAAGTATATGAATAATGTGGATAACACTATCCATATTATATATATATTATAAATGTGACTTATAATATATCAGAGAGAGCAATTGTAAATAGTATTTACGAATTAATTGTTGATGTGAATTGAATTCACAATGGATAATTAATTGAAAATACAATTTACATGTTATCTTGGATATATGAATATGATTCGTATTTTTTCAATGGCATGATCAAAATATTCACAAATTAATTTGGAATTAATTTTATGAATATATTTTCAATAAAAGTTGTTGTAAATATATAGAGGGTTATGTGAGATACAAAATCTCACATAAATTAAGACGATGGACTACCTTCCATATAGGGAGGGTGGACAACCACCCTTGACTTAATCAAGAGAGGTCGTCCCCCCTATATTTAGAAAGTGGGCCCCTTCTTCATCCTCTTATCCAAATTGATTTAATTAAATTAAATTAAGATGATGATAGTTCAATATATATTTAATTTAATGTAAATTAATTGTTGTTGCATTTTTAAGTAACAAATATCATGGCCATTGATTAAAAACATAAATCAATCTAACTATTGATTTAGCGTTGCACATAGATTATGATCCATGGACTCCCAAAATACTATAAAAGAAGAGACTACCCTAGCTCTTCTTTTACAACACTTTGCAAGCCTCTCTCTCTCATCCTCATGCCCCATCTCTCTCTCAAGTGTGGCCATCCACCCCTTATAATAGAGAGAGTTGCCATTGTCGCTACATCGCCATGTCGTCGCTTCGATCGCCCATGGATCTCCATCTTCTTCGGTGCTCCTTGCTCGTGAAGAAGACGTTGGATTTCGTGTGATAAAATTAGGAGATCTGTTGCTAGCATATTCTTCTTGAATTGCAAGAAGCTCACATCTCATCAACGCGCTCGCAAGCGTCTCCTCCATCAGGTTGGACTTGAGACAGACAGTCTCTTCCTTTAGAGACTTTAAACGCAACCATGCTTCAAGAGGTATTCCTATATCTTGTCTGTGGTTTGATGAAATGACTCAAAAAGTGTTCTTGCATCATGTGGTCTCATTTGTTTTAATTTTTTTAAAATTCCGCTTCCCCGAGCGATTAGTATGACTAGTCACTCCCGATCTCATTGGATGTGATCATCACACCTCCATGATACGCTTAAGGCTTTTCCAATAGCCTTCACAACCACCACACATGTGGCTACCACGTCAACTTTCTCTCTATCAGATCAGACACTAAAGTTTATTTCCTATCAGTTGGATGAAAGGGTGCATGTTTTGCACCCCTACCTTATGGTTTTCCAATACTTTGCAAGTACCCTCGTTGTATGCCAAGCCAATAAATAATTTATACCTTTGCCCCTCTTGTTTCTCTGTCTGCTTGAATTTCATTTCTTTTGTTTGTTCTTTCGTTTAATTTGCATTTAGACCCTTTTACTTATGCATCTTTTTGAATCTATTTTCTCACCATTTCAACTTTTAAAAATAGTTTGATGTATAACATATTCTCATCTTTCGTTTGTATTTTTCTAAATGTATTATGAGTTACATCTAATGTAACTAATATTAAATCCATGAAATTATTTTGTTTGTTTTACCCATTTGAGCCTTTTAATTCATATTTAATTGCACATGCCTAGAAAGATTCAAAAAAAATAGCATTTTTAGTGCCTTAGCATGCTATACAATATACCCAAAATCTTTTTTAAAAAATATTATCCCATTTTCATGGGAAAATTGTTGAGTGCTTTTAGTATTTAATTGATAGAAAATTTATTTTTGGTTATTTTGCAAATTTTAAAATAGAGATGTGTTCCTGTACAAAAAATTGGCATTACAGGGTATTACTATTTTTTATTAATTCGTTATTCAAAACTTGCACTATTCAGTATAAAAATTGTAAAAAAAAAATCATTCTTTAGCAAAATATATTTATTGATCAAATATCACAATTTGTATTAACGTTTGCTTAAAAGTTACAGAGATATCTAAAAATAATTGCATTTTTATTAGCTCCATATTAAATTATAAAATTGTAAAAAAATCCATTCTTGTATTCTACAAAATATCACAAATTCGTGATAGTAATAATATCACCTGAGACATATATTTCAATATCACATAACTCATCTTTTCTTTGAGTTTCTTTGAGGTCAAATTAAGGATTATTGTGAGACACAAGGAATATTTGATTCCAAATCAAAACATAAGCAACTTGCAAACTTGCACTTGTTTTGTGTTTCCCATGTATTTAAAAAATTAAATAATGCAGTGTCACTTTATTTCGATAATTGATTTTAAATCATATCATATCATTGTTAAAAGATTTAAATATTAGTTTAGGACTTTTGTATATTCTTACACAAAAATGAATTTTTGATTTATGGAATTCTATATATATACATGCAAAACCATGGTTTAAATACATCTTAATTTCACACTTCACGTTTCAATTTCTCGTTGCATACAAATCAAAATAGCAAAAATAATCTTCTTAAAAACATATGTGCAAATTGTTTATGTATTTGAATTCATCTAGCTAGAGATGCCTCTCCGTGACCAACCCTAGAACTTGCCCAGTAAAATAATCAAACAAACATCTGCATCCAAGTGACATATTTTATGTGGTTGTGATAAAACTTACTTTAGTCTGATACTACAACATCAGTCACACTACTTAATTATGATGGAAATCCACTGATCACTTCTGAGCTCCATAACTCAAACATGAGTGACTTGAAGATATGTGAGTATATATCGGATCCAAACCAACTCTGATATTGCATGCGCCATTGCCTTATATTCACTTTCTGCGCTAGAGCATGACACCACAACATGCTTCTTACTTCTCCAAGTAATTAGAATTGATAGACTTGTAAAGAAGCCAGTAGTAGATTTTCTATCCATTAGATTTCCCAAGTAGTCAGAAGCAGAGTAGGTTATCATATTCACAGTACTTCCTTTGGTATATATCTGTCCTTTTATAGGAGAGGACTCGATATACCTTAAGATCACCATGCATGCATCTTAGTGGGCTTGAGTAGGACGACTGATGAATCGACCGAGCTTGCCAACTGCAAGTGACATGTTAGGCCTAGTGATATTAAAAAGAATGCTTGAGATCAGTCACTTTGAATTTGACTTTTACGCCTCCTCACAGGTTATCTTGGATGATCAGCCAAAACATATTTATCTCCTACTTTATTGCATGTAATATAGAATAAAATTGATGCATGTAAAGTGTTAACATGCACTCCATGCATGCATGTATGGTTGTGCCCGAAATAAGTACCCTTTACCACAAAATAATACATTTAGTAATGCATGGAAAGAACGACGAGCATACAAAGAACGTATAAATAATGCAACGAATGTAAATAATGTAAATTCTCTATGATTTTTTGCAGAGTCTCCCCATGCAACACATGAATTTTTGAAGGAAATTTTAATAGAGTTTCCCATTATAAAAGTATTAGTTGAAAGAAATCTTCAATAAAATCACTTTATATCGATGAAATAATGATTCAAAGAGACAATTCAACAAAAGGAAAAAGCTCAAGAATGCACGCGAGAATAGCAAATACTCCTTGCTTCATTGGGAATGAATCATGTAAAGAAAAAATGCCCATCATCAACCTAAATGATCTCATCCATGTAGAGTATGCTTCGGGTTTCTACATTACGCAACACTAATATTGGCATATAGCAAAGAATCGGTACATATCACATCATGAGCGGGCAAATTGTGTGAAGAATTACGTGTTTGCTAATGGCTTAGCTTCCCTCGTCCAGGTAAGGTTAAATTCACGTTTCTCCATCATATGTTATTACAATATGTGAAAGGAGCAATTTTGAAAAGAAGAGTCGGTTTAGATTTATTTGCAGTCATCCCACATCCTAATTACTCTCCATCTTCTTTTCGGCAACACCTCTCTCTCACTCACACACACACAACCTCCCAACTTTTAAGGGGGTGCAGTGTAGGTACTTATAGGCCTCCAACTTACAAAAACCCTTGGCTGTATTCCATTGTTTTTCCCATTACCATCCCATTGTCATGACAACGGTTCCATCCATTATCGTGCTATTATACACATGCTCGTGGCTCTGCCAAGCAACGTGATTTTGCTAATAATGTTTACACTACAATAAAATTGAACCATAGTGATGGTTTTTTAAAAATCCATCACTAAATTAGTCATTGTTAAATATATAATGACGATATTATTCGTCGCGAAATCAGTTTTCGTACTCAAAATTAGCAACAAATATCATTTTTGTCGTTATATCGTTAAAAACGGTCCACATGGCGATCTTTATCCGTTGCTATTTTTTCAAAATATCAACTAATCGTCGTTATTTTTTTAGTTCAAAATTTTGCTACGATTAATTAGAGATTTGAAAAATAGCAACGAATAAGCGTCGCTATGTGGATCGTTGCTAATGATATAATGGCATATATGATATTCGTCGCTAATTTTGAGTACGAAAAATCATTTCGCAACGAATAATATCGTCGTTATATATTTAACAACGGCTAATTTAGTGACGGATTTTGAAAAAAGCATCACTATAGATCATTTTTTGTAGTGTTAATTAACGGTATATGTAAACAATTAGCATTAAATGAGATTGAATATCCCTGAACTATGGTTGGCATATTCTAATAACGATTAAGTTTCCTAATTATGGCGAGTAATATTAGTTGTCATTAATCTCGAGCATCATCATTAATTAGTCTTAATAACCGAGGATAAGGAATAATGACAAGCTTTATAAATATTTCGAATTTATAAAATTCATAGTAATTCGTAATGACCTCCGAATGAAATGAGATAAGTTATATTGTATTCGTCTCGAGTAGTGGATCCCGTTCTGAAAATTTCTGATACAATTTTATTGTAAATCGATTATTTCCCTGTTATTAAGAAAAAGATTGTCTGAAGTAATTCCATAAAATTTGATAACTCATTGTAACATTTATGTATGTTAGCGGGCCTAATTAACCAAAACCAAAACCAATTAGGAGGAAATGGACTCGGGAAATCGCAAACTAACTCGATAAAAATTTATCCACGTAACTGATTGAATGAAAATTCAACTTGAATGTAACTAAAAGTTGGAAGCTGAAGAGATAATTTACAAAATTGATTGGATAGAATTGCAAAATCAATTAGTCAACAGTTAAAAATTGTAGATCTTCTGGACCGAATTTATATTCAATGTGAAGAGTAGAATTATAACAATGTTGAGAACACAATATACGTTTTCAACTAATTGAGGTAGAAGGATATTTGATATTCAAATGAATTTTGAAAATTTAAATCTAAATTTTGGAAATGCAGGAAAATTGGGTGAGATTGATCTTAGAAGATGAATATGCTCTCGACTTGGAACTGCGGTAAAATCTAGCCCAGTTTCATTTAAATTTCCATCACCCTTTCTTCACCGCGCTAAAATCTAGCTCCCTCCCTCGTCAATTGAGACCGGTATCTGTGATTGGTTGTTTTGTTTGGTTGTTTTGTTGATGAAAAAGTCCCCTATCTTCATCCCCAGTGAATCAAATGCAAGTGAAAATACTAGTGTGAGGGAGAATAAATTTAGTGCAAGTAAGAGATAGCTGGTAAGTGACGGTCATGTGTTTAAATTAGAAAAATTATTTGTTGAGTTGTTAGTGGAAGCTTTACCATTAACCCATAATTGCAATTCAAATTACAAGTAGACCTCATATGACAATTGTCACGCCATAATATTTATGAAAATATTAATATACTTAAGTCGTTTTAATAACTTAGAAGTAGACATGTATTGACGACCGTTAGAAAATGGATCTTGGTTATTGTGAGTTGAATATTGAGAAATATGTTTGACATTAAACAATGTGGTGGAAACTTTTGAGTGCCGTATCATTTCTAGAAATAAGTGATTTTGTATTATCTTTAACTCTAACTCAGGATAAGATATCTAAATGTCCTTGGTAAGATCTTGTTTTATAAGGACTAGCAGTGCAGCTTGTTGTCCGTTTGTCTCTTATTTCGATGTAATCCCTCTATTTATATAAAAATATTTTGGTGAATGTTGTAAGCTTTATTGCATGCTTAGTTGTGAAACGATCTTAATCATTAATGACAACTCTTTAGATGCACACTTTATGATGGATTGTAAACTCTTAAGAACCGAGATGCATAATCCACTTCGCTTTTGCGATGGATGATCATCAAGTGTTCCTAATTTATCTTACGATATGCATTTTCGTAACCGTCAATATGATTTGTAATATTATTTGAAAGCTTGGAGATGCTTCGCGATCCTCCAAGATGGCTTAATCTTTGTAGCATACGTGGACTTATGGGCTCTTAGTTAAATAGCTCCAACCTTAGATACAGATCACATGAATACAATATGAATTAGATGTCTGAAACTTAGTTGTGTTAGGTAGTTGACGCACATAGGACCCCCACTCTTGAGTTACTTAGGTAATTTGGAGCCGTACCACTTAGAACTCAGATTCTTCAAGCTATGAACCAGTTTTCCACTTTAGTTTAAAACGAGGGAGTAGGTAAGGATTGTTACGTGACATTGTATTTCAAAGTTGGGATAGTTAACATAAGCTCATGGATTAAGATGAAGATAATGATCTGAGGGAGTCAAGCACCACGTGGCTTGGGGTAGATTGAGCAGTGGCTTAACTCGAACTCAAACTTGTAAGTGGGAAGGAAAAGAGATGAGGCAGGGGGAACTGACTTCATATACACACTTCACATAATGACAAATCATGTCCCATGTAACCTAGACGTAAAAAAAATGTTTGTGAATCCTAGACATGATAAAGCATACTGGTGTAGCCAGGGTACAAAATTAAGTTCAAAATATCCACTCAATATGTGTAGTGAGTGGGAGAAGGGTGTCATTAGGTCTGCGGTCGCTCCAATGACTTGGTCCCATTCCTCCTCTTCTTACTAAATATCCACAACATGATTAATAACTTTTTTTTGGTAAGTAAATTCTATATTCCAAAAAAGAAGTGTACAATAGGCAGCAAAGGCGTTGATTACAAAAAATTATAAGCCTCCAAGAGGGGACTTGATGAGGTATATGTAGTTGTACATGTACTGCCTAAGCAGACAAAAACCGGGCCCAACCTGGTCATCGCATGAGTTTGATTGTCTTCACAACCAAGTCCATAGCCTTTGTAGCCGAGAGATTGCTGAGAGGGTCCGAGGAAGCCGACAGACGGTTCCTTTCACCCCAAACAATCCACACCGTTGTCACAAGTGTATTAGACAAGCAGACTCACGTAGCCGCATCTATGATGGAATTAATCCAGGTAATGAGGTCTCGTAGATGCAAAGGCCAAGAAGGAGGGGAAGGTGGGGAAGGTGGGGAAGGTAGCATAAGAGCAGTGCAAGATCCCACCCAAACTGCCGAGGAAAAAACACAGCTAAAGAACAAGTGGCCATGGGCAGGGCCGGTCCTGAGGGTCATTTTGATGTGCATAGGCCTAGGGCCCATCAACTTTTGGGGCCCATTTTAAGATCCATACTCTACCAATTTTCCCACTCTTAAATTTCCAACAATGAAATGATGGTTCCCCTTCCATATTATCTCAACATGGTAATGATGTTTCCTATTCCGGTCATTCCCAAGTTATATCATCCTCTCTCTCTCATGAATCATCAAACCTCTAATTCCAAACGGACCAAGCCAAGCTTCGAGTCCCCGATCTATCCTACTATTGCAATTGTCATCTGGCAATCGGACTCCAACCCAACAAACCCCACTTTCTCTCATGAATCATAGGTTGTTTGTGGGTTTGCCCCCTTTGACATTTGCAGACTTGTAGTACAGTGCAACCTCATGGCCCTTGTCAAGTTGCTGAGGCCCAGACATCAGTCGTACAATCCCTATCAAGTTATATTCTCATTTGCTTTGCCATTGTCCCCAAGGTTGTCCTTGGTATGGACATAACCATGTGCCATCCACTTCTTCTTTCTTAAATTGGTAGCCCTTGAAAAACAACGATAAATATGAAAAACATTATTTCAGATGCGAGAGAAGGCGTCGATAGCTCCACATAAGCACCAACATGATATTGCAATCATCCTCAGAAATTCTTGTAAGCACATCATTCCATGCACTCTCCTGGCTTTCATTACACAAGGTGGATCCAAGCACCATTGTTGCTAATGGAAGCTTTTTGATTTTCTTTTTTACAATCTCTTCGCTAATTCTTTGCAATCTGTTGGTACTATGGCAACCACTTGATGAAGAAGGCCCTCCGTATGGAAAGGCATATGACTGAAAGATCTGCAAGCACTCCTTATCAGAAAAAATATCGAATGGATATGGTTTCATGAAGGCAGGTGTAAGTTCTCTGCTAACGTCCTCTCGGGGTGTGATAATGACCTTGCTTCCATCACTCTCATATGTAAGAAGATCCCACAATTCCTTCCATTTTTCAATTTTCCACTCCAATAATCATTCAACATGATATAAAACCTTTTGCCCTCCAACTCAGAATAGATCTCAGTCCTATCCATTGTAGCTCGATAAGGATTTGATTGGTAGTTCATGTCTTGTTGTTTGATGCTCGGTGTCCATAAACATCCATGTGTCTTTGTAAAATTTTAAGAACTTTTTATAAGAAGTTTATAAATTTTATAAAATTGTATTATAATTTTTTCTATAAGGACTCATGTTTTTTCTTTTGCCCAGGGCCTACGAAATGTCAGGGACGGCCCTGGCCATGGGACTCAAGGTCCATGCGATAAAGATAGCAGGTGTTATGGTCACCAAATCTTGCAAGCCTACCAGCAAAGGCCATCCTGTTTAAAACCGCTCTATAGAGAGTAAGAGACTTTTGGGGGGGGTCCTTTGGCCCAGACGCAAGGAGCCCAATCAGGGGCATCCGTTGAAGGATGCGGTTCATGACACTAGTGAAAGAGAAGCCCTTGGGAGAATGAATCCATTTATATGGATGGTCATTACCGGCAATAGTATGGCGCAAGGCCTCCCTACTAGCGAGAATAGCCTTCCAGGTGGCACTGTGAGAAGGTGAAGGAGAGGTGTCTCGGAATGGTCAGATAGGTATTTGTGTCGCATGTGGAGAGCCCAAATCGACGAATTGGAGGTCAGCAGTCTCCAAGCCCATGAGACTACCATAGCTCTCCTCAGAGTGGTCAACGCACGAAGACCAAGCCCCCCTCCGACAAGGGGCGACAAATGGTAGACCATGAGATGTCATGCCGTTTGCGGCCCCAAAGGAAGTCCGCACATAGCATGTCGATGCAACTCGCATCACTAAGAAGGATAAGGATACCCGCGGTCTAGAAGAGTAGGACCCCCGAGATGACAGACTTCAGCAGTTGCAGACGACTGGCCATGGATAGGGTCTTATGACAACTCTTTAGTGGGTTGCAGATGGCGTGGGTTCAACCCACACCAGCACCTTCCTCCCATCGCATGGCATACTATCCCCCCCCCCCATCCTCGTTGAGGGGGAAGAGGTCGTCTATGTCACGGAAGATGATGTGTCCTCCTTAGACCAGATGTGGAAGCACACTCTCATCTTCTATGTCATGGGTAGGAAGCCCTATCATAAGCTCATGTCCTCCTTCGTCGACAAGGTCTGGAAATTGACTAGGGAGGCCAAGCTTTTCCCCTACCAAAACGGGTTCTTCTATCTTCGACTTTCATGCGAGGAAGACTGCAAACGCATTCTGGAGGGCAGGCCATGGCTTTTCCAAGGTAGATTCATGGCTATCCGAAGGCGGGAAGTGAGGACCTGCCCTAAGAGAGACCTCCTCTCAGAGATTCCAGTTTGGGTCTGTTTCCATGGTCTAAGCCTTAGACACTGCTCGGATCGCATCCTTAACAAGCTCGCCAGTCTGATAGGTTTGCAGCTGTTCATGGACGCAGCCACGACGGCGGGTCAACGGGATGGGTACGCCATATGTTGTGTTTCCATACACGCGGCCAAGGTTATTCTTCTAGTCTTCTTCTCTGGCCAGAGGCAGCTAATTGGTGTTGAACTGGAATGGAAACCACTGAGATGCAACTGTTGTATCTCCATTGGGCATTTCACGAAAAATTGCACGTTCGCCTATGATGCGCCCAACCCCGTTGCTTTAAACACCGCGAGCACAGTGGCCACTACCCAGCAAACCAGGGCTAACAGAGGAGGACATGCTGATGTCCCCAGTAAATCCAACACCGCGACCGCGACACCCATCCCCCATTGCTCAGCAACTGCTACTAGGCCCGAGTCGCATGGGAGGCAGCCTTATTCTATTCCAGGCCAGAATCCGAGCCAGGATATCCCCGCAACCTCAGAGGCTGATAGGTTCAATCCCGGATAAGGCCTAATCTACCTACGCCACCAAAACACCTTGTTAATCAGGGTAAGCCGATTACCACGTTCCCAATTGGCCTCAGGCCCCTTCTACATCAGGTGATCTCAAATCCTAGAAGACAGAATGCCACTGCCTTAGCTGCCAGCGATGGTGGGGTTTTCGACCTAAACACCCCCTTTACGGAAGCAGCAGTCACCGGGGACAGCTCGGACCCTGCTCCTGCCTCCGTGAACGGGACTCCCTTGGAGGTGTGTGCTGTGAGGCTCTACGGGGCTGACGCTGCATATAGGTCGGCTGCACAGGCTCCCCTCCCTTCTTCCAGCCCCTACCATGGGCATCTCCCCTCCCCCTCCCCCGAAGTTTTTTCTGTGCCCAACAGTGCCTGGAGCACATCGTCTCATAAGAAGAAGAAGAAGGTCCAAAAGGCCTCAATCAAGAACCAAGGGGCTCAGCCCCAACCCCCACCTGGTACTTAATGTCTATTGTTGTTTGTAACTCTCACGGGCTCAACAAACCCCGAAAGGTGAAGGACATGATGAAGGATCTCAGCACAAAGCAGGCTAAAATCATTGGCCTGGTGGAGACAATAATTAAGCCTGAAACTAAAGCTAAATTTCAAGCTCTCGTTCCAAATGGATGGGCCTCCACCCACAACAACACACGGCTCGGACGAATTTACTTTCTTTGGAATGAAGCTTCATGGGACTGCTCCCTTATGTGCCACTCCCCTCAAGCCATCTCCATGTGCTGCTCCAATAGGGAGGACTGAAGGTGGTTATTTCGGTGATATATGGTTCTAATTACGCTATTGAGCGCATGGATTTATGGGACCACCTGAATTAGTTAAGCTGTAACATCAGGGATCCTTGGCTTGTAATTGGTGATTTTAATGCAGTTAGATTCTCCCATAAAAGGCAGGGAGGGCGGCCTCCACTCCAGGGGACAATGGCAGACTTCAATAACTGCATCAATCAATGCTCCTTTATAGAGTTATCTTCTACAGGTAACCCCTGGCCATGGTCTAACTCCTCGGTCGGACCCTCCAGAATTGTTGCCATGCTAGACAGAGCACTGGTCAATGATGCTTGGTTCACTCTCTTCCCTCAGTCCAAACTCAACTACTCCCCTCTTCCATCCAACGACCATCATCTTATGACCGTGGAGCTTGTGCGTTTTCAAAAATGCCCCAATCCGTTCCGCTTCTTCAATTACTGGGCAGTGTCGTGACCACAATTCCGGGCCGTCGGATCCTCCCATAACCGGATCTGGTTACTCAGCAATAATTTATTCAGCAATCACAACTAACATTCAGAAACAGACTGCAAATAAAGTATATTCAGAAGAAAGTATTTCAATACTTTTCCATTCACAAAATAAAGTTCAGATGATACATTGTCCCATTATAACCATTTACATGTACATCAGCTTGAAAGGAAAATATACAAAAGATTACTAACTACCTTACAAAGTAAAACTACTGTGACTGGCTGGATGTCTACTAAGGTCCTTGCGTTGGCTCACCAATACATGTTGGGTTTTCCATTCATAATAGCATAAAAATTAGTGAATGCTAAGTAACGAAGAAGGGAAAAGCAAACAAATGGGTAAATTTTCAAAACTTGTTATCACAAAAAGTTTCATTCCTTCTCATTAAATTAAGTCATATTCCTTTCTATTCCACGTCAGGGATTAGTTCAGGGAATTACCTCACCACTATAAGGATTCCGAAGCTGTGGACACTTCGAGATTGGAGATTTTATTGATCTTGGTAAGCTTATACCACCGCACGTCACCTCAACCAACCCTCCAATACTACCCTAACAATTTTCTTTTATTTTATTAAACAGGGTCTCAAACCCTTAGTCCGGAAAACAACTGAGCACACCATCCTCAAGGACTCGGTTGCTTAAAACCTCATGCTAACATTTAATCATATAACTGAGCAACTTTAAATACATATTATCTTGACCCAAGCGCTATTGAACCACCCGTGCCTCCACATGGCACGACCACATCTTCATTCATTCAACCCGAAGATATTGGCTCCTGGTACCACACGTTGCAAAACATTCATTTCGTGTGCACTTATCATAACAGGGCAACCGTGTACCACCTAGGTAGGGAAACGCCAATACGGGTTCCTTCCGACAAACCTACAGGTTGCATGCCCGACCTGTAGTTCTACTCCCAGTCGTCCTTAATGTGACACATGATCCTTATCAGGATCCAACTCAAACCACATCAATTCCCATGATGTAATTCTTTCGTTAAGTCTTCGATTTGCATAATCAACAATACTTAGTATAGACTCACATATATATTATTCATATGCATATATATTCTTATTTATGCCTATTTTAATTTCCAAACCCTAACTTTCAAAGCCACCGCATCAATTTGATGCTTAAACCTTATTTTAGTGGGAATCACAAAGCAATTGTTCAGACTTTATCAAAAATAGCCAAAATTAGGGTTCTTTATAGCACAGAACATAAAATCAAGAATTTCAATAATCTCATTTGAAAACCCAACAGCAAAAGGAAGGATTTCGTTACCTAATCAAGCTTTCTCTCGTGTATGCAAGGCTTTATCGTGTTTCGTTTTCAGAAAGGATGTTTTAAGGCTCCTGAAAAGATCGAATTTCATTTTCGTATCAAAAACGCTAAGAACGTATCAAGAACACGAAGAACGAACGAATAACATGAAGAATGCGAAGAACGCAAAGAACGCCAAGAACATATTTTCTCTTGAAATTTCAGCAGAGCTTCCCCTTATATCAGGATATATTTCTCGAAAAATTTCGACAGAGTTTCCCCTTATATAGGGACATATTTCTCGAAACATTTCAGCGGAGTATCCCCTTATATCGGGATATATTTCAAAATAAAAATGAAAAGAGTTTCCTCTATAAAATCAATCGTGAGGAAAACAACAGCAGACCTGAAAGAATATACTCAAACAACAAGCGATGGAGACTCGGTAGACACCACGCGTCTTAGATGAGTGAATGTGTGACGAATCACAAGGTTCACTGACGTGCATAGCCGTCTGCACCTAAGTAGGTTGTTACACAAATTTCTCCTCGAACCACAACAGAAAATGAATCGGAAAGAAAGATCAATCAAGAACAAAGCTTGGAAGAAAAGAGGATGAATTGAAATCCTAGCTTATGAAACAAACTAAGAGAGGATCACACCTTTCTCCTCCTCGTTCTCCCGGCAGCGCTTCGCTAGCGCTCCTCCCTCGCCTCCCACTTCTCCTCTCGACCTCTCGACCCTAGCCCTTGGGGTGGTGGTGGTAGTGGAAATCGTAGAAAATGAATGGGTAGGGGGGTCTATTTATAGGCTCCAGAAAACCACTAACCATGGTTAGAAAATCATGGTTTATACCTTAACCTTGGTTTTTGCGGCCCATGATTTTGGCCCATGGTTTTGGCCAAAACTTATCCCAAACTTAGGGCTTAAGTTTAAACATTCTAGAGAATTCTAGATTCTCTAATGACGCTTAATTAACATTAATCGTGATTAACTTTCACTAATCGTGATTTAACTTTCACGGCTTACGCTTATCTTTTGCCGACTATTGATTAGTGTTTGCTAATGATCATTAGCAGTTTTCAATTCATCATTAATTTCTTTAACCATGTTTAATTAGACTTAATGACAGTCATTATGGGTTAATGACATCTTAGCCTTCCTTACTTCTCTTTCTTTCGAAAATCATAACAATTCGAAATGAAGTCCGCTTCACACGAAACAAATTCCGTTGGTTTTCTCTTGACGAGACAGATCTTATTATATAGGATCCAAGATATGCCAATTTCAAGGCTTTACAATTATAACAACCTTAAAGAAAGTCTCATCCTCGAAACTAGAAATGCAGGCATAATAACCTTAAAAAGGATTGAAACCATAACAACCTTAAAGAGAATGAACGTCATTTCATTCATAAAGAAGATATACAATACATACTGTTATTACTCAAAGAATTAGGGGTATTTCTCTCTCATTTCCGCCTCAGGTTCCCATGTGGCTTCTTCAAACTCTTGATTCCGCCATAATATTTTAACTAGAAGCACCTCTTTGTTTCTCAACTTCTTGATACCCCTGTCAAGTATTTGCACAGGTAACTCTTGGTATGTCAAGTCTGGCTCAACATGTAAATGATCATAACTTATCTTATGCTCTGGATCCTTAACGTACTTTCTCAGATTTAATACATGAAAAACATCATGTATTGCCGAAAGATATGGAGGAAGCGCAAGTCTATAGGCAACTTTTCCAATCCGCTGAATAATTTCAAAGGGACCCACAAACCTGGGTGCTAACTTCCCATGCATACCAAACATCTGAATTCCCTTCATAGGTGATACTTTGAGAAATACAAAGTCACCTACCTCAAACTCAAGGTCTCTTCGCCTAGTATCACTATAGCTTTTCTGACGACTTTGAGCAATCAATAGTCTTTTTCGAGCAAGCTCTACAGCTTCCCGTGTCTCTTGCAGTGTATCTGAATCATAAAGGTTCTTTATCCCGACCTCTTGCCAACACAAAGGAGTAGTACACCTACATCCATAAAGTACTTCAAATGGTGCCATGCCAATACTTGTATGGTAACTGTTGTTGTATGTGAATTCTGCAAGAGGTAAATGTTTAATCCATGATCCCTTCCATTCTAAGGCACACTCTCGTAGCATATCCTCTAGTGTTTGAATCGTACGTTCTGACTAACCATCTGTTTGTGGATGATATGTTGTACTCAAGCATAGTTGTGTACCTAAGGCTTTCATGAAGTTCTCCCAATAGTGTGAGGTGAATCGTGAATCTCGATCAAAAACTACTTCCTTCGGAATACCATGGAGGCGAATCACATGTGTAATATATAACTCAGCAAGTTGGTCTGGAGTGAAAGATAAGCTTATCGGAATAAAGTGTACTACCATTGTCGGACGATCTATTATAACCTAGATATTATCTTTACTACCAGTCGTCTGAGGTAAGCCAGTAACGAAGTCCATGGAAATGCTTTCCCATTTCCATTCAGGTATAGGGAGGGGTTGCAATAATCTTGGTGGCTTTTGGTGTCAAGCCTTTACCTGTTGGCAAGTGAAACATGAATTCACAAATTCAGCAACATCTTTCTTCATTCCCGGCCATCAAAAGTATGAATAAAGATCCTTATACATCTTTGTAATTCCTGGATGAATAGATAATCTTGAGCAGTGCGCTTCATGTAAGATGTCTTTTATTAGTTCAGGTGTGTTTGGTACACAAACTCTGTGATGGTTATACAGTAACCCATCTGGTATCCGGAATCCCTGTATCTCATTCTTCTCAAGTTGTTGTCTCAAGTCTTTAAGGACTGGATCATCCTCCTGTCCTTTCTTTATTCTATCCTAGATCTCTGGTTTGTATCGGTGAGGAATAGTTATAGTATCAGCACTACTATCAAATGGTTTCCATTCACTTAACGTTGATAGTAAACCCCAGAAGTGGATAGCACTCACTAACCCATGTGAATAAGTTCTTCTGCTAAGGGCATATGTTACGACGTTCCCCTTACCGGGATAGTAGGAGATAGTGCAATCATAATCTTTCAACAACTCTAGCCACCGTCTCTGTCTCATATTGAGCTCCTTTTGATCAAACAGATATTTCAAGCTTTTATGATCGGTGAAGATTTCAAAAGTAATACCATACATGTAGTGTCTCCATATCTTTAAAGCGAAAACTACGACAACTAATTCAAGGTCATGTGTTGGGTAGTTCTTCTCATGTGTCCTGAGCTGTCGTGATGCATACGCAACTACCTTACCATGTTGCATAAGAACCGCCCCAAGTCCTTCTTTAGGCGCATCAGTGTACACTGTAAATCCTTCACTCCCAGAGGGTAGAGTAAGGATTGGTGCAGATGTTAGGCACTCTTTCAGTGTCTGAAAACTAGCTTCACATGTATCAGACCATAAGAATGGGACTTCCTTCTGAGTTAGTCTAGTCATTGGCAATTCTATTCGTGAAAAGTCCTTCACGAATCTTCTATAATATCCAGCTAAACCCAAAAAAGATCGTATTTCTGTGACAATCTTCGGGCGTTCCAACTCATCACCATACTAACCTTTGTAGGATCAACTGATGTACCTTCCCCAGAAATAACATGGCCTAAGAAAGATACTTCAGATAACCAAAAGTCACATTTGCTATATTTAGCATACAACTTGTTCTTCCTTAATGTTTCAAGTGCCCGCCTGAGATGTTATTCATGCAGATACTTATCCTTGGAGTAAATAAGCACATCATCAATAAAGACTACTACAAAGTGATCTAAGAACTCCTTGAATACTCTATTCATGAGATCCATGAAAGCTGCTGGGGCATTTGTCAGTCCGAAAGGCATAACTAAGAATTCATAACGTCCATATCTAGTTCAAAAGGCTGTCTTGGGGATATCCGCATCTTTTATTTTCAACTGATGGTATCCAGATCTTAAGTCAATCTTAGAATACACAGTCGAACCCTGTAACTGGTCAAAGAGATCGTCTATCCTTGGCAGAAGACATGTTCTTTACGGTCTTCTTATTTAGTTGTCTATAGTCAATGCACAACCGCATTGACCCATCCTTTTTCCTGACAAATAAGATAGGTGCTCCCCATGGTGAAGTACTAGGACGAATGAATCCTTTATCTAATAGTTCTTGCAACTGTGCCTTTAACTCTCGTAACTCGGCTGGTGCCATCCTATATGGAGGGGTAGAGATAGGTTGAGTATCAGGTATAAGAGAGATTTCAAATTCAATCTCTCGCTCAGGTGGTAATCTAGGTAATTCCTCTGAAAATACATCAGGAAACTCGCAAACTATAGGCACATCTTCTATCATTCTTTCTGACCCTGATGTAGTGGATACATAAGCTAAATAGCATTGGCACCCTTGTTCTAACAGTTGTTGAGCCTTTAAAGTAGATATGTACTTGACATCATCACTGGATGTCTTTCCAATAAATTGGAACTCTATCGAGTTAGGCATGTACTGAAAAGCCATGAATAGTAACAATACCTCGTACGACCGTGCCTGAATTGTAGGCTTGTTCTTCAGTAATTGCATTGAGCAGGCCATTAGGAATAGGCAAGCTAGAACCTGCAACACTTTGTGGTGGATGTTGTGTAGGATATGTTCCTTGTGAGCCACGAACTCTACCATGTCTTCCTCCGCGTGTTGCTCCATTGCTCGGGGTGGATGTTATACTGTTAATCGGAGTTGGTTTAAACCCGAACCTCTCAACAGCGGACAGTCTTTCCTAATGTGACCTTCTTGATGACAGATAACATGCACATGTTCCTATCTGAGCTAAAGAACCAACCACATAGGTACTAGTTCCTGGTGCTGAGTTACGGGGGTATAGTGGAGGTCTAGAGAAACCCCCTCTTCCTGATAATTCCTGACCCAAAGTCTGTGGTGAGCTTATATTGGAACCGGCTGGATGATAGCGACGATCTCTACGGTTATAATGTGCCTTGCTTTTGGATGGTCCACCATTAAAGTGGAATCTTCTTCTTTAAAGGTTTTCATCCCTCTCCATCTCAATACAAGAGGCGATGTTCATTGCTTCATCTATGGTTGTAGCTCTAAAACCAGCAAGCTTTTCTCATAGATCTCCCTGAAGACCGTTAACAAATTTGGTAAGACACTCTTGTGGTGAAGCTTCTAGAGCTGGTGAGTAACGTAGTAGCTCAGTAAAGTGGATATGATAATCTCGTACGGTCTTAGAACCCTGATTCAGAGAAGCCAACTCTCTCCTCTTTAATTCTTCCCAATGAGAGGGAAAGAAGTGAGCTCGGAACCTGAAGACCGAAATAATCACCAAGACTCGGGTGAAAGAAAATAGATTAAGGGTCGTTGCGACCCGGATCTCGGAAGTCAATCGATTGATCAAGAAAATGAGGTTCAGACCACCAAAATCAGATGAAAATCAAAGAAAATACGATAGCGGTCCTGGCTATTGGATTAGCCTGGTATAGCGACCAGGGTCGGACTCAGGGAGCACGTGATGGCCTTGCGGCCTACGAAGTAGTCTAAAAAAGAATAAAATAAAAGAAATGTATTTTCTTGGTGGATTTTTAGTCTTTTATATTTCTTTGGATTTTTTAATTAATAAAGAAAATAAGAAAAGCAACCAAATGGCAACTTCAAACAATTATTTAAATAACCAAAAATGCTTAGAAAAATCAAACAAAAATACTTTTATGTTTTTTTAAAATATTTACTATTTTTTGTTAATTTTTTGGTATTTTTCTAACTTTTATTGAATTTTCTAAAAATCAAACAAGGCTAAAAAATGCAGGTACTGTCCAGTAAGGAGTCAAAGGCCAATTTATAATGCAAAATGGCCCTATTAACTCTTGAAGGAAATTTTCCTGTATAGAAGAAAACACAAGGAAAATTTAGGCACCATAATTATTATTTTTGGATTTTTCAATTAATTATTAGAATTTTTATGGGTTTTTATGGTGTTTTGTAATTTTTAGGAGTTTTCTATATCCAAAAATGACCAAAATTGCTCAGAAAATCAAACAAGGTAAAATAAACACTATCTATTTTTTTTAGAATTTTTAGAGGTATTTTAATATTTTTTATGATTTATCAAGTCAAACAGTAGAGAAAAAACTTGTTTTTGAATTTTTAAAAATATAAAAAATGATCAGAAATGTCTCCAAAATTCATGGAAAATTTTACATCATGGAAGGAGCCATGTGTCCAATTTTCATTGAATTTGGAGTTGGTTTGCTATTTTATTAAAAATAAAAATCAAGCCATAGTGCACAGGGACCTAACTGCAAATAAAATAAACCCTGGGCCCCTTGGATAACAAGCCTGAGAAGTATAGGGCTAGAAATGCAAAATGTCCCCCGGGCCACGCACGATACACGTGACTCAGGCCTGGGGGACCTATTTGTCATTCCTATTTATAAAAATATAAATCGTAACAGGCCAAAAATGCAGGGCAAAAATTGCAAATGTACCAAATACCACGTGTCGATGCACGTGTCCACAACAAACAGGGGTATAAATGCAAATCAGATAAACAGGAGGGTCCTTTATGCAATATTTACAAAAATAAAAGAACTAAAAAGCGTATTTACAGTACTAAATAGTAAATGCGAGAAATAGGGGTGCCTAAGAGCTATTTACCCCTTTATTAAATGTCGACGGATGATGTAGCGCCACGTAGCTGATCCAACGGGTGACAATGATGGCGCCTTAACCCTGAAACGCAAGCCGGATCGAACGGTTAAGGGTCCGCCACGTGGATGATCTGACGGTCCTTGTATGCTGTGGCGAAGCCCTCGGTGAATCGACGGTGATGAAGCTGACACGTGGAGATCGGACGGCTCTAGAGTCACGGGTGCCTCTTCATCTGATCGTGCAGCTCAGATCGGTCCTCAGATGGATCGGACGGTGGCAAAGCTCCTCGAAAGGGTGGCTGGGATCTAATCTGGAGCGAGAGGACGATCTGACGGCTAGCGAGAATCCTGGAGGAACTGACGACCGGTGAGCTTCGTCGGCCCAAAGCTCGAGCGTGAGGACTCCTCATCGGCTGCTGGGATGCTGGAAAGATGCGCCAAGGGGCTCCGCAGCCAATGGATAGCTCCGATGATGGCGGGGAGCTCTGGAGAGCTCCGACGGCGATGAAGACCTGGAGCACTTGTGCCTGAACTGTTGGCCTCCAGATGAGGCTCTCCTGACAACGTAACCTGCACAGGACGAAAGATGGGTCGAGGACAAACTGCCTCGACCCGTTAAAGCGCGAAATGGATGGGAGATGCGTCGATATGGCGGTCCTCCGGCGAGCGGCGGAGGGGGAGAACCGAGGTCCCTGCTCCGGGTGAGCCAGGGGGAATGGGTAGGTGGAGAAGATGCGGAGGAGGTTCGTGAAGGTGGTGGCGGTGGCGGATGGGCTGATGGATGGTCGGAGTGAACTGGTGAAGGCGGCGGAGCTACGGCTACCGGAATGGAAAACTCAAATCTAAGCTAATCTACGGGATAAGAAGACTACCTGGTGGAGGCGTTTGACTAGGCTGGAGCTGCTGGAGCTCCTGGGTCATTGCATGCAAGGGGTCGTCGGCTCCCCGAGGCTGGGCGCGCTCGCGGCGGCGCACGGTGGCGATGCCACCGGATCAGAGGTCTCCCGAGGTCCTCGAGCCTCGCTTCCACTCCGACGCGCACAGCTGTCACTCAGGCACACCGGAGGAGGTCCTTGGCTGCGAGTGGGAGGTCCAAAGATCCGGAACAGAGCTGCCGGAGTTGAGGTTTTATATTCCTAGGGGTCCGAGAAGACACTGATCGGGCGAGCAAAATGGAGCTCGGACCCCTCACAACCACCCCGGGCGTGGGTCATGGATCTACAAAGAAGAGGTATGACCCAGGGTTTGGGGTTTTAGGTGTCGGATCGAGTGTGGAATAAATGGAGAAGTCGGGTCGGTCACTCAAGATCCGAGGAGCTGTGGTCCAGGGGGGAGTTGACCGGGGGGTCAACATCCCCCGTGGACCAATCAGGGATGGCCACCTGGAAAAGATTTGCAAATTCATTTAAAAATAGAGGATGGCCGAATTATTAAAAACTTAAAACATAAAAAAATGTTTGTTTCCATTTTTCCTATTTTTTTGTGATTTTAATTAATTTTTCAAAATAAAAATGAGGTATTTACACTATAGAGCTATATATAGGTATATATACAATATGGCTTTTTGATTTTTAATTTTTAATTAGTTATTTTTGTACATTTTTATTCCCATTTTATATTTTATTTATTTATAGCATAAAATTAGGAATAGAAAGATATTTTTATTTTATTTTTATTATTTATATACAAGGGTGAAATAAATAGATATATACATCTATATACATGGTATATTTACAAGGATCTTTTTGGTTTTTAATTTTATTCTTTTTATTTTGTTTTTGTGGTTTTTATTTTATTTATTTACATAGTGGGGTATGGAATTTATACATTTTTTTGTGGAATTTAATTTATTTATTTATAGGGTAAAATAAATATAGAAGTGGTTTTATATACATGGTGAATATGTACAAGTAAGGTGATTTTTACTTTCTTTTTAATTTTTCAATTTTTATTTGGATTTTATATTTACAAATTTTTACAAATATGTACAAGTGCCTTTTATTCTATTCTAAGAGGAAAATATTTTTATTGTATTTACACGTATATTTACACACATGAGCCCCTATCTCCCTCTACTTTGGCTTTTATGCGGTCAGGCCCATGCTGAGCCCTCCCTTGGGATTAGGTCGCTCAATATTTATTCTAAATATTTCCCTCTTTTTCTTTTTGTTCTTTGTTCTTTTATTTTAGCACAAAAACATGCTAATTATTAGTTTTTACACAATGCATGCCTTTTGCTAATTATTTATATTTACACCTATCTACATGTATTTGCAAAGGTTTTTGTAGCTAAAATATAAGAATAAAGAGTGATGAATGAGTATTCATCACCCCCCTATACTTAACTTTGCTAGTCCCTTAGCAAACACTTATTTGAAAAAGAAGTGAAAAAGAGAAAGAAAAAGAGAAGAATGTACATGGATCAAGGTTGATTATTAAACTTGTCTTCATTAAATTGAGTTATGGAGCTCGTTCAGATCTTTGGATTATTAATGTGTCGGAACCTTATTTGGACTTAAGCTTAAAACTCAACAGCCTCTAAGTTCCACTAATCTATAATCAAGACTCCTCAACAATCCAAATCAGAACAAGTCATCAAACACAAACCCTGAAGACCATGAATCTTTCCTTGTCCTGTGAATGTGAGGTATAAGCTCTCCACCTCAGAAATGGCAACTTGACAACCCTCCCCAACAAGGTAACTCTATGACCTCAATCTGGCCACTCTTTCCTCGAGGAGCGGGGTATTCCCTTCTAAGTTCAAGTTCAACCGGCTCAAGAAGAGGAGGAAGAAGAGAATGGATCATGGCCAGTGTAGCCATGTACCCTTGGGAGCTCAACCAGTGTAGCTAAGTCTCCCTGCTGCAAGCTACATAAGGTGGGACATGAATCTCAAGCTTTTCTTATTGCACTCTATATACATACTCCGGTGGGATTAT
Organism: Ottelia alismoides; assembly: GCA_037367405.1. Taxonomy (NCBI): domain Eukaryota; kingdom Viridiplantae; phylum Streptophyta; class Magnoliopsida; order Alismatales; family Hydrocharitaceae; genus Ottelia; species Ottelia alismoides. The sequence goes on from JAZKJV010006723.1 coordinate 1,085,943, forward strand.
CATTTTCTATCAGACCCACCACTTTTTTGGAGTTATTTTCTTTTTGCATTTTTTTTCAAGTGCATCTATACATCATATACATGTGCAGCATATATACAAGGAGTTTTTCCTCTTGAGTCAGTAGACTATCCCTCTTTTGAAGCATTATTGCAACCCACAACTCCCGTCGTTAGACCTCATGGCAACCAGACCAAGTTGAGACGCACTTCCTTCACTAAAAGAAGAAGAGAGGTTCTGCCTAGAAGTACTACCCTCATATGCTACCCCAAGTCAAGGAAGACTGCCTCCTCACCACCTCATCCGTAGAGAGCTCGGTGCTAAGTGTTGGTGTCCAAGTAAAGCCATTGTCCCTATGAGTCATGTGTTGTTGTTAAGTGTTCTACTTAGGCTCATTGAGATGACATGTGATCATAGCCTAGTGGACTCAAAGAATTAAGTCACCATGGACCTGAAAAGCCTTAAACCTAAGTCCTATAAGGTTCCTCTTATAAATTAGGTGGATTAAGATCTTAATCAAGCTCCATTTCTCAATTTGATTCCAGGCTAGTTTAAATGTCAACTATAATCCGTAAAAACTATATACATATACAAAGATGCTATTTACACAAATTTTTACAAACATGCAAAATATTTTAAAAATGTTTTGAAATCATGAATGGATGAATGCATGAAATGCAAGTTTTGCAAAAGTATTTACACACATTTACACAAGATTTTTGCAAACTTTTGGTTTTCAAAACATTTTGGAAAAATTTTGTACTATATACATTATTTTAATAAGAAAATATTTACACAAGCTTTACACAAAAGAATTTTGAAAACATTTTTACAAAAATAATTTGTACACTAGCTATTTATGTGCAAATAAAAGAATGATTATGTACATGAAAAATTTTTAATTTTTGTGATTTTTAGGGTTTTTAGCCATTTTATTTATTAACACGCTCACACAAAGTACGAGTTATGGCTAAAGTATATATGCAATATATACACACCCCCCTATACTTAGCTCGAACGATGTCCTCAGAGTCAAGAGCGATGAAGAAGACATAACTCGTGCTATATGTAGGGAAGTGAAAAGGAAGGATATATACAAAGATGAATAAATGAATAGAAGATCAGGAGAGTCTCGGCTTTTCCCCCTATACTTAGGATGAAGTAATCCTAAGTATAACAGGCTGTACACAAAGGGAAAACCGAGTGGAGAATGTACAGGGTCTACCCCCCCCTATACTTATGGTGAAATATCCCTAAGTATAGGCAGCAAAACAGGGGTAGAAAGACACGAAGAACTCAACAGATATATACAAGAAGGAGGACATCACTCCTCCTATACTTGAGGTGAAGAACCTTAAGTATAGGCAACAACTGAAGTGATGAAACAGAACGAAGAACAACCCGGTGTTTTCACCCCCCTATACTTAGGATGAGGAATATCCTAAGTATAGCAAAGATAGTCCTAAGCGAGACCTGGGGTGAAAACAAGAACGGAAGAAAGAAAGATCAAAGCAAGACGAAACACGTATATACAAAAGAGTACAATGTTGAGGTGCCTCTCAACAAGCGCTAGTTTTTACGCCCCTAGCTGGGCGCAAAGGCTAGGACAAGGCAGTATGCAGATTCAGAACGGCATCGGTAAGGCGAATGTCGTACTGTCGTCGCAGTCTCGGTATGAGAACAACGACGAACTCCAAAGTGTAAAGTAAGACACCCAGGTATGCAATCAAGCGGGTGTCTGCTACCGGCGAGGGATATGAAAATAAGTGATCGGGATCCGGTAGCACAAAAGAAATCATCGGCTCTAGATCAGACTGGAGTGAGAGTGTGGAGTCGAAGAAATCAAATGTGGAGAAGGATGGATCAGTAATAGAATCCTCCACGTCAATCAGTGTCTCAGAAAGGTGTGGGCAATCAAGATCAGGAGACTCTGTAAGAGGACTGATATCCGATGAATGGAATAGAATCAGATCAGGCAAATCATCGAATATCTCCAGTATGGGCTCATCCTCGCGAGGGTCGTCGAGGTGAGAAGAGTCAGAATCAGAAGGATCTAAAGACTCGGTTTCGTGTTCCGCCAGATCAGAAACACTCTCAACAGGTGAAATCGAGTACTCATCGAGTGTGGCATCCTCCCGCAGATAACCCTCGGGGAGAGATGCAGGATCAGAAGTGATAAGAAGAGGATCAGGATCTAGATGTGCATCTGCGCTGCTATCAAGTAACCACTCGGTGCACCAGGCTGCATCATCATCGAAAGTGTAGATCTCGGCAATCTGGAAGCAGGAGAAGGTACTAGTCAACACCGCGGAAGCCGGCAAAGTGTCTGCGGCTGATCCTCGCTCTGCGACTATGCTGGCTGCCAACTGGTCCTCAACAAAGGTGTCTATCTCGTCGGAGTGGAGGACAAACGGCTCGAATATGGGACTGTGTGTGTCTGTGCTCTCAAAGTGGTGTCCCTTATCGAGCTGTGGCTGTTGGGCTGAGTCCTGGTAGCTGTCTGCATCCAAGAAGTGTCTCTGTAGAAAGGAAACTTACTCCTCCGGGACTGGAAACTGTAGCGGCTGAATCAATGGTTGCAATAGCGGAGGCTCCTCTGGTTCCTGGAGTATCATAAGGTCTGATATCCAAGACACGTCAACTGGGAACTCTGGGGCTGACTCGAACTCCAGGTGGAAAACCAACGGGAACTCAAGTAAACTCTGGGTCCGAACCTATGCTATCGCAGTCATCTCCTATGTCGGTGGTGTTGTATGCTCCAAGTCCTCGGGCTGGTGTGTAGAAGCTGACTCATCATGTAAAGTGACACACCGCACTGGTACTGCATCGTCTGCATGTGTTGTCCCGAGTAAGGCATCTCGTGAAGAAGATCTCTGTGAAAGTAAACTCGAGATGGTATCCAGTAGGTGAATGTCGGAACTGCGGTGTGAACCGTCACATGTGGTAATCACCAGTGCAAGCTGCTCTGCGGTCATCCCCCGCATGGAGATCTCTATCAAGTCTGTCACTGGAAGTCTGTGGTCAGGAAATCTCCTCAAGAGGTCAAGAAACCTCGGCCATGCCTCCTGCAATGGCTCCTGGGGGTCAACTGAAAAATCGGTGATCAAGGACCACATAAACTCTGCTCGACGCGAGGGAAAGTATCTATGTAAGAACTCTCGGCGTAGCTCTCCCCACGTCTCGAATGTCCTCCCCAATCAGCGGTGCCATCTCATGGCTCTGTCGTGAAGCGTGAATGGGAAGGTCCTGCTCATCAGCTCCTCTATAGTGACGTCTGAATATGTCTATGCTCTACAAAACTCCTCGAATGCTGACAAGTGAAGATATGGCTCCTCGTGCGTCTCTCCTAAAAATGTCGGCAGTCGCTGAATGTAATCCAAATCCAAGATGAATGGACCTAGTGTAGAAGCTGACTGAGCTCCATGTGCTCTCTGCTCCTCCATCCTTCTGGAATAGGATATGTCTGCTGATCTCCACTGCTCTCTCTGGTCGCTAACGGAGTGCGCTCTCAACTCAGCAACAACATCGTCCGGGTCTCGCATCTGCTCTATCTGGTATCCTCGGACGTCTCGCACAGCATGCCCAGAGTAGTGAGATGAAAGGGAGGGAGGGAGCGGGAGGTAGGTCGGAGATCTAACCTCCCTAGAAGGTGGGCTGGAGTGATGGTCAGATAGTGAAGAAAAAGCCGCAAGAGACGGCTCAAAGTGAGGGGGATCCATCATCCAGGGGTAAAGGAGAAGAAGAGAGGAGGATGGGGAAGGATCGAAGGGATCTGGAAATCACACAAGATGAACAAGCAAACCCCCGATTCACCTACGCACACAGAGCTGAAGACCGAAAGGGATCGGTCAATTATCTTGTCGATTTTATTTTAGGTGATCATTCAGTCTATCAGAGCGATTACGTGAGGTAATAGGAATCCGATGTCTCTCAACCGACTGTCCCGTACCAAAGAGCCGGTAATCAGTCGAGAAAGATCGGATGGCTCTATCCTAAGGTGCGGATCACTCTCTCGCTCATCCAAACCAAACAAGGAGGGGGTTACTCTCCCCAAGATAGATTTTCAGTGAAGTGTCTTTTAGGTCAAGTGTGATTAGCAGTCCCGATTTTATTATTTTTTTTTTGTTTTTAGATATTTTTCAAATAAAAAGAAACGCCTAACGAATTTTTCGGTTCTCCTGGTTATTAAGTCAAAAACAGGGGGAGAAGACGAAAAAGCCGATGCGCGATGAAATCAATGATGCATGCAAAGTCAGAAATGCGTACCTGTATCCAGCACTCTACATGCAATATGATCCGCGCATAATGTAAAGACAGAAAAGTAAACTACCTATATGGTGCAGCGGTAAAAACCGAGTCCTAAGCAGGAAACTTCTACTCGACAGAACCGTCTAACTGGTCACAGGTCCTTCGATCCAAGGAGTCCGGTCTCGGTCTACCCCTCCTCCTCCCGACACATCGGGTTCAGGAGCAGCGCTTGGCAGGGCAGGCTACGGCACGTAGGCTCGAAGGGAGTGAGTCAGTTATTTTTATTAATGTTTTATTAGTAGATCTAATTACGATCTATAGGCACAAGCAGTCTATTAGGTGTTTGGATCCTACTCAGTACGGCATAGTCAAACAGAAAGTCCTAAATCTAGGGGCTCGAGAAAAACCACGTAAAACCGTAAAAGGTAGCGAAAAACCAAAACCGTGAAAAAGCTGCGAAAAATCTTAAGGGTCCCCCGGGCACACCGGTGCTCGGCGAAACAGACCCGCTAAAGAGTCCAAGTCCAAGTCCACACTGTTGTCCATGTATTATTACAATTAATCAAGCTGAAGTAAAGTCTAAGCTACTCCTCGCCTACTCAGTCTCTCTCTCACGCTCTCCTGTGGCTCCGTGTAGAAGGGAGCCGCCTCCGAATCCCGCGGTTGCGCCGGCTTCTCGAGAGTTGCCGCCTCGGTCCTTGGTACCTCGCAAGAAAGAAACAAAGTGTCAAACCAAGAATAATAATCAAATAATAGCAGAAAAGCTAAACAGGGGTATATGTGCAAAATGACAAATAAGATAAACAAGCAAAAATCAAATAAAAACGAAAAAAAGTAAAAGAAAAGAAAATAAAATAAAACAAAAATAAAGAAAAACAAAAAGCCACGAAAAGCCGGGGACTCTAAAAGAGCTACGGAAAGCCGCGAAAAAGAAAATGAAAAACAAAGAAAAACTACTAAGCTGTGCTCCCCGACAACGACGCCATTCTGAAGACCGAAATAATCACCAAGACTCGGGTGAAAGAAAATAGATCAAGGGTCGTTGCGACCCGGATCTCAGAAGCCAATCGGTCGATCAAGAAAATGAGGTTCAGACCACCAAAATCAGATGAAAATCAAAGAAAATACGATAGCGGTCCTGGCTATTGGATTAGCCTGGTATAGCGACCAGGGTCGGACTCAGGGAGCACGTGATGGCCTTGTAGCCTACGAAGTAGTCTAAAAAAGAATAAAATAAAAGAAATGAATTTTCTTGGTGGATTTTGTCTTTTTATATTTTTTGGATTTTTAATTAATAAAGAAAATAAGAAAAGCAACCAAATGGCAACTTCAAACAATTATTTAAACAAACAAAAATGCTCAGAAAAATCAAACAAAAATACTTTTTTGTTTTTTATAATTTTTTCTGTTTTTTGTTAATTTTTGGTATTTTTCTGACTTTTATTGAATTTTCTAAAAATCAAACAAGGCTAAAAAATGCAGGTACTGTCCAGTCAGGAGTCAAAGGCCAATTTAAAATGCAAAATGGCCCTATTAACACCTGAAGGTAATTTTCCTGTATAGAAGAAAACACAAGGAAAATTTAGGCACCAAAATTATTATTTTTGGATTTTTCAATTAATTATTAGAATTTTTATGGGTATTATGGTGTTTTGTAATTTTTAGGAGTTTTCTATATCCAAAAATAACCAAAATTGGTCAGAAAATCAAACAAGGTGAAATAAACACTATCTAATTTTTTTTTAAAACTTTTAGAGGTATTTTAATATTTTTTTGTGATTTTTCAAGTCAAATAGTAGAAAAAAAACTTGTTTTTGAATTTTTAAAAAAATAAAAAATGATCAGAAATGTCTCCAAAATTCATGGAAAATTTTACACCATGGCAGGAGCCATGTTTCCAATTTTCATTGAATTTGGAGTTGGTTTGCTATTTTATTAAAAATAAAAATCAAGCCACAGTGCACAGGGACCTAACTGCAAATAAAATAAACCCTGGGCCCCTTGGATAACAAGCCTGAGAAGTATAGGGCTAGAAATGCAAAATGTCCCCTGGGCCACGCATGATACACGTGACTCAGGCCTGGGGGACCTATTTGTCATTCCTATTTATAAAAATATAAATCGTAACAGGCAAAAAATGCAGGGCAAAAATTGCAAATGTACCAAATACCACGTGTCGATGCACGTGTCCACAACAAACAGGGGTATAAATGCAAATCAGATAAACAGGAGGGTCCTCTATGCAATATTTATAAAAATAAAAGAACTAAAAAGCGTATTTACAGTACTAAATAGTAAATGCGAGAAATATGGGGGCCTAAGAGCTATTTACCCCTTTATTAAATGTCGATGGCTGATGTAGCGCCACGTAGCTGATCCAACGGGTGACAATGATGGCGCCTTAACCCTGAAACGCAAGCCGAATCGAACGGTCAAGGGTCCACCACGTGGATGATCTGACTGTCCTCGTATGCTGTGGCGAAGCCCTCGGTGAATCGACGGTGATGAAGCTGACACGTGGAGATCGGACGGCTCTGGAGTCACGGGTGCCTCTTCATCTGATCGTGCGGCTCAGATCGGTCCTCAGATGGATCGGACGGTGGCAAAGCTCCTCGAAAGGGTGGCTAGGATCTAATCTGGAGCGAGAGGACGATCTGACGGCTAGCGAGGATCTTGGAGGAACTGACGACCGGCGAGCTTCGCCGGCCCGAAGCTCGAGCGTGAGGACTCCTCGTCGGCTGCTGGGATGCTGGAAAGATGCGCCAAGGGGCTCCACAGCCAATGGACAGCTCCGATGATGGCGGGGAGCTCTGGAGAGCTCCGGCGGCGATGAAGACCTGGAGCACCTGTGCCTGAAATGTTGGCCTCCAGATGAGGCTCTCCTGATGACGTAACCTGCACAGGATGAAAGATGGGTCGAGGGCAAACTGCCTTGACCCGTCAAAGCGCGAAATGGATGGGAGATGCGTCGATATGGTGGTCCTCCGGCGAGCGGCGGAGGGGGAGAATCGAGGTCCCTGCTCCAGGGCGAGCCAGGGGGAATGGGTAGGTGGAGAAGATGCGGAGAAGTTTCGTGAAGTGGTGGCGGCGTCGTATGGGCTGATGGATGGTCGGAGTGAACTGGTGAAGGCGGCGGAGCTACGGCTACCGGAAATGGAAAACTCAAATCTAAGCTAATCTACGGGCTAAGAAGACTACCTGGTGGAGGCGTTCGACTAGGCTGGAGCTGCTGGAGCTCATGGGTCATTTCCTTCAAGGGGTCGTCGGCTCCCTGAGGCTGGGCGCGCTCGCGGCGGCGCACGGCGGCGATGCCACCGGATCAGAGGTCTCCCGAGGTCCTCGAGCCTCGCTTCCACTCCGACGCGCACAGCTGTCACTCAGGCACACCGGAGGAGGTCCTTGGCTGCGAGTGGGAGGTCCAAAGATCCAGAACAGAGCTGCCGGAGTTGAGGTTTTATATTCCTAGGGGTCCGAGAAGACACTGATCGGGCGAGCAAAATGGAGCTCGCACCCCTCATACCCACCCCGGGCGTGGGTCATGGATCTACAAAGAAGAGGTATGACCGGGGGTTTGGGGTTTTAGGTGTCGGATCGAGTGTGGAATAAATGGAGAAGTCGGGTCGGTCACTCAAGATCCGAGGAGCTGTGGTCCAGGGGGGAGTTGACCGGGGGGTCAACATCCCCCGTGGACCAATCAGGGATGGCCACCTGGAAAAGATTTACAAATTCATTTAAAAATAGAGGATGACCGAATTATTAAAAACTTAAAGCATAAAAAATGTTTGTTTTCATTTTTTCTATTTTTTGTGATTTTTAATTAAGTTTTCAAAATAAAAATGAGGTATTTACACTAAAGAGCTATATATAGGTATATATACACTATGGCTTTTTGATTTTTAATTTTTAATTAGTTATTTTTGTACATTTTTATTCCCATTTTATATTTTATTTATTTATAGCATAAAATTAGGAATAAAAACATATTTTTATTTTATTTTTATTATTTATATACAAGGGTGAAATAAATAGATATATACATATATATACATGGTATATTTACAAGGATCTTTTTTATTTTTAATTTTATTCTTTTTATTTTGTTTTTGTGGTTTTTATTTTATTTATTTACGTAGTGGGGTATGGAATTTATACAATTTTTTGTGGAATTTGATTTATTTATTTATAGGGTAAAATAAATATAGAGGTGGTTTTATATACATGGTGAATATGTACAAGTGAGGTGATTTTTACTTTCTTTTTAATTTTTCAATTTTTATTTGGATTTTATATTTACAAATTTTTACAAATATGTACAAGTACCTTTTATTCTATTTTAAGAGGAAAATATTTTTATTGTATTTACAGGTATATTTACACACATGAGCCCATATCTCCCTCTACTTTGGCTTTTATGAGGTCAGGCCCATGCTGAGCCCTCCCTTGGGATTAGGTCGCTTAATATTTATTCTAAATATTTCCCTCTTTTTCTTTTTGTTCTTTATTCTTTTATTTTAGCACAAAAACATGCTAATTATTAGTTTTTACGCAATGCGTGCCTTTTGCTAATTATTTATATTTACACCTATCTACATGTATTTGCAAAGGTTTTTGTAGCTAAAATATAAGAATAAAGAGTGATGAATGAGTATTCATCAGAACCTCTCTTCAAAGATATCCCATGGAACAAGATCTGCTAATTTCTTGGAAATTGCTCTCCAACATCGTCGTGCGTAATCTAATAGGGAGTAATCAGCAAAGTGCACCCATGTGTCAACTGGTGCATGGATTATCCTCAACATCCTAGTAACGTCATCGAGCCATAATTCAGCCTCGGCAGGTGTCTCTACACCTTTGAATCGAAGAATTTTTCCCTTTCGGTAATTATCTAGTAATGTTTGTTGTCTAAGAAGGGCCTTCTCCATTGCTCCTTCAGTCGGGGCAGGAGCAGACTTAGTTGAAGGATGGTAACTAGATTCGTCCTCAGAAAGATGGACACAATCTACAATCCTAGCATCCGCAGGCTTAGATGCATCGGGTCTCTCGGCTTGTGCATTGAGCCTCTCCTCTAATGCTTGATGCCTTTGCCACATGTCTTGGAGCATTACCATCATAGCCGCTAATTGTCTAGACACGTCTTGGTCTGCCATGATCCTGGGATGAGTCAAGGTCAAAGGTCGGATCCTATATGTCTTAGCATGATGTGCATAAGAGACAATGACTTGTGAATGGTACTATAGTCAGTAATTAAGATCAAAGGATCTTAATACAACCTTAGTTTTCTGAATACTGCTCATAGTTGTTAATTACTAAATAAATTACTGGAGTAGCCAGGCTCTGATACCAATCTGTCGCGGCCCCAATTTCGGACCGTCGGATCCTCCCATAACCGGATCCGGTTACTCAGCAATAATTTATTTAGGAATCACAACTAACATTCAGAAACATACTGCAAATAAAGTATATTCAGAAGAAAATATTTTAACACTTTCCATTCACAAAATAAAGTTCAGATGATACATTGTCCCACTATAACCATTTACATGTGCATCAGCTTGAAAGAAAAATATACGAAAGATTACTAACTACCTTACAGAGTAAAGCTACTTTGACTGGTTGGATGTCTACTAAGGTCCTTGCTTTGACTCACCAATACCTGTTGGGTTTTCCATTCATCATAGGATAAAAATTAGCGAATCCTAAGTAACGAAGAAGGGAAAAGCAAACAAATGGGTAATTATTCAAAACTTGTTATCACAAAAAATTTCATTCATTCTCATTAAATTAAGTCCTATTCCTTTCTATTCCACGTCAAGGATTAGTCCAGGGAATTACCTCACCACTATAAGGACTCCGAAGCTGTGGACTCGGGATTGGAGATTGTGTTGATCTTGGTAAGCTTATACCACCGCACCCGCCTCAACCAACCCTCCAATACTACCTTGACAATTTTCTTTTATTTTATTAAACATGGTCTCAAACCCTCAGTTCGGAAAACAAATGAGCACACCGTCCTCAAGGACTCGGTTGCTTAAAATCTCAGGCTAACATTTAATCATATAACCTAGCAACTTTAAATACATATTATTGTGACCCAGCCGCTATTGAACCACCCGTGCCTCCACATGGCACGACCACATCTTCCGTCGTTCAACCCGAAGATATTGGCTCCCGGTACCACGCGTTGCAAAACATTCATTTCGTGCGCACTTATCATAACAGAGCAACCGTGTACCACCTAGGTAGGGAAACGCCAATACGGGTTTCTTCCGACAAACCTACTGGTTGCATGCCCGACCTGTAGTTCTACTCCCAGTCATCCTTAACGTGACACATGATCCTTTTCAGGATCCAACTCAACCAACATCAATTCCCATGATGTAATTCTTTCGTTAAGTCTTCGATTTTCATAATCAGCAATACTTAGTATATACTCACATATATATTATTCATATGCATATATACTCCTATTTATGCCTATTTTAATTCCCAACCCCTAACTTTCAAAGCCACCGCATCGATTTGATGCTTAAACCTTATTTTAGTGGGAATCACGAAGCAAATGTTCAGACTTTATCAAAAATAGCCAAAATTGGGGTTCTTTATAGCACAGAACATAGAATTAAGAATTTCAATAATCTCGTTTTAAAACCCAACAACAAAAGGAAGGATTTTGTTACCTAATTGAGCTTTCTCTCGTGTATGGAATGCTTTATCGTGTTTCATTTTTAGAAAGGATGTTTTAAGGCTCCTGAAAAGACCGAATTTCATTTTCGTACCAAAAACGCTAAGAACGTGTCAAGAACGCGAAGAACGAACGAAGAACACGAAGAACGCGAAGAACACAAAGAACGCCAAGAACATATTTTCTCTTCAAATTTCAGCAGAGCTTCCCCTTATATCGAGACATATTTCTCGAAAAATTTCGACAGAGTTTCCCCTTATATCGGGATATATTTCTCGGAAAATTTCGGCAGAGTTTTCCCTTATATCGGGACATATTTCAAAATAAAAATGAAAAGAGTTTCCTTTATAAGATCAATCGTGAGGAAAACAATAGCAAAATTGAAAGAATATACTCAAACAACAAGCGATGGAGAATCGGTAGACAGCACGCGTCTTAGATGAGTGAATGTTTGACGAATCACAGGGTTCACTGACGTGCATAGCCGCCCGCACCTAAGTAGGGTGTTACATAGATTTCTCCTCGAACCACAACAAAAAACGAATTGGAAAGAAAGATAAATCATGAACAAAGCTTGGAAGAAAAGATGATGAATTGAAATACTAGCTTATGAAACAAACTAAGAGAGGATCACACCTTTCTCCTCCTCGTTCTCCCGACAGCGCTTCGCTAGCGCTCCTCCCTCGCCTCCCACTCCTCCTCCCGACCTCTCGACCCTAGCCCTTGGGATGGTGGTGGTAGTGGAAATCGTAGAGAATGAATAGGTAGCGGGTCTATTTATAGGCTCCAGAAAATCACTAACCATGGTTAGAAAACCATGGTTTATACCTTAACCTTGGTTTTACGGCCCATGGTTTTGGCCCATGATTTTGGCCAAAACTTATCCCAAACTTGGGTCTTAAGTTAGAACATTTTAGAGGATTCTAGATTCTCTAATGACGCTTAATTAACACTAATCATGATTAACTTCCACTAATCGTAATTTAACTTTCACAGCTTACGCTTATCTTTTGCCGATTATTAACTAGTGTTTGCTAATGATCATTAGCGGTTTTCAGTTCGTCATTAGTTTCTTTAATCATGTTTAATTAGTCTTAATGACATATATTATGGGTTAATGACATCTTAGCCTTCCTTCTATTTCTTCCGAAAATCATAACAATTTGAAATGAAGTCTGATTCACACAAAACAAATTCCGTTGATTTTCTCTTGACGAGCTGGATATTATTATATAGGATACGAGATATGCCAATTTCAAGCCTTTACAGGCGGGTCAACATGGGTACTAGGAGGTTGTTGAGAGTGCTTGGGGTGTTCCCAGTTCTGGTAACCCCTTATTCAAAATTGCCTCTAAGCTTAAAAAAAATCAAACTGGCTCTCAAGCGGTGGGCCAACACCGAGGCTAACGTGTTCAAAGAGAGGAAGATGGCGAGGGATTTTCTTGAAACCCTTAATGGGGTGCTCTTTGGTGACCCCCTTGATCCTTTCCTAGCTCAGTTGGAGGGTGATGTAAAGGGGTTCCTCGATGATATTGAGAATGATCTTGAATCCGCCTGGAAGCAAAAAAGTAGAGTTGATTGGCTTAAGCTAGGGGATCGCAACATTGTCTTCTTCCACCTAGCGACTAAAGTCTGGATGAACAATAACACCATCGCTTCTCTATTGGATCCCAAGGGCGTTGCTATCGACAGACCCCTTGAGGTCTCGGCCTCAACGACTAATTACTATAATACTATTCTGGGCCCCATGCTACCTAGACCGGGTAGGGATGCTCCTCCTGCCCCCAAGCATCTGCTATCAGAGGAAGTGCGTAAATGACTCACTCAACCTTTCTCTGAGGAGGAGGTATGGGGCTATCTACGATCCATCTCGCACACTAAGGCCCCTGGGCCTGATGGCTTCAACGTAGGGTTCTTTAGGAGACACTGGCAATTGATCAAGTTTGATATCCGCTATGCCATGGAGTTTCTTCACCGTGGGGGGAGCATGGTCAGGCAGGTGAACCATACCTTCCTCATCTTAATCCCTAAGATCCCACCTCTGAGTGGTTTTGGGGACTTCTGTCCCATCTCATGTTGCAACGTCCTATACAAAATATTCACCAAGCTTCTCGCTTCCAAGCTAGCTATGGTGCTTCCTCACTTGATCTCTCTTAACTAATCGGCGTTCATCAAGGGGCGTACTATTGGAGACAACATCTGACTGGCTCAAGAGATGACGTGGGGCTTCGATAGGCGGCGTAGCAAGAATAAGGCGTGCATAAAGATTGATCTGCGCAAGGCTTTCGACTCTATGGAGCATTCTTTCATTCTCGATGCTCTAAGGACCTTGGGCTTTACCGATACTTGGGTCAAGTGGATCGAGAATTGCATCGCCTCTGCCTCCTTCTCAGTCCTAGTTGATGGTTCCCCGTGTGGACTTTTCCGCGGTACTCAGGGGCTCCGATAGGGAGACCCCCTCAACCCACTTCTCTTCACAATAGGTATGGAATCCCTCACTTGCCTGATTGATCAGACCGTGGCTGTGGGCATGCTGAAGATGATCTACTGCTCTTATGCAATGGTTCATCGCATTCCTTGATGTCTATTAGAGCTATCCTAGACGAGTTCTTTTCGATCTCGGGGCTGCAAATGAACGCAGCGAAGAGCAAGCTCTTTCGGCCAAAGTACCACCCGGGGGGACTTCGCGACTACTTTAAGGGTTGGTATGCTCAGCCAGAACCTACCAACTTCGTACCTGGGATTGCATTTGGCCTCATCATTCGGGAGCAGATTCAACAGCAAAGCCCTCGTTGATAGGGTGAGGGTCTTGCTTGGGGGTTGGAAAGTAAAGACGTGATTAATAACTTGAGAACAAAGAAAAAGATAAAGTTTAGTTGGTTTCCATTTCCTGCACACTCATTAATTTTACTTATATGCTTTATTGTTGACTTTTGGTAGTGTGTTACTTTATGCATATTTGCATCATGACCATGTTACTTTGTGAGTTGCTTATTTACTTTCCACTATACTAGACTTATTTATGCCATGTTAATTGTAACCGGAGACTGATTAATAAGCATGTCAATATAACACATGGTTAGCACGTGTTTGTCAATTATTTTCCTTAAATAATATATATGATTTTCTTTAATGGCTAGCCTTAATTCATTTTAACTTTGTGACCCAGCATAAAAAAATATTATCGAGGCTTGGTGTAGATTTTGCTAAGAGGCATTGGATTTAGATTGCAAATATAATGTAATATACCTTTGTAATTTACTTAGACTAAGTTGTGGCACATGTTTGGTGCCATGTAATGATTAGAGCTTGTACTCTCCTCCGTGATATATTGTACATTATTTATGGCTCATGTTTTATATAGGGATTTTCACCCAGCAGACCCTATAAATGTTTTAAAATGCCTCTACGACCTTTTGCACAGTGTAATTACCCCATCGACCCTGTAAATTACCCCAAGAACCCCCATGGGCTTAAAACATATTACCCGGAGGATTCATGGGGTAAAAGTTGGCAAGTTTACGGGGTCGAGGGGGGAATTAGGTTGTTTCAAAGGTCGTGTAGGTGATTGTCAAAGTTTATAAGGTCTGCCGGGTAAAAATCCCTTTTATATATGGATTCAATGGGGCTGCCTCTTGGGGACAACCAACATGGTTGTTGGTGGTTGTTCCTGTCTCATTTTTCGGTATTTTTTTTATTTTTTTAAAATAAAGTCATGTACTTTCATCATTATATCTCTTTAATATGTCATTCTAATTTCGTCAAAAATAGTGACTGTTATGCTCTTCATTTGGAACATGTCAATTACAACAATTCTAAGAGCATTAAAATTGCATGTTCTAGATGGAAGGAATATGAGTCTCTGTTTCTGACGAAATTGGAATGACATATTAGAGGGATATAGTGATGAAAATACATGATTTTATTTAAATAAAAAATTAAAAATACCGAAAATTGGAGCAGAAGCAGCCATGTTGGCTGCCCCTAGGTCATCCCCATTTTTTCCTTCATATATGCATCTATCATGTTTGTGATTAGACAAATATTATTGATTAAACTCTGGGTTCGACAACCGAATTTGGCTAAGCAAAATAATGTATGTATATTAACTTCCATCTACTATAAATTTGGATTAGAGGCCAAGATTCATCAGGAAAGGGGTTGTTACACTCATTGCATAGAATTATTGTATAGCTAATGTAAACTTGCTCTAAAAATAAAATTATATGTATATTCATGTATTTTATTATTTCTTTTATTTAGTAATATATCCTATTTGAATTTCCACATATCAATGTGAAGACATGTTATATTTAGGTCTACATGGAAACATTTTGTATTGTCATAATCTTATCCTACCAACTATCTTTCTTTTTGTAATGTAAGTATATCATTATATGGGGGCAGGGAGCCTGCAACTTAGGAGTGTAGGAAACTCTCTGCACCCACCCTATTTTTCGATTATTTCTTTATTTTTTTGAATTAAAAGTTGAGGAGATTTACTTAATATGTCGAGGGGAATAAGTGTTTCAAGTTTCATGCAAAATAAATACCCCTAACATGTTCATCTAAAGGGGGTCAAATTCAGCAATTCTGAGACCTTTAAAATTTGATAGTCTTGATGGAGATGATAGAAGTCCCGAATTAGGTTGAATTTGGAATGACAACATGGTGATACATGATGATCTAAATCCCCCAAGATTTCATTTCAAAAAAATGAAAAATAATGAAAAATTAGGTCGGGTGTAGGGATTTTCCTACACCCGCCGATGCAGGGACCTTTTCCCCTTATTATATTGCCGAAAGACCCGCTATATTTATGAGTGAATCCAACATCATTTATCTTACTCTACTTTTATCATGCACAATATTTTTTCTCTTTAGTAAACGTATCGTGGTTTGAATTATGATATTTTTATAAATCAAATTGACCTTAAAAGTATGCTTAATGCGATCACTTTCCATGAGTTTGGAGAATAAGCACTGAAATAAGGGGTCAATTCCCGGCTCAACATGATTTCCAAGAGTACGAATATTTATGTCTAAATCCCATTATTTCACCTTAGTCCACCTTTATTCCTATATTTATTCCACCTATCAACCCTTATTCCACCTTATTTTTCTTATTCTCATCATTCCAGCCGAACAGAGAATATACCATTATTCTCCATATACCTATCATTTATCGTACTTATTCCCGAACAGAACGCTACCTTAAGGTGCATGATGAATCTCCATTTCATCACCTTTATTCTATCATTTTGGCCTTAAAAACCCCAGCAAATGCATGTAAATAACATCAATTTGTCTATAATAACATTCATTATTTATTGTATTAAGTGTACATAAAATAAGATTTTTAATGCTAAAATTATAGAATAAAGAGAAGAAAAGAAAAAGGAATAAAATATTGCAAATATTTTATGACCCTAACCCCGAGACCAAGTTCAGAATGGAATTGGTCGACAAGGAATAAAATAGGGGAAGATAAGGGCCAAGAATACAATAAATATCTCATTTATTCATTCATTTATGCATTTTTGACACCTATTTCATATATAATTATTTATTCATCAAATAGAAATATTTTGTACATGAAAGTTGTAGATAATAATGTGAATAAAAATACAAAATTGAGTTTGTACAAAAATAATACACAATGTACATTTTATACACAGAATAAAAAGCCAGAATCTCAACTTCACCGACCCATATCTTGCAAATAAAAACTCAGAATCCACCAAATCACCTTTAATTGTATATAAATTTTCAAGAGTTATTTAATAAAATTGGTTTCATAATTTTTGGAGTCCATCTGTGAAAGTTAGGTTTTTGGCCTTCATTGTATAGTCTACCGATTAAAATATTCATTATATTCATTATTCATTATTTCTGTAAATTTATATTTTTATACTTTTGTAAATAATATACATAATACATGTACTTATTGGAGTTAGAATAAAACAAAAAGAACTTGTAGAATAAAATAAGTCTATGAATCACATAGACAAAAATACCTATGATACCTTGTATATAAATAAAAGGGAGATCTCATTCTTTTATTCTTTATTCATCTATATTTTTATTGAATTGTAAATATTATATACATTCTATTAAAAATGTAAATTCAAAATAAAAACAAATAAAATTCATTAAATAAATAAAATGTATATAAAATATAGGTAAAATACCAATAAGTATACCTACATAGTATATATATCTATTTAATAAAATACGCAAATAAACTCATAAAAATCAAATAAAATTATACTTATGCTCACAAAAATAATTTATAAATTTATAAAATAAGAAAATAAAATAATAAAATAAAATATACAAAATAAAAATAAATTATACAAAATACATGTAAATACACTTATAAATGCATCATTAAAATAAATTCATAATAAATACATCAAAAAATAAGCAAAAATCATAAATAAATACTACATTATTTAATAAACATTTTTTTATTTTATAAGCAAAATTTAATAAAATTATTTATTAGGTTTAATTAATAAGTCAATATCGAGCTGACTTGGACCAATAGGATTTCTGCGAACGTTGACCGCCTGGTCAACTGCTCCCCCGGGCGGCTGATTAGACGTGGCCTGTCATTACGGCCCGTCTTCTCCCTTTATTCCCGCTCATCTCGTCCATCTTTTGACATCGCCGTCTTCAGATGAAATGCTCCCCGATCCTTGTAAATCCACGCCCAATTGTTTATTCTCCTGTACATAGCTTGTAACTCCGCCAAAGGCCCGGTCAATAAGGGTGCCACCGTCGTTCATAAATAAGAAACCTCCGCTTCCTCATCCATTTTGGTCAGCTTTTCTCCAAATCTTTTCCTCGAATTCGATCCTGGAGGTGTTCCTCGTGACAGGAGGACGTCTCCGGCGCCTTTGAATCGGTCAGAGGAGGAGGAGGTTGCACCCACGGCCGCTGCTCCGGCAAGGCCTCTGCTCCCTGGCGTTCAACCAGGTACGAGCTACGCTCTTTAATCCTTTTTAGTAGTTTTAATGTTAGTATTTTAATCATGTCATTAGATTAACCAGTAGTCATTAGAAGTAGTGTAAAATTGGTTACCCATTCACGGTGCTCTCAACGCTTTCCGACCACCACTACGCCACCATTTCGTCCCCTATCACCGTCTCTCCATCCCAGGCCCTTCAATCCACCCGGATCCCTATTGGATCCGGAGATCAGATCTCCCATCTCCGCCCTTCGCCGAGATCTTCGCCTGCTCCACCATCCCTCATTCCACCACCATTAAACGCCCCAAACCCCTTGGTTTTGTGTGCTGAAGCTTTAACGCATGTGCTGGGAGCCAAACGACCCTGTTGGGGTCGATTTCAAGTTTGTGCATGTACCTGGATGCCTCGAGCTTCACCGACCTCGCTGGACCACTCGGATGAGCCCCCGGCTCTCCTGAGCACTCCAGTCGACAGAGCATGGCCCCCGGATGCTTTTTGGATCATCAGCAGCTCGAGGGACCGTCGGATGTGAGCGTGCCATCGGATCGAAGCTCGAGGATGGGGATGTTCTTCCCTGTTCTTCGAGCCTTCGCCTTAGCCGTCCGATCGTGGTCCCAACCCAATTGGAAGCCCAGCCGTTGGATGGAGCTCTTCATCGACCATCAGATCAGCTCGGCTGATCTAATCTCCACCATTCATCATCGAAGCGGTATCGGGCACGGAGGAGGCGACTCGTGTCAAGTGGATGAAGCCCAGTCGTTGGATCGCGCGCCTGAGGGGGTAATTTTCACATTATAGCCCCCGCTTCTTTTGTATTTAATTTTTAATTCTATAAAATAAATATCAAGTTGTAAAATAAATGTAAATTTTGCAAAAGGACCCCTGCATTTCTTGTATTTACAATCAGGTCCTTCCCTACCTCACGTGCAGTCCCACGTGAGGTGCGTACATTTTGCAATGTAGCCCCGACGATTTTTGTAATTGTAAAATAATATGTAAAGTTTAAATAAATGATTATTTCTGTTGGTATTTTTGCACAGAGCCCCTGCATATTATTTTATTTGCAAAAAATGCCCCTGCCAGGCTGTGATATTTTTATGTCTTTGTTGTATTTATTAAAAATACCTATGTTGCTCCTAAAAATCAACAAAAATTAGTGTAGATGCTTCATGTAGTGTACTTCCACGCCCACATGTTAACTTGCATTTTTGCATTTTATCTAATTTTAAAATTCAAATGGAGCCTAAATAATCACTGTCTAAATTATAAAATACCAAAAAAATATAAAAACATTTTGAAAAATTACAATATATATGGTATATTTATATATCTATTGAGTCCAGAAAATGAAAAACCCTAAAAATAAGAAAAAAAATATAAAAATCAGAAAGCTCCAAAATCCAACAAAAAATATAAATACCCTAAAAAAATCCCAAAATATATTTTTCTCTTTTATAATTATCTATATATTATTATTTACATATTAAAATTTATTTGGGTAATTTTGGGACTTATTTTGTATTTTAAAACCCAAATTATTTTCAGCCTATTTAATTAGTCCCATATGAGGGACATTTTTGAAATTAAAATACATAAAAATTAGTAAAATTCCAGAAAAATAACAAAAAAATTAGAAAAAATATATAAAAAATAATATTGTATCTAATATATATATTATTCATATAAATATATATCCTTATATTACTCCTCTCTCCTCTTATATATCTCTTTATATATATATATATATATATATTTATATATCTCTATATTGTATAATTAAAAATATAAAAAAATATAAAAAATATAAAATATAAAACTAAATAAAAAGTATAAAAACAAATATAAAATCAAAAAAAATATATAAAATCAAAAACCCACAAAAACAATAAAGAATTGAATAATTGCACAATCAATTTCACCACACAACCTTTCGCCTCCCAGTGTTCGACCTCTACTTGTGTTTACACCTATACACATTTACATGTAGAGTTATAATAAATTTTAACTCCACATTTTTGAGATTTAATTGATTTATTCATTATTGTGGGCTAATTATTGATTGACCGAGGTATTCTGTCGAACGCCGCAGCGACTGCGCTCCCGCCCTGTGTGGAACGCAAGACCGATGGAAAATCGTGTTCATCAAATGGCGTCGTTGCCGGGGAGGCAATGGATTTTGTGTGGACATAAATTCATTTATTTAATTCTTTGCTCATGTACAGTATTCATTTATTTATTTGATTATTATTGATATTATTGAGACTATTCTGACCCATCTCCTTTATTTGTCTTTGATGCGAGGGACCGCCAAGCGAAGGAGGACCTCCTAGGAGGACCAATGCACCCAAGCGAGGCGGAGTTGGCTCTTCTACACTAGCCAACAGGAGAGAGCCTCAAAGGCAGATGGAGGAGAATTTTTGAAGGCAGTTTATATATATATATGCATTTTATTTTATTATGTATATTTAAGTGAGAGAGCGACTTAGAAACTTGTAATAATTGGACTCTCACAGGTACACTGTGACTCCCGAGGTCCATTACCCGAGGGATTGTTCCCTTGGGGGCCTCGACAGTTTTGACGCTTTTTCTTTTCTTTATTTTATTATTATTATTATTTTGTGTGAATGAGCCCTTAGCTTAGGAATTGCTTGCTCGTAGATTAGGTCCAAACACCTAATATCTTGCATGTACCTATAGTCTCGCTTTGGACTTAGTTTAAACTTTAAACAGTCGCCTCATCATCTTCGAGCCTTCGTGCCGTGAGCCCACCCTGCCAAGCGTTGCTCCTGAACTCGATGTGTCAAGAGGAGGAGGGGTGAGCCTAGACCGGACTTTGGATTGAAGATCAGTGACCGACTTGTGGTGCTTCACGATAATAGCAGTTACTATCCTAGGGCGATTTTCTTCGGCTTGCATTTGCATATAGCATAGATTTCAAATTTTGTTATGCATCCCGCATGGAGAAAGCTGGAGGCACTGTAAGTCTTCTTACTTAGCATGCATCATCGATTTCCGACTTGCATGGCCTTTCCGACCTTCTCCCTCTGTTTTTGCCCCGATCAATAAAAACTATTGGGGATTAATTGAGGCCAAAGTTAGTGATTTTGATCACCTAGGATGCTTAATGGAAATTGGAACCTCGATAGGCCACGTGCATTGAAAATACCCAAAAAAAGTGATAACTTAAATGAAATCAGGACTGCTAACTTTATAGGACCTAAAAATAAAAACATAATGGACTTCCTTGTCTTGGGGAGAGCAACCCCCTCATTGTATGCATTTTTAATTGCTCACGTACATACTAAGGAGTAGAGCCCAAATCCCATCAATCCTCCTAAGTGTTTGTACAACTTTGTGATTCTCACCTCACTCTAAAAATGAAAAGATAAATGATCGTCACCTGACGGTCTTCACTGCATCGAGTAGGCGAATCGGGGGTTTGCCTTGTGTATTGAATGTGACTTGGAGTCCGTTGTATTTTTTCATTCATTATTAGAGTAGTCGGTCCCATCGTGTGAGTCATCTTTTTTCATCTTTGAGTCTCTCTACCTCTCTTATATATATACCTCCTCATTCGCATCGAGTCATGATATTGGCGCTTGAGCTCAATCATTCTTCGCCAAGTTCTTTGTTTCCCTCTTCTTCACCACCTTCCTCGTATCCACCGTACCATCTCTTTCTATCTCCACCTTCTCCGGTTCGAGGAGATCATGCTCTTCGGACCACCATTTTGACGGTGTTCCCGCCTTGTGTGGCACATCCAATTTTGTCTATGTCTCGATCTCCTCGCCCGCCCTCCTCGTCCCCTCTGTATCACTCTTCTACTAGCCAGGAATGTTGTGCACATCGATGAGGCCCGCATCGAGGATTGTATGATTACCTTGATTATTTGTGTAAGTCGGGCCAATGATTGAGGATGCTGGGATGAGTGTGCCATGGGATTGTGGATCAGATACGTACATGTTTTGAAGTTATTTGATTTTTGGCACAAGCATAGGTGTGATGCATTATTGAGGAATTTTTGGTCCCGCACACCGGATTGAGGATGTGATATGCTTCTGTGATTTGAGGATGATATCATGATGTTTCTATTGATCGATCTATTTTGAGGTTCCGTACGTCTTTGATTTCTGGGCTGGATAGACTATCTTGATATATGCTTCTTGGTGACGATGATTGGAACCCACATGATCGCTCATCTTCAAGATTGATCCGTCCCCGATCTCATGATTCTATTAGCCACCCTGGCACTTAGAGGATTCTAGATAAGATTGTACCATCTCAGTTGATTGGATTGACTCCGAGGGAGTGCATTGGACTTATTGAACTTTTGTCCCTCTACTTAGTCTTATGCCCTCCGGATGATTGAATGATTGACTGCTCTTGAGGACCTGAGATCTTATGCCAGCATTCCCATGACCTACATTGATCTAGTTTGCATTCGTCCTCGAGGACTATCTGCGGGAGAATGCGACAATTCCTAGGACTGCGGTTTCATCCACTGCTTGGGTTGCCATTTTGATGGGACCCGGAACCGAGTTAGATGATATGCTTGATTGGCCTCCCCCTGTGATTGTGTACCTGACCTGTTAGTACCCGAGGCCAATAGATGGATTTCTCTCCTTGACGGTCCTCGCAAGGACGAGCCTTGATATTACAATTATTCACCGCCTAGTTCATAGCTCTCTGAGGGTTATCTGCGAGATGCTATGACACATTTTCGATCTCTTGGTCTCTTCTGCTGGTAGGATGTTTGCCGTCTACCAAGACCATATTCTCTGTGGATCCGTCTGATGGATCTGGCTCCTTTGAGCCCTCCTCTCTCCTTGACGACCCTCGTAAGGATGATATGTACTCTAATTATTCACTATATAGCTCACATCACTTCCCGAGGACTATCTGCGGAAGGATGTGACACTTTCTTTACGATCGGCTTCACTCACTTCTGGTGCCTCCATTTGTTGGGGCACGAAGTCGGTTCGTCTGATATGGGCAGTCGGTCTTCCTTTCTGATTGTGCGCCCGATCTATTGGGGCACGTGACTGACTTGGCCAGACTTCTTTGAGTCCGCTCTCCTTGATGATCCTCGCAAGGATGAGATCTTTTCTGATTATTCCTTGACTAGCTCGTAGCTCCCCGAGGGTTATTTATGGGAGACTACGACATATTTCCGATCTGATTGGTCTCCTCTGTTGGTATCCGACTTGTCAACTACCGAGACCATATCTGATGATCCGTCTGATGGATCACTGATGCCTTTACGTCTACTCACCTTGACGACCCTCGCAAGGTTGAGTTTGAGTCTATTTCTACTTATTCGACGATTATCATGTACTACTCCCCGAGGGTTATCTGCGGGAGGGTACATCACTTTGTAGGCATTCGGTTTCATTTCTGGTGTCTCATGTATGTTGGAGCACGGAGCCGAGCCTTCTGAGCTGTGTACTCGGTCTCCTTCTGATTGTGTCTCCGATCCGCAGAGCACGGGGCCGATTTTACTGATATATGTACTTGCTCTCTTCTATGATTGTGTATCTGATCTGCGGAGCACGGGACCAAGTCTTCTGATTAGTCTGATCCCTGGCTCCTTTGAGCCTGCTCACCTTGACGACCCTCGCAGGATTGAGTCATGTCTTGCGGTATTCGGTGTGTACCTATGATCTTTCTACCTCATGTTCATCGGATACCATGGTGTCTCCTATTCTCTATCTTCCCTATCTTTTTGAGACTCTGATTGACCGGAGGAATCTGTACTGTTCCTTCTTCCTCCCGGTCTTACTGTATCGACTCTGTTCCCTCATGCTAACCATATGAGCCGATTGACTGCTTCATGCTACCGGACCCGGTATCTATCCTTTCGATCTATTTTGCTCCGGTAGCCGACACCCACCTAACTGCATATCCGGGTGTCTTACACTGTTTGATTGTGTCACTGTTCTCACAGGGAGACGATGACGTGAGTACGGTATTCACTTACCAGATACCATCCTGTACTTCACTAGTTTCTTCACCGTTTGTAAATATGTGTGTTTTGTGCATTCTTTCTCCCATATGTCTTGTGTGCCTCAAATCTATTGTCATATCTTTGTGTCTACACTTAGGACGTACCTTGTCCTAAGTATAGGGGGGCACACACCGCGTTGTTCTTTCCTCGTTCAGTTTCGTCACTCCTGTTGTTACCTATACTTAGGGATATCTCGCCCTAAGTATTGGGGGAGTGATGCGTATATTCTCCACGATCTTTTCATCGATCTGCATATATCTATCTTTTCTCCTTTTCTTCTTTTCTTTTTCATATTTCGTTATCTAAACAAAAGGTGTCGCCCCTTTGTGCCAGTTTCCTATACTTAGGACGTACTTTGTCCTAATTCTTTGATTTGTTTATTCCCATCCTCGCCCTCCCTGCATGAGTACAGTCTGCTATACTTAGGACTACTTCATCTTAAGTATAGTGGGGACGGTCGACTTCTCATTAATTCATTCTTTCATTCACTCGCTCAATTCCTTCATTCTTTATTCTTCAAGTCGTTGTAGTATATATTTTTCTATACTTAGTACGAGTTATGTCTTCTTTGTTCTTTTCGATCTATGAGGACATAGCTCAAGCTAAGTATGGGGGGTCATATATACTATGTATATACTTTAGCCATAACTCGTACTTTCGTATTCTCCGAATAATATGACTAATAATTCTTTAAAATTGATTTAAAAACCCCTAATAAAAAGATGTTATCATTCCTCAAATTCTTTTTATATGTACTGATTAATAAATCAGGTGAAAATGTTTGAAAAATAGTTTAAAAATCTTTGTGAAAATCTTTTGAAAATGTTTTGTTACATGTTTTCAACCTTTGTAAAAGCATTTTGGTTTGTAAAATTTATTTTCTTTGTGTGAAATAAAACGTTTGAAAATTTATTTGCAAACCGGTTTGAAAAATAGTTGCAAAAATATGTGAAAAATCTATATATTCTGTTTGAAAAACCCTTGCAAAATAATTTTCAAATGTGTGTTCATGTTTGTAAAGTGCTTATAAAAATTATTTTGGACTATAGTTTTTTCAAATTGTGTGTAAACTGATTTTCAAATAAGTTTGAGGAATATATACATAAAATTAATAATAAATAAAAAAAATAACACAAAATTCTTTAATAATTGTACATATATACCTATAAATAAAAACTAAATTGTAAATCCTTAAATCTTTGTAAATAAAAAGAGGCACGCATGTGTAAATAGTTGTGTATATTTATCTATTTGTGCCAAAATTCTTTTCAAAATTCTTTACTCTTTTCAAAATTCTTTTGAAAAAATCTTCTGATTTTCAAATCTTTTTTGAAAAATTCTTTGTGTATACTTGCATAATAAAAACATTTTTTGTAAATAGCATTCGCATAGCATTCATTATTTTTCACATTGAGTTTGAATAATTGAACTAGTCCGAGTAAAGTCGAAGATTGGAGCTTAGTAGGACCTTACTGCACCTCACTTTGTTGGAACCTTATGGGAACTAGGTTTAAGGTACTTCAGGTCCACATGGGACTTAATTCTTTGAGACTCAGGGCTGGGTTCAAGTCACCTCAGTGGACTAAATAGAACTTTTCGAGACACACACACGATTCTTATTGGCCGTGGACCTAACTTGAACACTTTGCACCTTTTACTTGGCTCAACTCAGTTGGAGTGGTGAGGGGGTTGGATTGCCAGTCTGAGACGCACACGGGTGGAAACATTCGTCCTCGTCTAGGGAGGGAAGTGCAACCCAACCTGGTCCAGTAGCCATGAGGTCTAACGACAGGAGATGTGGGGTTGCGATAATGCTTCAAAAGAGGGATAGTCTTCTGGCTCGAGAGGAAAAACTCCTTATGTAAATGATGCTGGTATTCAAAAAAAAAGAGAGTGAAAAGAAATAAAACTCCAAAAAAGTGGACAGGCTTGAAAATAAAAATAAAAAGTGCCTGCCGGAGTATGTATATATGTTGTATATAAAATAAGCAAGCTTGAGCATCAAAGTTATACCATGTGAGCTGATGAATACTCATTCATCACTCTTTATTCTTATATTTTAGCTACAAAACCCTTTGCAAATGCATGTAGATATGTGTAAATACAAATAATTACCAAAAGCATGCATTGTGTAAAAACCTAAAATTAGCATGTTTTGGGCAAAAATAAAAGAATTAAAGATTAAAAAGAAAAAAGAGGGAAATATTTAGAATAAATATTGAGCAACCTAACCCAAGGGAGGCATCAACATGGGCCTGACCGCATAAAAAAGCCAAAGTAGAGGGAGATAGGGGCTCATGTGTGTAAATATATATGTAAATAAAATAAAAGTATTTTCCTCACAAAAATAGGCTTTGTAAATATTTGTATATATTTATAAATATAAAATCAAAACAAAAATATAAAATTAAAAAGAAACCAAAAATCTCATTCATGTACATGATCACCTTGTGCATAGTTCCATCATCCCTATTTATTTATCCTTATAAATAAATAAAAGTAATCTCCAAAATTTTTGTAAATATTTTATATAGTGTAAATAAATAAAATAAAAACAATTAAATCAAAACAAAATAAAAATAACAAAATTAAAAAAACACAAAAGTATATTGTAAATATAACATGTATATAAATGTATATATGTATTTATTTCACCTATGTATATAAATAATTAAAATAAAATAAAAATATCTTTTTACTCCTTATTTTATAATGAAAATAAATAAAATATAAAATAGGAATAAATTGTACAAAAAAAATAAACATTAAAAAATCTAAAATTAAAATCCCATATAGTGTATATATACCTATATCCACCCCTACTATGTATATATCTTATTTTTATTTTGAAAAATTTATTAAAAATCACTAAAAAATAGAAAAAAAATAAAATAAAAATATTTCATGTTTTAAGTTTTCACTAATTCGGTCGTTTTGCCACTGTTATTTCACTTGCAAATATTGTCCACGTGGCCGACCCCTATTGGTCCCTGGGATTGTTGACCGCCCGGTCAACTACCCCCCCCAGGACCACTACTCACGGGCTTAGGCGCCCGACCCGATTTCCCTAATTTCTAGCGCCTAAACCCGATTGATTCTCACCTAAACCCCGGGTCAGATCCGTCCACGACACATCCGTCACCCTCGCCGGAGCCTTCGCCTTGGATCCGCGCTCCAGATTGCCCTACCCGCGTGCCTCTTTTCGGACCCTCCATGATATATATTCTCAACTCCCGCCACCTCGAATCTCATCTTTGGTCATTTGATTCCACCCCAGTGAGCTTCAGTGAGTGCGCGAGAGTGACAGCTCGCGTCCGGTGCTGTCGAAGCGAGGAGAGGAAGAGAGACCACTGATCCGGCGAAGCCTCACCGCCTTGCTCCGCCACCTGCAGGAGCATCGAGCCTCGGACGTCGGCGCTCCGTGAGGCAAAGACCCAGAGCTGCGTAAGCTCGCCCACAGTCCATTCAGCCACCCACGTAGCTCCGTTAGCCTACCTTTTTCCGTAATTTTCTAGTTACCCCCAAATCGCTCTGCTGCCGTCCATCGTCGATTCCCACCGATGCCGACCACCATTCGATCAACGGGCATCGCCATAGCCCTCTGCCTCCTTCCCGCGCACCTTCTCCATATCCCCAATCCAACCCAGCTCGCACAGGAGCTGGGATTCGAGCTCCACCGTCCTCCCTTCGCCGGAGCTCGCCCACAACGCTCCATCGTTCACCGTCACTCCGCCTAACTGGGTCGAGGCAGTTTGCCCTCGACCCGCGAGTCTCCTGGACTGTTTTGCAGGTTCAATAAGGGCCATATAGGTCCTTCGACATCGAGCCAGGAGCTTCGCCTCCGCTATCCTCGCCGGAGCTCTACAGAGCTCGGCTGGGTCATCGGAGGACACCGGCAGCTGCGCAGCGCCACGCCGGAGCTTCTCCGATTCTCAGGCGCAGCAGGGGAGGTCAGGAGCGCCGCACGAGGCCGGCGAACCTCGCCGGCCACCTGTTCTTCCTCGACCTTCAGACGCCGTTCGATCAGCCCTCCTGCTCCAGGTTCTCTGGGTCTTATCTGAGCCGTCCTTTCCCGGAGCCGCCTTCACAGTCAGATCTGAGGAGGATCGATCCCAGCCGCCCGATGCTCGTGGGTTAGCCACAGAGAGCCACGACCGTTGATCACACCACGTGGCTGAACCCCGAGCGTCGGATCACTTCAATGACCCCAGTGTTGGAGCGCCAGCCGATCCCGACCGTCGATCCCTCCACGTGGCGTCCATCATGCGGTCCGCATTAATAAAGGGTAATTTACCCTTAGGCCTCTTGTTTATTTTATTTCGTCTTTAGTCTTGTAATTAGTTAGTTTAGTTGTTTAGTTTTTGGTATAATTGCATAGAGACCTTGGTACTTGCATTTATTTGCGGATATGCCCCTGTGCGTTGTATGACACGTGCATCGACACGTGATTTTCTAGTTTATTTGCAATATAGGGCCTGCAGTTCTGGTTGTTCATTAATGAATGAAAGTTTTTAACTATTTGCATTTATACCCCTGTGCGTGATACATTTGAACATGTGCGTGATTTTTTGGTATTTTGCGAATAGGTCCCTGGACTTTTGGTACCTGTTACCAATAAGCCCTTGGAACTTATTTTTCTTACATATGATCCCTGATGACACGCGCGTAGCACGTGTTTCGCTGGGTTAATTGCACCGGACCCCCCAGACTCTTGGGTATTTGCACTTTGGTCCCTATGCACTATGCCCCCTCTTTATTTTTGAATAAAATAGCAAATTATCTCCAAATCCAACGAAAATTGGATACATGGCTCCTGCCATGGTGTAAAATTTTCGAGGATTTTTTAGGATATTTTTGTTTTCATTTGATATTTTTAAAAATTCAAGAACATCTATTTTCTTCACTGTCTAACTTTAAAAATCACAAAAAAAATATTAAATAGTGTCTAAAAATTACAAAAAAATTTGTCTACTGTCTATTTTGTTGTGTTTGATTTTCTAGCCAATTTTGGCTATTTTTCATTACTGAAATCCACTAAAAATTGAAAAACACTAAAAATCTTATAAAAATTCTAGTAAATCAATTAAAAATCCAAAAACAATAAAATAAGTGCCTAAATTTTCCTTGTTTTATTCTCTTTACAGGAAAATTACCTCCCAGCTAATTTGGGGCCTTTAGATATTTTATCTAGGCTCTTTAAGCTCGGTTGGACAGTACCCACTGTTTTAGTCACTTTTTGATTTTTAGAAAATTAAATAAACATCAGAAAATTCTCAAAAATTCACCAAAAACACTAAAAATTATAAACACATAAAAACATTTTTGTTTGTAATTTTTGGTTGATTTTTAGTGCTTTTAATAAATTGTTGAAGTGTGTGCTTATTTGTTTTTCTTATTTTCTTAATACCTTAAAAATCCAAAAAAATATTAAATAATTAAAAACCACAAAAATATTTGCTTCTTTTATTTATTTCTCTTTTTGACTACTTCGTAGACCGAGAGGCCAACCCGTGCTCCTTGAGTTCGACCCTGGTCGCTATACCAGGTTAATCTAATAGCGAGACCGCTATCGCATTTTTGATTGATTTTATCTCTCTTGGTGGTCTAATTTTCTTGATTGAGCCGAGTCTGAGTGATCGAGGTCACAACGACCGATTAGCTCCTTTACCTTAGTCGCTCAGATCGCTCATCAGAATGGCGCCGTTGCCAGGGAGCACGGCTTAGCAGTTTTTATTTTTCATTTTTATTTTCGCGGCTTTTTTCGCGGCTTTTGTCTATATTTTATTTTTGTTTTATTTTGCTTTATTTTCTTTTCTTTTGTTTTTATTTTTTGTTTTATTTTGAGTGTGTTTATTTTAATTTGCATTTTTGCATGTATACCCTCATTTTATTTCCATTTATTTCTCTTATCATTATTTGATTATTTTGGTCTGACCACTTGTCTCTATTTCTTGCGAGGGTCCGAGGACCGCGGAGGTGACTTTCGAGGAGCCGACGCAACCGCAGGAGAGGGCGAAAGAGAGCTGAGTGGGAGAAGAGTAGATTAGGTTTTATTTTTATTTTTATTCTTATTATTATTGTAATAATACAGGTACTCAGAGACTGGACACTTGGACTCTTTGACTTAGCGGGTCTGTTTCGCCGAGCACCGGTGTGCTCGGGGGACCCTTAGGAGTTTTTCGCAGCTTTTCTCGTGGTTTTGTTTTCTTTTCTTTTTAGCTGCCTTTTCCGGTGTTTACGCGGTTTTGATCGAGCCCCTAGATTTAGGATTTTATACTTGCTTGTGCCGTAATTAGTAGGGTCCCCACACTTAATTATCTGCCTGCTCCTATAGTACGCTTAATTGGACCTACTAAAAATCAATTAATAAAAATAATTGACTCATTTTCCTTCGTGGCTTACGTGCCGTAGTCTACCCCACAAAGCGCTTTCTCCTACCCCCGATTTGTCGGGCAGAGGAGGGGTAGACCAAGACCGGACCTTTGGCCTGTAGGACGGTGACCAGTTAGACGGTTCTGTGAGTAGAACTTGCTCATCTAGGACTCAGTTTTCATCGCTTGCATCAATTAGGTAGTTTAATTTCTGTCTTTACATTTATGCGCGGATTATAGTGCATGTAGAGTGCTGGAGACAGGTACGCCTTTCTGACTTTGCATGCATCATTGATTTATCGTGCATCAGCTTTTCGTCTTCTCCCCCCTGTTTTGGACTAAATAATCAGGAGAACCGAAAAATTCGTTAGGCGTTTGTTTTTATTTGAAAAACATTAAAAAAGAAAAGCCATAAAATTGGACTGGCTAAAACTGTTGACCCTAAAAGACGCTCACCTTAAAAATTTGTCTTGGGGAGAGCAACCCCCTCCTTGTTTGGTTTGATTGCGCGAGAGAGTGACCCGCACCCTAGGTAGAGCCCTCCGGTGCTTTTCCAGCTGACTACCGACTCTTCCGTGCGGGCCAGTCAGTTGGGATAGTATCGGGTATCCTAACAGGTCACGTAAGCGCTCCGATATCTTGTGTGTTCACATAATAAAACTGACAAGATAATTTGACCGAGCTTTTACGGTCTTCAGCTCGCGTTGCGTTGGTGAACCGGGGTTTGCATTCTGATCATAATTTCTCCAGATCCCATCCGCCCTACTCGACCAGATCATGATGATGGGTAGACGCTCTCTTAGGCAGCCTCTGGCTGCACCGCTTTCGGGCACGTCTACCCAATCATCTAGGTTGGCCCGCGAGAGCCAAGACCAGTTCTCCGAGCTCGAGTATGATTCCGCCATGTTCCCCCTTGACCCCCTTTCTTTCGGTTCTGAGAGATATGAGCCAGAGGAGAGAATAGCAGATTTGACAGCACCTGAGTATGGCTCATTTGATTTTGCAGACATCATGGCCGGTAGTTCAGAGGACCGCTCCAGGACAGAGCACATCGTGATGGACCAGGGAGCGATCAACTCCACCCTGATCGCCTCGTTAGAGACAGAGCAGCAGCAGCTGAGGGATCAGGGAGCTTTCATGATTGAGATGAGGAGAGAGTTGGAGCGACTCAGAGCAGAGAGAGATCAGAGCGAGCCTGAGGACGGACCAGATGCAGAGGCACGAGCCGCAGCAGCCGCAGCAGCAGCAGCAGCCGCCGCCGCAGCGGCAGCCGCCGCGGCAGGAGGACCGCCGAGACCGATGTGGGAGTTGCACAACCCCGGATCTACACTGATGCAACATTGGGTGGTGGAGCTGCTATCGTGGGGACTTCAAGTTCCCGCCAAACACCCTGCAGATGCTTCCCCGTTTTCACGGACTTGCCACCGAGGAGCCCCATCTCCACCTCCAGGAGTTCCTGATGATCTACAGTACTGTCCACGACCGCCATGTGGACAGGATACGATTCGGATGATCGTCTTCCCCTTCTCCCTAGCAGACAGAGCAACCACCTGGCTGAAGCATTTGGGGAAGTTTTGTTTACACCTGGGAGCAGCTCCGCACCGAGTACTTGAACAAGTACTATCCACTCGGGCGGACCAATGCAGCAAGGGCCCTGATCAGCAACTTCTCCATGCTCCCCAACGAGCAATTCAATGAGGCATGGGAGAGGTTCCGTGAGCTCACAGACCGATGCCCGCACCATGATATCTCGAAGGCCGAACCTTGTGCAGAGCTTCTTCAGCGGGCTGACACCAGAGCTCCAGGGCTTGGTGAACGCTTCTTGTGGCGGGTCATATTTCGCCAAGGATCACGACCAGGTCTGGGCCATCTTCGAGGAGATGGTCGAGAACTATATGGTGATGTCCCAGACCCGGTTGTATACACAGCACAGACCCCAGCAGCAGCCAGGACCCGTGCAGTACCAGAGGATAGCACGGGTCGATGCCGGTCCATCCAGTTCATCCGCAGTTGCAGCAGCACAGGCAGAGTCGTCCGCTGCATATATGGGTATCATCAGTGAGAAGTTGGACCGCATGGAGCTGATCGAGAAGAAGCAGTGCCAGGGTATCACGCAGATGGAGCAGATGGCACAGACTCTGAGCGACATGAAGACCCAGCTCATGTGCCTCCAGGAGGCACAGACGGCTTCCCAGCCCCGTCTTCAGTCGCGAGGCGATACCGGCGGCAGCAGCAGCTCGTCCCAGCGCTCCAGCTCCTTTCAGCAGCCTAGACAGGTTCACATTGTACAGGCGGAGCCGTACCAGCAGCAGCAGCCCTCTTACCAGTCCCCACCATCTCCAGACTTGCAGGATGGTGGTATACCAGCCGGATCAGCCTCTGGCAGTACTCCCACCAGCCCTGTACGATGCAGAGCCGTTGATGGATGTCAACGGGATTTGGTATGACCGTCCCCAGCCTGGGATCCGACGAGACCATCCCGGATTCAGGTGGGGGAGTGGAGGTACCCAACCCCAGCAGCAGTCATCCGGTCAGGGAGGGCAGTATAGTCAGCAA
Source organism: Ottelia alismoides (assembly GCA_037367405.1). Lineage (NCBI taxonomy): Eukaryota > Viridiplantae > Streptophyta > Magnoliopsida > Alismatales > Hydrocharitaceae > Ottelia > Ottelia alismoides. The sequence goes on from JAZKJV010006723.1 coordinate 1,118,775, forward strand.
AGGGATCACCAGCAGCAGCAGCCCCAGCCCACCAGCCATACCAGCAGTCATCCTTCGTCCCTCGTCCCTATCAGCAGCAGGGACAGTCTTGGAGATGTGAGCAGCAGGCTCACCAGCCACACCAGCAGCAGCATCCTACCTCCTACCCCTCTCAGCACCAGCAGCACCATTTCCAGCAGCCTCAGCACCAGAGAGGCTACCCGTCGGTCTCCCAGGAGAGCCCCGCCTTGGATGACATAGCCCGCTTCCTCACAGATCAGCAGGCTACTTTTCGACGGGAGATGGACGAGTTCCGCCAGGAGATGCGGGACCTGATGAGAGGGAAGTCCGCCATCCCTGCACAGATAGAGCCGAATCCGAACAGCCTGAAGAGGAAATCTGAGCAGGTAGTTTCCACTGAGCATACCACTCCTAGTGATCCATTTGATGATATGTCTTCGGATCTATTTGATGCTAATTTTGTTACACTTAGGAGTGGTAGAGCACCAGCAGGCGGCGCCTCATCTGAGCGACGACTCGAGGATCCACCCAGGGCGCCAGATGAGGAAGAGGAGAGCGGTACTGAGGCCTCACATGATGATGATGGTGGTACTGATGCCACCAAGGATGTTGATCCCACCGGCGGTACTGAGGTCGCCGCTTCACCAGTTCGAGGAGGTGGTGCTGATGCCACCATAGTAGCCGAGCCAGCCCGCGGTACTGAGGCCGCGAGACGTCCAGTAAGCAGAGCCAGCCCGAGGTGGTACTGAGGCCACCGGTGTTCGTTTTGATAGAGATGGTTGTTTTTCCTTCTGTTGATGTACCTCAGAACACTGTTGTTAATAAATGAAAAGGTTTAGTTTCTTCTGGTCCCACTGTGGTGATTGATGTATGTGCGGATCCGGCCGTCGAGCCGTCTAGGCCTTTTCCTAGTCCTTCATCTGAGAAGGACCCTGTGGTCCCCTTCCCTAGAGCCCTTCAGATGGGGAAGGGGAAGAAAAGAGAAAAAGACCCAAAAAGAGAGAGCAGGAGGAGTTCATCCAGAGCATGATCGATAGATTTCACATACAGCTGACCCTTCAGGAGGCTTTGCAGCACATCCCCCTTCTTCAGTGATCTTTGAGAGATAGGACCACAGTCAGGAGGAGGAGGAGGAATCATCATTCAGAGATACATGTGCTGACAAAAGCCACGTGCTTCGCAATCCAGAACCGTCTGCCGGCCAAGAGGCCAGATTCAGGAGCCCCATATGTCAGATGTCAGATTAGTGAGCAGAGGTTCGACCGTACTCTATTGGATAGCGGATCGTCTATCAACCTCCTTCCGGCAGCCCTTCTCGACCGCTTCGAGTTGGGCACTCTTCGACAGAGCAGGACAGTCCTTCAGTTTGCTGATCGATCTGTCAAGAGGCGAAGGGGTTGTTGCGAGACGTTATCGTCACTATTCAGGGCCTGCAATTCCCCGTGGACTTCGTAGTGTTGGACATGGAGATCCCTGATTCAGTGGCCGATACCCCCATCATCCTCGGTCGTCCGTTCTTGGCCACAGCCAAGGCGGTGACTGATCATGATAGCGGGAAGGTATACTTTCGCGTCGAGGGCAAAAGTGTACAAATAGAGACGGTCGAGGACTACAGAGCCAGAGAGAGAGCATGCTCAGAGACCAGCACAGATACAGAGCAGCTGACAGATGTCGGGCTAGACATCCACCAGGACTGTAATTTTGTGATCACAGATGATGAGGCAGCATGGGCAGACCCTTCAGCACAGGCCATCCTCTCATTTCCAGACACCATTGATGCAGAGATGACAGCAGAGGAGAGCTTGGAGAGCACAGCCCTGGTCCAGGATACTATAGAGGCAGCAGAGCCGGTTCTTGATCGCGACACAGAGTCTAGTGATGGTGGTGCTGAGGCCACCTTGTGTGATGGTGGTACTGATGCCACCTTGTTTGATGCAGATCCCTCGGATTCAGAGTCTGATTGGGCAGATTGCGATGACCAGATGCCAGACCTGAGTCTACCTGAGCCTACAGATGAGGAGGAGGTAGAGGCAGAGCAGATCAGAGACAGCACAGTTGAGCAGCCTCCTCCAGATCCGGTTTGCGAGAGTTTGTATTCTTTCTCCCAGGCAGATTTGGCAGATTTAGCAGCATTCACGCACCTTCTTCCGAGGCCAGATTTGCCAGCACCCAGCTGTCCAGAGCTGAAGCCGCTCCCTACTTCGCTGAAGTATCGGTTCCTTGCGGGCGAACCTGAGATGTACCCAGTCATCATCTCCGCCGATCTGACTGGAGAGCAAGAATCTCGTTTGATGGGGGTTCTTGAAAAGAACCGCAAGGCAATCAGATGGAGCGTATCAGATCTCCATGGGATTAGTCCATCAGTGTGCTCCCACCATATCTATCTCGAGGAGGGGGAGAAGCCGTCGCGTGAGTTCCAGCGGCGACTGAACCCCAACCTGAGAGAGGTCGTGATGAAGGAAATATCAAAATGGTGGAGTGCAGATTTCATTTATCCCATTTCCGACTCCAAGTGGGTCAGCCCCTTGCATGTGGTGCCCAAGAAGACGGGCATCACGACTGTGATCAGTGAGTCGGGAGAGGAGATTGCTACACGAGTACCCACCTCTTGGAGGGTCTGTGTTGACTACAGGAGACTCAACCAGGCCACCAAGAAGGACCATTTTCCCCTGCCTTTTATTGACCAGATCATCGAGAGACTGGCAGGGAAGAGCCATTATTGCTTCCTGGATGGGTACTCGGGCTACAACCAGGTGGCCATCGCTCCTGAGGATCAGGAGCAGACCACCTTTACCTGTCCCTTTGGTACATATGCCTTTCGACGCATGCCATTTGGGCTATGCAACGCCCCTGCGACTTTTCAGAGGTGCATGCTTTCGATCTTTTCGGACATGGTAGGGGAGTGTTTGGAGGTCTTCATGGACGATTTCTCAGTCTACGGCAACGAATTCGACTCTTGTCTTGACTGCCTAGACCGAGTACTCCAGCGATGTATTGAGTACCATTTGGTTCTATCTTGGGAGAAGAGTCACTTCATGGTGACTCAAGGGATGGTGCTTGGCCACATCATCTCCAACAGGGGCATGGAGGTTGATCCGGCCAAGGTTGATGTCATTAGGAAACTCGCATCGCCGTCCAATTTGAGGCAGCTACGGTCATTCCTGGGGCACGTTGGATTTTATAGGAGATTTATTCAGGATTTCAGCAGGATTGCCCGGCCGTTGACTGACCTCTTGATGAAAGACACCGAGTTCCTTGTTGATGACAAGTGTCTTTCGTCCTTTGCGACTCTCCAGCAGTGTGTTATTGAGGCTCCTGTCCTCCAGCCGCCTGATTGGTCTCTCCCATTCGAGATCATGACGGATGCCTCCGATTTTTGCCATAGGGGCAGTGCTGGGACAGAGGAGGGATGGAGTTCCATTTGCTATCCACTACGCTAGCCGCACATTGGATTCCGCCCAGCGGAATTACACGGTCACAGAGAAGGAGATGCTAGCCGTAGTGTTCGCCCTAGATAAGTTTCGATCTTATATCATTGGATCTAGAGTGACTTTATACACAGATCACACCGCCATCAGGTACCTCATGGAAAAGAAGGATGCCAAGGCCAGACTCACTAGATGGATCCTTCTACTCCAGGAATTCGACATTGAGATCAAAGACAAGCCTGGAGTCAAGAATGTGGTGGCGGATCATCTCTCCCGTTTAGAGCAGCCTGAGGAGTCTGAGCAGATTGATCCCATTCGAGATACCTTCCCAGATGAGGCGATCCTTGCTATCGCCTCACTCCCGTGGTATGCTGATATTGTGAACTTTCTCGTTGTTGGGAAAGTCCCACAAGATTGGCCCAGGCAGAGGCTTGAGACCTTCCTTGCGAAGGCCAAGTCCTACCACTGGGAGGATCCCATCCTTTACCACGAAGGAGGGGATAGCGTCTGGCGTCGGTATATTCCTCAGGAGGAACACCATAGCGTCCTCACTTACTGCCACAAGCTTGAGGCAGGAGGACATCATTCTGGGAGGAGAACGGCACAGAAAGTGCTCCAATCCGGCTTGTGGTGGCCTACCCTCTTCAAGGACTCTGATGAGTTCGTGAAGAGGTGTACTGACTGTCAGAGGATGGGCACATGTGGACAGCGTGATATGATGCCGATGCAGCCCATTCACTTCTGTGAGGTTTTTGACGCATGGGGCATCGATTTCATGGGTCCATTCCCTAAGAGTCAGGGATTTGAGTACATTCTGTTGGCCATGGATTATGTTAGTCGTTGGGTTGAGGCTATGCCTGAGTCGCTGATGCGAGGACAGTTTGCAGATTTTTGAGGAAGCACATCATCACGCGGTTCGGGGTTCCACGAGTTCTGATTTCTGATGGGGGGTCTCATTTCATCAACGACCAGGTGAAGGCCCTTGCTAGCGAGTTCGGTATAGACCATCGTGTTGCTACACCTTGCCATCCACAGACGAATGGTCTAGCCGAGGTGTCGAATAGGGAGATCAAGACTATATTGCAGAAAGTCGTCCGCCCTGACCGAAAGGATTGGTCACAGCTTTTGGACTCGGTCTTGTGGGCATATAGGACGTCTTTCAAGACTCCATTGGGCACATCTCCCTTTCGCCTCGTATATGGCAAGCCGTGCCATTTACCTGTTGAGCTGAGGCACAAGTCACTTTGGGCAGTTACAGATATTCTTATGGATCCAGATGGTATGGGAGACCAGAGTAGAGCAGAGTTAGCCGCCCTGGAGGAGCTTAGAGATATTGCTTTCTCAAACAACCTACAGTATAAGGAGAGAGTGAAGGAGTGGCATGATTCTCATATCAGCCACAAGCATTTTGAGATTGGACAGAGAGTATGGTTGTTTGATGCGAGGCTTCGTTTGTTTCCAGGAAAGCTACAGAGCAAATGGAAGGGACCCTACTTGGTCAGAAAGGTACACGACAACGGTAGCATTGATATATCCGAGTTGTCTTCTGAGAGTACCTTTCGAGTGAACGGCCAGCGGCTCAAGCCATTTCTAGATCATGAGCCGCGGGTCGTTGATCTTGCCCCGATTCATTTTGCGTGAGATGTGGTCTTTCGACTCACATCTAATGCATCTCACGCCTGAGTTTCACTGATCCTCCACCTTGTATAGATCCAGATGTCTATATCACTACATTCTTTAGTCTCACATCCCTTTCTTCATCTTGTGATTATGCTATACTTAGGGTGCACCTTACCCTAAGTATAGGGGGGATGCGAGACCTTTGGGTATTTCTTTTGTTTCTGTTTACCCCTGTTTTTATTACCTATACTTAGGGATATTTCACCCTAAGTATAGGGGGGGTAAACCCTGTACATTCTCCACTCGGTTTTTCCCTTAGTATACAGCCTGATATACTTAGGATTACTTGATCTTAAGTATAGGGGGAAAACCCGAGACCTTTTTGACTTTTCTATTTCATTCATTCATCTTTGTATATAGCCTTTCTTTTCACTTCCCTATACCTAGCACGAGTTATGTCTCCTTCATCGCTCTTGACTCTGAGGACATCGTTCGAGCTAAGTATAGGGGGGTGTGTATATATTTCATATATACTTTAACCATAACTCGTACTTTGTGTGAGTGTGTTAATAAATAAAATGGCTAAAAATCACAAAAATTAAAAATTTTTCATGTACATAAGCTTCTTTTATTTGCACATAAATAGCTAGTGTACAAAGTATTTTTGTAAAAATGATTTCAAAAATCTTTTGTGTAAAGCTTGTGTAAATATTTTCTTATCAAAATTATGTATATAGTACAAAATTTTTCCAAAATGTTTTGAAAATCAAAAGTTTGCAAAAATCTTGTGTAAATTTGTGTAAATATCTTTTTGCAAAACTTGCACTTCATGCATCATACATTCATGATTTCAAAACATTTTTCAAAACTTTTGCATGTTTGTAAAATTTGTGTAAATAAGCATCTTTTGTACATATGTATATAGTCTTTCTGGATGATAGTTGACATTTAAACTAGCATGGAATCAAATTGAGAAATGGAGCTTGATTAAGATCTTAATCCACCTAACTTCTAAGAGGAACCTTATAGGGCTTAGGTTTAAGGCTTTTCAGGTCCATGGTGACTTAATTCTTTGAGTCCACTAGGCTATGATCACATGTCATCTCAATGAGCCTAAGTAGAGCACTTAACAACAACACATGACTCATATAGATTATGGCTTTACTTGGACACCAGCACTATGCACCGAGCTCTCTACGGATGAGGTGGTGAGGAGGCAGTCTTCCTTGACTTGGGGTAGCATATGAGGGTAGTACTTCTAGGCGGAACCTCTCTTCTTCTTTTAGTGAAGGAAGTGCGTCTCAACTTGGTCTGGTTGCCATGAGGTCTAACGACGGGAGTTGTGGGTTGCGATAAAGCTTCAAAAGAGGGATAGTCTACTGGCTCAAGAGGAAAAACTCCTTGTATATATGCTGCACATGTATATGTTGTATAGATGCACTTGAAAAAAAATGTGCAAAAAGAAAATAACTCCAAAAAAGTGGTGGGTCTGAGAGAAAATGATAATCCCACCGGAGTATGTATATAGAGTGCAATAAGCAAAGCTTGGTTTCATGATCCACCTGATGTAGCTTGCAGCAGGGAGACTTGGCTACACTGGTCAAGCTCCCAAGGGTACTTGGCTACACTGGCCTTGACCCATTCTCTTCTTCCTCCTCTTCTTGAGCCGGTTGAACTTGAACTTAGAAGGGAATACCCCGCTCCTCGAGGAAAGAGTGGCCAGATTGAGGTCATAGAGTTACCTTGTTGGGGAGGGTTGTCAGGTTGCCATTTCTAAGGTGGAGAGCTTAGACTTCACATTCACGGGACAAGAAAAGACTCATGGTCTTCAGGGTTTGTGATTGATGACTTGTTCTGATCTGGAGCATTGAGGAGTCTTGGTTATAGAATAGTGGAACTTAGAGGCTGTTGAGTTTTTAGACTTAAGTCCAAATAAGGTTCCGACAAATTAATAATCCAAAGATCTGATCGAGCTCCATACCTTAATTTAATGAAGGCAAGTTTAATAATCAGCTTTGATCCATGTACATTTCTCTTTTTCTTTTTCTTTATTTCTTTTTCACTTCTTTTTCAAATAAGTGTTTGCTAAGGGACTAGCAAAGTTAAGTATAGGGGGGTGATGAATACTCATTCATCACTCTTTATTCTTATATTTTAGCTACAAAAACCTTTGCAAATGCATGTAGATATGTGTAGATACAAATAATTACCAAAAGCATGCATTGTGTAAAAACATATAATTAGCATGTTTTTGTGCAAAAATAAAAGAATAAAGATTAAAAAGAAAACGAGGGAAATATTTAGAATAAATATTGAGCAACCTAACCCAAGGGAGGGCTCAGCATGGGCCTGACCGCATAAAAAGCCAAAGTAGAGGGAGATAGGGGCTCATGTGTGTAAATATATATGTAAATAAAATAAAAGTATTTTTCCTCACAAAAATAGGCTTGTAAATATTTGTATATATTTATAAATATAAAATCAAAACAAAAAATATAAAAATTAAAAGAAACCAAAAATCTCATTCATGTACATGATCACCTTGTACATAGTTCCATCATCCCTATTTATTTATCCTTATCAACAACAACAACAAAGCCTTTTCCCACAATTAAGTAGGGTCGGCTACATGGATTCTTCGCCTCCATTCAGATCTATCTTGGGTTAATCTCGGACTTATATCCAAAAAACTAAGATCCCTTCGTATAGTCTCTTTCCAACACTTTTTGGGCCGTCCTCGCCCTCTCTTAGCCGGCTCAACATCCCAACACTCGCATCTCCTAACCGGTGCATCAGTTGACCTTCTTTGCAAATGACCAAACCATCTTAAGCGGTTTTCTCGCATCTTATCCTCGATCGGAGCTACACCAACTTTATTTCTGATTGCATCATTTCGAATCCGATCTTTACGTGTATGTCCACACATCCATCTTAACATTTTCATTTCTGCTACAGCCATTCTCTGCACATGTCTATGGTTCACAGGCCAACATTCAGAACCATAAAGCATAGCAGGTCTCACGGCTGCTTTGTAAAACTTTCCTTTAATTTTTTAAGGAATTTTCTTATCACAGAGAACAACGGAGGCTCCTCTCCACTTTAGCCAGCATGCATTTATTCTATTAGTAACATCTCCATCAATTTCCCCATCATGTTGCAAAATAGATCCCATATATCTAAAAGAATCTCTCTTTTGAATGTTATCGTCACCAATCTTCACCTCGATTCCTTCACCATTGCTTCCATCAAAAGTGCATTCCATATATTCCGTCTTAGCCCTACTTATACGAAAACCTTTAGTCTCCAATGCATGTCTCCAAACCTCAAGCTTCTCATTTACTCCATCTCTAATCTCGTCAATCAACACAATATCATCATCAAATAACATACACCAAGGTAACTCATCCTGAATGTGACTTGTCAACACGTCCATAATTAAAGTAAAAAGAAATGGACTCAAAGCTGAACCTTGATGTAAACCAATGTTGATATCAAAATAGTCAGTCTTCCCTGTCGGGGTTCTTACACAAGATAAAGCCCTATCATACATATCCTTTATGAGATTAATGTATAGGACAGGTGCTTGTCTCTTCTCCAAAACTCTCCACAGTATCTCTCGTGGGATGGAATCATAAGCCTTCTCCAAATCAATAAAGATCATATGGAGATTCTTCCTTTTAGCTCTATAAATCTCCATTGTTCTCCTCAGCAAATGGATGGCTTCAATAGTTGAGCGACCTGGCATGAATCCGAATTGATTTTCTTTTACTTGGGAAACTTGCCTCAACCTTCTTTCGATCACACGTTCCCAAATTTTCATAGTGTGACTCATCAGCTTGATACCTCTGTAATTTGAACAATTTTTTGAATGTCTCCTTTGTTCTTATACAGAGGCACCACGATACTCCTCCTCCAATCTTCAGGCATTTTCTTGCTTCGCCAAATAACATTGAATAGACTCGTAAGCCAAGTCAAACCACGCTCACCTAAAACTTTCCATACTTCTACAGGGATGTCATCTGGTCCAACACCTTTCCCAGGTCTCATAACCTTCAAAGCCTCCTCTGCTTCTTTTCTTTGTATTCGTCTATAGCATGCACGATTCAAGTAACTTTCACTACTAGCTAGATCACCTAAAGAGATCTCTCTATTTCCTTCTCCAATGAAAAGTTTATGGAAGTACTGCTCCCATCTAGTCTCTATATCCTTCTGAGTAACAAGCACGTGACCTTCCTCGTCCTTAATGCATCTCACTTGAGAAAGGTCTTTGGTCTTTCTTTCTCTTGCTTTGGCCAACCTGAATATATCCTTTTGACCCTCCTTAGAGTTGAGATTTTTATACAAAACCTCATAAGCTCTTGACTTAGCTTCGCTTACAGCCTTCCTTGCTTCCTTCTTCGCTATTTTATAGTCTGTGACAGTTTCCTCTGTTCTATCCTTAGACATAGCTTTAAAGCAAGCTCTTTTATTTTTTAGCTTCTCTTGCACCCCTTCACTCCACCACCAAGCCTCCTTTTGACCCGGAGCTCCTCCTTTTGACTCGCCTAGCATCTCTTTGGCTACCTTTCGGATACAAGATGTTACTGCCTCCCACATCTCGTTTGCACTACCGCTACAATCCCAAGATAAGTCTTCTAAAACCTTCTCCCTGAAGCTTGATTGCTTCAGCGGAAGATTCCACCACCTAGTTTTAGTGATCTTAGGAACCTTCCTTTTCTTTACCAGCCCTTTTATTTGTAAATCCAAGACTAATAAGCGATGTTGGGTTGTCAAACTCTCTCCAGGGATTACTTTGCAATCTCTGCAACACAACCGATCTCTTCTCCTCAACGCAAAGTAATCTATCTGTGTTCTAGTTGAGCCACTCTTATAAGTAATTAAATGCTCCTCCCTCTTCTTTAAAATAGTGTTTGCTATGAAAAGATCATATGCAGTTACAAAATCCAGAATGACTTTTCCCTCTTCGTTTCTATCCCCAAAACCATGACCTCCATGCACAGTTGCATACCCTGAAACATCTTTTCCCACATGTCCATTAAGATCTCCACCTATGCAAACCATCTCTCTTTGTGGGATTCGTTGTAAAATCTTATTCAGATCCTCCCAGAAAGCTTGTTTAGTCCTTTCATCTAAACCAATTTGCGGTGCATAAACTGAGATGATATTCAGAATTTCTTCTTCAAGCACCAACTTTAGCAAAATAATTCGATCCCCAAATCTTTGCACCTCAACCACACAATCCTTCAAATCTTTATGAACAACCACTCCAACACCGTTTCTGCCCTTATCTTTACCTGAATACCAAAGTTTAAAGCCTGTCTTCTCGATCTCCCTTGCTTTCTCTCCAACCCATTTAGTCTCTTGAAGAAATAATATATGAATCTTCCTTCTTTCCATTGTATCCACTATCTCCATCAATTTTCCAGTTAAAGTACCGATATTCCAACTACCAATCCGTAACTTCCTTTGCAATCTCTTTTGGACTAACTTCTTTACTTGCATGCGTCCATTATGCGAGAACCCTTGCAAATTTTGGACTGCATCCGGGCGGTGATGCAGCGGAACTAGCTTATTTACCCGCATGCGTTCCTCATGCGAGAACCCTTGAAAATTTTGAACTACATCCAGGCTGCGATGTAGCGGCCCTTGCCAATTTTTCATTGCATTCGGGCGATGCAACGCGTCGCAAGTAGGGAACGCCCCAACGAAATCTGTATGTTTGCTTAAATCCATGTTTAAAAGATCCGAACGGTTTCGAGATAAATTCATAAATAGTGTTCTTAGAAGAACTTTAAGAACACTATTTACAAATTTATCTCTCCTACGCTGGTTGTCGGCTACCTAACGCGCAACCCTCCTCATTTACCCGGGCTTGGGACCGGCCATGGCTGAGTTATTTATTTTATTTTAATTATTTATATACATAGGTGAAATAAATACATATATACATTTATATACATGGTATATTTACAATATACTTTTGTGTTTTTTTAATTTTGTTATTTTTATTTTGTTTTTGTTTTAATTGTTTTTATTTTATTTATTTACACTATATAAAATATTTACAAAAATTTTGGAGATTACTTTTATTTATTTATAAGGATAAATAAATAAAATAAAAACAATTAAAACAAAACAAAATAAAAATAACAAAATTAAAAAAACACAAAAGTATATTGTAAATATACCATGTATATAAATGTATATATGTATTTATTTCACCTATGTATATAAATAATTAAAATAAAATAAAAATATCTTTTTACTCCTTATTTTATAATGAAAATAAATAAAATATAAAATAGGAATAAAATTGTACAAAAAAAATAAACATTAAAAAAATCAAAAATTAAAATCCCATATAGTGTATGTATACCTATATCCACCCCTACTATGTATATATCTTATTTTTATTTTGAAAATTTATTAAAAATCACTAAAAAATAGAAAAAAATAAAATAAAAATATTTCATGTTTTAAGTTTTCACTAATTCGGCCGTTTGCCACCTGTTATTTCACTTGCAAATATTGTCCACGTGGCCGACCCCTATTGGTCCTGGGATTGTTGACCGCCCGGTCAACTACCCCCCCCCCCCCCCCAGGACCACTTCTCACGGGCTTAGGCGCCCGACCCGATTTCCCTAATTTCTAGCGCCTAAACCTGATTGATTCTCACCTAAACCCCGGGTCAGATCCGTCCACGACACATCCGTCACCCTCGCCGGAGCCTTCGCCTTGGGATCCGCGCTCCAGATTGCCCTACCCGCGCGCCTCTTTCCGGACCCTCCATGATATATATTCTCAGCTCCGCCACCTCGAATCTCATCTTTGGTCATTTGATTCCACCCCCAGTGAGCTCCAGTGAGTGCGCGAGAGTGACAGCTCGCGTCCGGTGCTGTCGAAGCGAGGAGAGGAAGAGAGACCACTGATCCGACGAAGCCTCACCGCCTTGCTCCGCCACCTGCAGGAGCATCGAGCCTCGGACGTCGGCGCTCCGTGAGGCAAAGACCTAGAGCTGCGTAAGCTCGCCCACAGTCCATTCAGCCACCCAGGTAGCTCCGTTAGCCTTCCTTTTTCCGTAATTTCTAGTTACCCCAAATCGCTCCGCCGCCGTCCATCGTCGATTCCCACCGATTCCGACCACCATTCGATCATCGGGCATCGTCATAGCCCTCGCCTCCTTCCCGCGCACCTTCTCCATATCCCCATCCAACCCAGCTCGCACAGGAGCTGGGATTCGAGCTCCACCGTCCTCCCTTCACCGGAGCTCGCCCACAGCGCTCCATCGTTCACCGTCACTCCGCCTAACTGGGTCGAGGCAGTTTGCCCTCGACCCGCGAGTCTCCTGGACTGTTTTGTAGGTTCAATGAGGGCCATCTGAGGTCCTTCGACATCGAGCCAGGAGCTTCGCCTCCGCCATCCTCGCCGGAGCTCTACAGAGCTCGGCTGGGTCATCGGACGACACCAGCAGCTGCGCAGCGCCACGCCGGAGCTTCTCCGATTCTCAGGCGCAGCAGGGGAGGTCAGGAGCGCACGCACAAGGCCGGCGAACCTCGCCGGCCACCTGTTCTTCCTCGACCTTCAGACGCCGTTCGATCAGCCCTCTTGCTCCAGGTCTTATCTGGACGTCCTTTCCCGGAGCCGCCTTCACCGTCAGATCTGAGGAGGACCGATCCCAGTCGCCCGATGCTCGTGGGTTAGCCACAGAGAGCCACGACCGTTGATCACACCACGTGTCTGAACCCCGAGCGTCGGATCACTTCGAGGACCCCAGTGTTGGAGCGCCAGCCGATCCCGACCGTCGATCCCTCTACGTGGCGTCCATCCTGCGGTCCGCATTAATAAAAGGTAATTTACCCTTAGGCCCTTTTGTTTATTTCATTTCGTCTTTCATCCTGTAATTAGTTAGTTTAATTGTTTATTTTTTGGTATAGTTGCATAGAGACCCTGGTACTTGCATTTATTTGCGGATATGCCCCTGTGCGTTGTATGACACGTGTATCGGCACGTGATTTTCTGGTTTATTTGCAATATAGGCCCTGCAGTTCTGGTTGTTCATTAATGAATGAAAGTTTTTAACTATTTGCATTTATACCCCTGTGCGTGATACATTTGAACATGGTGCGTGATTTTTTGGGTATTTTGCGAATAGGTCCCTGGACTTTTGGTACCTGTTACCAATAAGCCCTTGGAACTTATTTTTCTTACATATGGGTCCCTGAGTGCCCCAGACACGCGCGTAGCACGTGTTTCGCTGGGTTAATTGCACCAGACCCCCCAGACTCTTGGGTATTTGCACTTTGGTCCATGTGCACTGTGCCCCCTCTTTATTTTTGAATAAAATAGAAATTTCCTCCAAATCCAACGAAAATTGGATACATGGCTCCTGCCATGGTGTAAAATTTTCGAGGATTTTTTAGGACATTTTTGTTTTCATTTGATATTTTTTAAAAATTCAAGAACATCTATTTTCTTCACTATCTAACTTTAAAAATCATAAAAAAAATATTAAATAGTGTCTAAAAATTACAAAAAAAATTGTCTACTGTCTATTTTGTTGTGTTTGATTTTCTAGCCAATTTTGGTTATTTTTCATTACTGAAAACCACTAAAACTTGAAAAACACTAAAAATCTTATAAAAATTCTAGTAAATCAATTAAAAATCCAAAAACAATAAAATAAGTGCCTAAATTTTCCTTGTTTTATTCTCTTTATAGGAAAATTACCTCCCAGCTAATTTGGGGCCTTTAGATATTTATGTAGGCTCTTTTAGCTCGGTTGGACAGTATCCACTGTTTTAGTCACTTTTTGATTTTTAGAAAATTAAATAAACATCAGAAAATTCTAAAAAAATTCACCAAAAACACTAAAAATTATAAAACACATAAAAACATTTTTTTTGAATTTTTGGTTGATTTTTAGTGCTTTTAATAAATTGTTGAAGTGTGTGCTTATTTGTTTTTCTTGTTTTCTTAATACCTTAAAAATCCAAAAAAATATTAAATAATTAAAAACCACCAAAAATATTTGCTTCTTTTATTTTATTTCTCTTTTTGACTACTTCGTAGGCCAAGAGGCAAACCTGTGCTCCTTGAGTTCGACCCTGGTCGCTATATCAGGTTAATCTAATAGCGAGACCGCTATCGCATTTTTGATTGATTTTATCTCTCTTGGTGGTCTAATTTTCTTGATTGAGCCGAGTTTGAGTGATCGAGGTCACAACGACCGATTAGCTCCTTTACCTTAGTCGCTCAGATCGCTCATCATGAGCCTGCAGCTGGATGACTTGACTACACTGGTCAGGCATCCCAAGATAGGTAGCTACACTGGCTACCGTCCATTCTTCTCTTCACCTCCTCCTCTTGAGTCGGATGACACTTGAACTTAGAAGGGAGTACCCCGCTCCTCGAGGAAAGAGCTGTTGGATTGGGGAATCATTGGGTTGTCATTCTAGAGAAGCCAGTCTCTTTGTCATTTCAGATGGGGAGAGCCGCTATCACTTACACTGTATAAGTCAGTTTCATAGTCATAAGGGTTTGCGTAGGACGTAGGCTAGTTCTGACCTGGCTATTGAGGTAATTTGAATCGAGTTCTGTGACCCTCGAAGGCTGTTGTGTTTTAAATTTGGTTCCCGACTAGGTTCCACACACATTTTCACGCCAAGGTCTAACTTGAGCTCCAAACTTTGATTTTGTACAGATAAGTTTAATAATCATGATCAATTCAATTTATTCTTTGAATTCTTTATTTTTGCTTTTTCTTTTCTTCTTATTCTTTATTCTTTTTGTACTTATTGCATAAGTATTTGCTAGGAACTAGCAAAGGCAAGTATCTGGGGTGATGAATCTCCATTTCATCACCTTTTTTCTATCATTTTGGCCTTATAAACCCCAGCAAATGCATGTAAATAGCATCAATTTGTCTATAATAACATTCATTATTTATTGTATTAAGTGTACATAAAATAAGGTTTTTAATGCCAAAATTATAGAATAAAAAGAAGAAAAGAAAAAGGAATAAAATATTGCAAATATTTTATGACCCTAACCCCGAGACCAGGTTTAGAATGGAATTGGTCGACAAGGAATAAAGTAGGGGGAAATAAGGGCCAAGAATACAATAAATATCTCATTTATTCATTCATTTATGCATTTTGACACCTATTTTATATATAATTATTTATTCATCAAATAGAAATATTTTATACATGAAAGTTGTAGATAATAATGTGAATAAAAATACAAAATTGAGTTTGTACAAAAATAATACACAGTGTACATTTTATACACAGAATAAAAAGCCAGAATCTCAACTTCACCGACCCATATCTTGCAAATAAAAACTCAAAATCCACCAAAATCACCTTTAATTGTATATAACTTTTCAAGAGTTATTTAATAAAATTGGTTTCATAATTTTTGGAGTCCATCTGTGAAAGTTAGGTTTTTGGCCTTCATTGTACAGTCTACCCGATTAAAATATTCATTATATTCATTATTCATTATTTCTGTAAATTTATATTTTTTGAATTTCGTAAATAATATACATAATACATGTACTTATTAGAGTTAGAACAAAACCAAAAAGAACTTATAGAATAAAATAAGTCTATGAATCACATAGATAAAAATACCTATGATACCTTGTATATAAATGAAAGGGGGATCTCATTCTTTTATTCTTTATTCATCTATATTTTTATTGAATTGTAAATATTATCTACATTCTATTAAAAATGTAAATTCAAAAAAAAAAACAAATAAAAATCATTAAATAAATAAAATGTATATAAAATATAGGTAAAATACCTATAAGTATACCTACATAGTATATATATCTATTTATTTAAATACGCAAATAAACTCATAAAAATCAAATAAAAATATACTTATGCTCCTAAAAATCATTTATAAATTTATAAAATAATAAAATAAAATAATAAAATAAAATATACAAAATAAAAATAAATTATACAAAATACATGTAAATTCACTTATAAATACATCATTAAAATAAATTCATAATAAAATACATCAAAAAAATAAAAATCATAAATAAATACTACATTATTTAATAAACATTTTTTATTTTATAAGCAAAATTTAATAAAATTATTTATTATGTTTAATTAATAAGTCAATATCGAGCTGACTTGGACCAATAGGATTTCTGCAATGTTGACCGCCTGGTCAACTGCTCCCCCAGGCGGCTGATTAGACGTGACCTGTCATTACGACCCGTCTTCTCCGTTTATTCCTGATCGTCTCGTCCATCTTCTGACATCGCCATCTTCAGACGAAATGCTCCCCGATCCTTGTAAATCCATGCCCAATCGTTTATTCTCCTGTACATAGCTTGTAACTCCGCCAAAGGCCCGGTCAATAAGGGTGCCACCGTCGTTCATAAATAAGAAACCTCCGCTTCCTCGTCCGTTTTGGTCAGCTTTTCTCCGAATCTTTTCCTCAAATTCGGTCCTGGAGGTGTTCCTCGTGACAGGAGGACGGTCTCCGGCGCTTTGAATCGGTCGGAGGAGGAGGAGGTTGCACCCACAGTCGTCGCTTCGGTGAGGCCTCTGCTCCCTGGCGTTCAACCAGGTACGAGGTGCACTTTTTAATCCTTTTTAGTAGTTTTTAAGGTTAGTATTTTAATCATGTCATTAGATTAACCAATAGTCATTAAAAGTAGTGTAAAATTGGTTACCCATAGTTTGCCGGAGCTCCACTCCGACGAACCCATTCACGGTGCTCCCGACGCTTTCCGACCACCACTACGCCACCATTTCGTCCCCTATCACCGTCTCTCCATCCCAGGCCCTTCATTCCACCCGGATCCCTACTGGATTCGGAGATCAGATCTCCCATCTCCGCCCTTCGCCGGAGATCTTCGCCCCCCTCCACCATTCCTCATTCCACCACCAATAAATGCCCCAGCCCCTTGGTTTTGTGTGTTGAAGCTTTAACGCATGTGCTGGGAGCCAAACGACCCCTGTTGGGTCGATTTCAAGTTTGTCGAGCTTCACCGACCTCGCTGGACTGCTCGGATGAGCCCCCGGCTCTCCTGAGCACTCCAGTCGACAAAGCATGGCCCCCGAAAGCTTTTTGGATCATCAGCAGCTCGAGGGACCGTCAGATGTGAGCACGTCATCGGATCAAAACTCGAGGATGGGGATGTTCTTCCCTGTTCTTCGAGCCTTCGCCTCAGCCGTCCCATCGTGGTCCCAGCCCAGTTGGAAGCCCAGTCGTTGGATGGAGCTTTTCATCGACCGTCAGATCAGCTCGGCTGATCTAATCTCCACCATTCATTGTCGAAGCGGTATCGGGCACGGAGGAGGCGACGCGTGTCAAGTGGATGAAGCCCAGCCGTTGGATCACGCGCCTGAGGGGGTAATTTTCACGTATAGCCCCCACTTCTTTTGTATTTAATTTTTAATTCTGTAAAATAAATATTACATTGTAAAATAAATGTAAATTTTGCAAAAGGACCCCTGCATTTCTTGTATTTACAATCAGGTCCTCCCCCCACCTCACGTGCAGTCCCACGTGAGGCGCGTACATTTTGCAATGTAGCCCTGGCAGTTTTTGTAATTGTAAAATAATCTTTAAAGTTTAAATAAATGTTTATTTCCATTGGTATTTTTGCGCAGAGCCCCTGCATGTTATTTTATTTGCAAAAATACCCCTGCGAGCCTGTGATATTTTTATGTCTTTCTTGTATTTATTAAAAATACCTATGTTGCTCCTAAAAATCCACAAAAGTTAGTGTAGATGCTTCATGTAGTGTACTTTCACGCCCACATTATTAACTTGCATTTTTTGCATTTTATCTAATTTTTAAAATTCAAATGGAGCCTAAATAATCACTGTTTAAATTATAAAATACCAAAAAATATAAAAATATTTTGAAAAATTACAAAAAATATATATGGTATATTTATATATCTATTGAGTCTGGAAAATGAAAAACCCTAAAAATAAGAAAAGGAAAAATATAAAAATCAAAAAGCTTTAAAATCCAACAAAAAATATAAAAACCCTAGAAAAATCCTAAAAATATATTTTTCTCTTTTATAATTATCTATATATTATTATTTACATACTAAAATTTATTTGGGTAATTTTTGGACTTATTTTATATTTTTACAACCCAAATTATTTTCGGCCTATTTAATTAGTCCCATATGAGGGACATTTTTGAAATTAAAAATACATAAAAATTAGTAAAATTCCAGAAACATGACAAAAAATTAGAAAAAATATATAAAAAAATAATATTATATCTAATATATATATATATTATTTATATAAATATATATCCTTATATTACTCCTCTCTCTTCTCTTATATATCTCTTTATATATATATGTATTTATATATATCTATATTTCTATAATTAAAAATATAAAAAGAAAATATAAAAAATATAAAATATAAAACAAAATAAAAATTATAAAAACAAAAGTAAAATTAAAAAAATATATAAAATCAAAAACCCACAAAAATAATAAAGAATTGGACATGAACCAATAATTGAATAATTGCACAATCAATTTCACCACACAACCTTTCTACCCCCAGTGTTCGACCTCTACTTGTGCTTACACCTATACACATTTACATGTAGAGTTATAATAAATTTTAACTCCACATTTTTGAGATTTAATTGATTTATTCATTATTGTGGGTTAATTGTTGATTGACCGAGGTATTCTGTCGGTCGTCGCAGCGACTGCGCTGCCGCCCTGTGTGGAACGCAAGACCGATGGAAAATCACGTTCATCAGTGCCATGATTTGAAATTACGTTTAGTTAGTTTTAATTTTTTTTGAAATTAATGTTACAATATTTTCATGGAAGTCAAAGCTCATCCTTGCACCGGTTTTTATCTTTCGGGTCTCTCTTGTCATTTATATGGTAATTAAACATATTTTCCTACTATCGTCATCCTTCTTCCCGTGAGATATTCCTTTTTTGCTATGGGTTAACGCTTTCATTAATGGTTAAAACTATCAGTTATGTTGTCATTGTTCTTTTTCTTATCAATCTTTTTTATCCTATCATATATTCCCACCATGTCTTATTACAAAGAAGACCTACTGCATTTATATTTTTTCTTGTATCGATTATTTATTTATTTTATCATGATTATAGTTGGGACAAAAGGAGTAAATTATGAAAGTGTGTGCTCATCACCTCTTATCCTCTATTGATTTTACCTCGAGATGAGTGAGTGCAAGTGGTTTTGACTTGGAGCATGCGCAGTTTCAAATTTCAAAGCAAGTGAGTGACTGAGAGGTGATGAACATGTAAGTTACATGCATATTATCTGCATACTCCTTCACCTCTTATAATTATCACCATTTAAGTCATCGTAAAAATCCAAACTTGTTTTCATTGAACACTATAGTTTGTTACAATTTTTAAGTCAATAAGTATCATGATTTTGAAAATATGTTAAGTTATTTTTATAACACTAAAAATCTTTAATATTTCCAAATACAATGGGGATTCAGGTTCTGAATATACAAAAAGAAAAAGGATTTTTATCATTTATGCCTCTCTAAGTGATTGCAATTTCAGTTATGCCCCTCTTTTTCTAGGAATACCAGTTATGCCCCTAACTTCTTGTCGTTCTATCACTTGTACCCCTCCGTTACTTTAGTCGTCAATAAGTTCAGCTTAACCATGATTTTTTCAAACCATGATGTGGCTAAGAGGGGCATAATTATCCAAACTTTATGCTGCTCCATGTTTTAGCCCTAGCCCCAACCTCCCCCTCCCCTTCCTCCTCTGTCCCAGTTGCCTCGTAATCGGCCCATCCACGGATGAGACTCATGCTATCGAGTCCATGAGCAACCCCCCCCCCCCCCCCCCCCCCCGGCGTTCCTGTTGTCGAAGAACTCGATGAAGCAGTGGCGTGAAGAGTAGGGGTCTGAGGTGGGGAAACATGGGGCGACAGGGGGAGGCCGTGCTGGGGATGGAGGAGGAGAGGCTGGAGATGGGGATGCAGGGGGGAGAGGTGTTGGACTGGGTATGGAGGAGTGAGGTGTTGGATTGGGAATGGAGAATGGGGATCAGAGGCGAGGGAAAAGCCGAGGAAGCAAGGGGCGACAGGTTGAGGTCGGGCTGGGGATGGAGGAGGGGTCGGAGGAAGGGAAGCAAGAGGGTAGGGGGAGGTCGATCTGGAGATGGAGGCAGAGGGGCTGGAGATGGGGAAGCAGGGGCGGGGGGAGGTCATGCTGGGATGGAGGAGGAGGGGTCGGAGGTGGGGAAGCAGGGGTCGAGGGGGGGAGGTCGGGCTAGGGATGGAGGAGAATGGGTCGGAGGTGGGGAAGCAAGGGACGGTGGGGGAGGTCGGGCTGGGGGAGGGGGGGTGTAAACAAACCGAACCTGAGCGAACCTACATTGATCTGGTTCGGTTCGTTTAGTAGGTATATAGGTTCGGGTTCGGCTCGATTCGATAAGATTAAAATCATGTTCAGGTTCGGTTCGACTCGATTGAGGTTCGCGAAGGTTCGGTTCGGCTCGTTAAATGTTCGATTATATACAAAAATGAACAAACAAATAATGGCTTGTTTCAAGCACAACTTAGAGATTGTTTATATGTGTAAAATATATTGCATCTCCTTTTCCAACCTACTTAAATTGGCATATCCACGCTATCCACTCGAGGTAGTCCCAGACCTGTACGAACAATTTGTGATGGAATTCGATGATTGATATATATTATCCTGATCATTTATAAAAAAACAAAAAATATTGAATGTACATCAAAAGTGAGCAGCATGTAGTCCACACAACGCATGAAAGATAATTTAAAAGCAAAGAGGAAAATTGGACAACATGCAAAAGTATGGTGTTGCACAGGTACCAAGCATTGTCCATCCAAACTAAATAGACACATCACACCTGCCATTTTTATAAAAACAACCATTGTTTTGTCATTAATTGCGATCGAAACAAAATTGAAGCTTTTATTTAATCAAAAAATTCCATGATATATCTGTCAAATATAAAACAACAAACAAAATATACTCCGTTACATTTATGCTACATACAAAAAGGGTTACAATTACCCCCTCAATTTTGTAGCACTAGGTTAAAAAATAAATATATATAAAAAGATCATGTCAATCGCATCCATAGCACTTTGCGATTATATTTTA